>VWYE01007043.1:93940-127617 GCA_013398995.1 Alaudala cheleensis
AATGGCGCGATTGAAAAGCCGTTTCCATGGTTTATTTATTTACTGATCGTTTTAGCCACAGCGAGAGGCCCTTCCCACAGACGGCCTCCAGCGCTGGCGCCGCGCGGAGAACGAATGACCGGGGTGAGAGGCGGGCTCCGGAGGTGAAGGGGCGTGGTCGGGGCGTGGCTGGGGCGTGGCCACGTCGCCCGAGGTTATAAAAGGGAGTCGGACAACGCCCCTCCCCTCAGTCAAGATGGCGGCGCTGAGGGCGGCGGGGGCGGCGCTGCTGCGGCCCCGGCCCGGGCCGGCCCCGGCCGCTGCGGGATACCACAAGAAGGTGAGGGGCGAGCGGGACACGGGGAGGGACGGGAGGGGCACGGGGTGGCACTCGCTGACGCCGTGTCTCGGCAGGTGGTGGATCACTACGAGAACCCGCGCAACGTCGGCTCCCTAGACCGCAATGCCAAGAACGTGGGCACCGGCCTGGTGGGCGCCCCGGCCTGCGGCGATGTCATGAAGCTGCAGGTGACCTTGGGGGACCCGCTGGCACCTGGGTGGGGTCACATGGGGCTGTTGAGAGGGTCGAACATGCCCGTGTCCCCTCACGGGACAGCACGGGCTTCCCTCATGCCCTGTGCCCGGGGCAGGGCCGGTCCCGCTCCCCGGAGACCCGGCTGGGGGCACCTGGCTGAGCTCAACCGGGCGCTAAAGTGTCCCCAAAATGCTCCCGGCAGGTGGAAGTGGACGAGAACGGCAAGATCGTGGACGCCCGGTTCAAAACCTTCGGCTGCGGCTCGGCCATCGCCTCCAGCTCGCTGGCCACGGAGTGGGTCAAAGGGAAAACGGTGAGGGAAGCTCCGGGAAGGCTTCAGAACTTCCCACGTGCCTGTGTTCTCTGTTGGGATCACGCAGGAAGTGCTCTTCAGGGAATCCCTGCACTATTTGGTGCTGTAGCAGCAACTGCCAGCACTGTCAGGGTTTCAGTTGTAGGGCAATAATTGTCTTATTCAACAGCCATCAGAGAATCATTAAGGTTGGAAAAGCCCTCTGAGAGCATCGAGTCCAACTATTCCCTCAGCACTGGCAGCTCCACCACTGACCACATCCACACGGTTTTGAACAATTCCACCAGGAAATGACTTTGTGTCTTATGCAATGAGCAAAACCAGGCTGATGGCAGAAATTTTAGCTATAGAGAGTCTTTAGATTGTTTTTTTTTTTCTGCCAGCAGTAAATGCACCTCAGTGTTGTGATAGAGGATGAACAGACTTGGAGCAGCCCAAGCGGGGACAGTGTGTGACACTGATATGTCAGACATTCCTTAATTCCCACATCCCTCACTGCCCTGAGCAGCTGAGATGATCTCCCCTGTGGATTCTGCTGGCTCTGGAGCATTAAACCCTAGCAAAAACAAACACCAGGGCCTGTGACCACCTCTGCCTGTGTTTCAGGTTGACGAAGCGCTGAAAATCAAGAACACAGATATTGCCAAGGAACTCTGCCTTCCCCCTGTCAAACTGCACTGCTCCAGTAAGTAAAAACCCCAGATACTCTGGGAACAGCACAGATGCTTCTGGGTGCTGTTTTCCAAACAGCTTCTGCACGACGTTGTCCTTGAGAGAAAGCTTGCTCAGATTTCAGGGTTAATGCAAGAATTTTCAGATCACTTCGGTATTTTGGAGTATGTGGCTGATAATGAACTATCAGATTCTGAATTATATTATTATCTGAAGTTATATTACGTGAAATCAGCGCAGTAGGAATTCAGTATGTCAGGAATTCCTTTCAGATTCCACTCCTAAGATCAGGCTCTGCTGCTGGTCTTTGTAGCTCGCTGCTGCCTGCTTTTGCTTTTACCTCATCTTTTGTCCTAAAAGCCGTTTAATTGTCCTTAAGATCCATTTTTTTTGGGTTTGCAGTGCTGGCTGAAGACGCCATCAAGGCTGCCTTGGCTGACTACAAACTGAAGCAGGATCCCAACAGGGAGCCCGACAAAAAAGCCGACAACGCCTGAACTGCCCTCGCAGCTTCCCCCTGGCTCCCCGCTCGCTCCCTCTGCAGTGCAATTCCCGGGCTGTAGCAGGACCCCAGTGCACCACTCGAGCTGTAAGATACGCACAAGTTACGCACAACGTGTCCCCTGTGGTGTCCCAGCCACTCCTCACACGGAATGGGGGGGCTGCTGTTCCCCCTCGGGAATGCCGCGGGAATGCTCCGCTCCGGAGACAAAACCTGGTACTGGAAGGGCTGCACTTTTTTTTTATTTTTGGGAAGATGTCTAGTTTTGCCTAATATTTGATGGAATTCGGTGGGAGTTGTTGCCCTGGTTTGGATGTGTTTGTGTGTGGGGGCCGCCCTCGGCTCCGGCTGCGCCGGGGTCGGTGTCGCAATCCAGGGGCAAATTCCTGCTCTTGGAATTCTGGGACCCTTTGCAGGTGGCAAAGGGAAAAGTGGCCAGGAAACAACACCGGTGGTTTTCTGCTCCCATCCTGTCACTGCTTAATTTTTGAAGCTCTTGTTGGAGGAACAGGAGTTTTGGGGTGTTTTCTCTTAAAGAATTTCACTTTTTCACTCAGCAGGTGCTCTCTTACATCTGTAAATCCTGGGCTAGAGGAAGGTGTCCCTGCCCAAGGGTGAGCTTTAAGGTCCCTTCCAACCCAAACCACTTCAAGATTCTCTAAAATACACCCTCAGACTGGAACCCCGGTGGGGAATAGCAGAGCTGAGAGGAAGCTCCCAGAGTTCCTCTTTTCCAGGGCAGTATTTCCAAACAAAGCAGACAACACATTGGGAAACTTCACTTATTTACCTTCTAACCCCCCACGAGACACCTCACTTCCCATTTCTCATGCTGAGGGTGTTGTTAAAGATTTAAAGCCACATTTAAAAAAAAAGTAATTGTCTCGTTCTGCTCCATCTGGGCACACAGAGGTCACACATTTCTGCCGGTTTGTCGCTCACGGGGTCCCTCTTGTGGTTCCTCAGCTCCTGGCACCCTCCAGCGGTGAGGGACGTGCCTCTCCCTCATGGAACCATCCTGCTATTTCCCAGTTAAAAAAAAAATCAGGAAAACTTCACACACTCACATCTGCTTTGGGGCAAAATCAGCTCCTTGTGGTGGCACACTCTTCCCAAGGGAAGGTTGTCCTGAGGCAGGGATATAATGGGATAAAACACTGGGTTACAGAAGGTTACAGGGATGTGGGCATGTGCTGCTTTTGAGGCAGAACAGCCTCTCTCCCTTGCAGGTTTCCCTGCTGTCCCCACTGCAGCAGCTGCACCCCAGTGCCGTGGCAGAGTCTCCCACAGCCCCCCCTCAGCCCCACAGCTGTGGGTACAAGATAAAAGGCTTCCTGGAAGGGCACGTGATGTGGGTGCTGATAACAGCCTGCCCAGGCCTCCAGTGCCCCTGGAGGAGCACAGGGACACGGGGACTGTCCCCTGGCCACCCCACAGCTGCAGAGACACACGGCAGAGGAGCTGTGCGGAGGAAACGTTTATTTCTAGCTGAAGGGGTTCAGGAAGTGAGGCAAAAATCCAGCTGGGCTCTGGGGTGAAAGAAGGAAGGTCCTTGTCCCCTACATCCTCATCCCTCTTTCCCTTTGGGTGGCCATGGGCAAAGCTGACCCACGTCCTACAGACCTCCAGCCCTGGTCCCATCCCTCTTCCCAGAGGGACACAGCTCCCAGCCAGGAGCCCGGCACAGAGCAGGCTGCTGCTGCTGAATAAAATAATTTGGGAGGAAGCTGGTGGCACAGTGGGGGCAGAGCTGGAGCTGGGGGGATGCACCCACCCAGTGCCTGGGGTGGGGGAAGCCCCTTGGGCAGCAGGAGGTGGGAAAAACCACCAGCTGGCAAATCCCCCTCCCCACAAACATCCCATCAGCACGAGGGTCAGGGGAGCTGGGGGGGGAAATGGGATCTTCATCGGGGCTTCCTTGAGCCACCACGTACGTACGGAGCCTGATCCACCATGTCCATCCTGTGTCCCAAGCCAGCAGCTCCTCAGGCTTGCCCGGGACTCTGTCCCTGCCTCACATCCCAGAGGGAGCCTGGCAGCCATCCTGGGGTGCATCAGGGCTCTCCTTGCTCGCCGCTTCCTCCGCACCTGAATTTTGGGCAGGGGGTTTGGCTTGCTCATCCCCTGACTTCTTCCCTTCTTCCTCCTCTTCCTCCTTCTCCTCCTCCTGCTGAGGGGAGCTCTGCTCTCCCCGTGCTCCGTTGGCCAGCGGTGCTTTGTGCGGGGATTTGAGGTTCTGGGCAGCAGCCAGGATGTCCGCCTGGAGCTGCCGGCTGCCGTCCAGCGGCTCCTCCGCGCCGGCCTCGGGCTCTTTGTCGGGCACCTCGCTGAACGCCCGCGCCCCTCCCGACTTGTCCCGCTCATCCACGTATTTCTTCTTGGGAAAGGAGGAGGGGTAGTAGGCGGAGGCCTTGTGCTTCTGCCGGACGATGACGGCAGCGCAGATGATGAACAGGAGGACGAAGGACAGCGAGCCCACCACCACCACCAGCAGCAGGTACTCCTTGAAGAAGTCCACCAGCCCGTCCAGCACGCCCGGCGCCGAGCTGTTGGTCACCGGGGTGTCCCCCACCACGGTGGGGCTGACGCGGGGGGTCACGGGCTGGGCCGGCAGCGTGGCCGAAGCCTCGTCGCCGTCCCCGCTGCCCGCCGTGTCCGGCAGCACCGGGCGGTGCCGGGGCGCCGCCGCCTGCGCCGGGGCCAGCAGCACCAAGAGCAGCAACCACGTGCCCATGGCTGAGCCCATTCCTAAGGATCCGTGCAGGAGACCTGTGGGATGCAGAGGGGAAGGGGATGTGTTAATACCCCAACAGAGCGTGCCCTTACCCGCCTGAATTTCCTTATGGAAGTAGAAAAGCAGCTCCGGTTTTGTCACCCTGACAGAGCCAGGGGCTCCGTTTGTTTTCCAAGGGAGCAGCTGGAAGCCAGCTGGGTGGGATTGCTCAAGGCCAGGGGAGCGGGGCTGCTGCCAGCACCCGGCTCCAGACTATGGTCATTTGGCTGATTAGAGAATTCCTGAAAAAATGGAGGTTTGCAGTGGAAACTTTGACACAGGCGACGCTACGAAGGGGCTGGGCCCAGAGAAAGAGGCATTTCCCAACCGCCAGTCCCGGACCGTTAATTCCCAGCTGGAGCACGGCTAAAAATAGGTTGGGGCAGGATTTCACCCCGGTGCCACCATGGTGGTTGAGTGGAGCTGGGATGGGGTGTGGGACAAAGGGGCTGAGCTGCAGGGAATGGGGGTCCCGGCTGCCTGAGTGTCCCTGGTGGAGGGGGGAAAGCTGGCTCTGTCCCATTCCACAGCCCACAGTGTGCTGTGGGACACAGGGCACGCGCTTCCCACCCCGGAGTAATGACTGGGGCGAGCCCCTGGCCAGGCTCTGCACCCCACGGGATTTGGGAGAGGGACGTGACCGTCTCCACCGCGTTGTGAGCCGTTCCCGAGGGACATGAGCGCGTGCCACGCCACGTAACGCCACCGAGCCATTCCCAGGGCTCTTCTCCTCCACACGGCTCCATGGGGAGCTGTCAGGGAACAGCTCCCCACTTCCATCAGCAGGGACCCCCCTGGACAATTCCCCAAGCTCAGGTTCCCCCAAATCCCAGCCCACATCCCAAACAAACCCAAGGCAGCAGCTCTGCAGACCGAGAGGGACTCCAGCAGCAGGATTTGGCTTCCAGGCTCTTTCCCGGCTGCACAATCTGGTTTACATTAACCCAGTGCAAAAAAAGGCAGTGGAGGTGGGAGGTTCCCCTGACCCCCAACCCTCCCAGCTCCCCACAGGCACTGCTGCGGCTGTGGGGTCACAGCACTGACCAGCACCGGGAGAATGAAGGGTTTGAGGGTTTGAGATGAGCCCCTTCATCCTCCTCTTCACCCTAGACCGGGGCCCCTCGGTGGGAAAGAGGTCCCGGGATGGGGACGGCATCGATTCCCCGGCAGCCATTGGAGCTGAGGAGCTGCCACGGCCATGGAGGGGCTGAGCAAAGCCCAAAGCAGTGCCAAGAGCAGGGCCTGGCACCACGGGCACGGCCAGCCCTCCACCCCCATCCCAATCCCCTTCCAGCCCCGTCCTCGCCCACCCCCGGACCCACAGCTCGTGCCCAGCTCCGCTTCCCAAACCGCTGCAGAAATTCGCGATGTTGGTGTTGTCCAGACGCGGCACGCTCCGATTCCTGCCCGGGAATGCAGCCATGTGGCCGACTCCATCCCGTGTCCCGCCGTGGGGAGCGTGCCCAGCCCTCACCGCAGCACCCCCGGCTGCGGGACAGCCCGTGCCCTGCTCCAGAGCAGCCCGAAAAATTGGGGAGCAGCTTGGCACATCCCAGCGGGATCCTCACCTCGCCCGCAGCCGGCGGGAGGGAGCCGGGAAGACGGGATCTGTCCCACACACCTCGAGCCCCTTTCTGCAGCCTGCTGGGATGGAGCCTCCTCCTCCCTCTTCTCCTCCTCCTCCTCCTGCGTCGCAGTCCGGGACCAGCTTGTTCTCATTAGGGCCGGGATGGGGAGGGGGTGTGGGAGGCCAGGGGAAGGCAGGCAGCCCCCAGCCCCCTCCCAGATGAACTCCAGCTGGGGCTGGGGGTGTTTCCTGGCTCATCCCGTCAGCAAAAGAGCCACGGTGCTCCCCATTATCAAACCCCGGGGAAGGGGCCACATTTTGGGGTGCAAGTGGGGATGGGGGTCACACAGGGGCTTGTTCTTAATGTTGTTTTTTGGAGGTAAAGCCCATATGAGGGTCCAAGGGCGACAGTGAGGGATGTGGGCTCTGTGTCCTGGCATTATTGAGGCAGTGGGGCAAACATGGCTTGGGACCATCACTTTAATTTCGGGAGAACATTTCCTAAAAATCCCAGCCTGGAAATGCTCTGGCCTGGGCACCTCTGCCCTGGGGTGCAGGCAGGGACACAGGTAGGGTCCCCCTGGTTCCCCAGACAAACACAGCAGCTCCCCGGGTCGTGGTGTCCAGTTTGGGGGTCTGGGGTCATCTCTTGAGCCCCTCCCCAAGCTCTGTCTCCCCCTGCCCTGGTCCCCTCGGCCTGGCCTGAGGTTGCTCAAGAGGCTGCAGCCGCTGCGTGACCTCATCCTGTCGCTATTTTCCTCTGCTCCTCTCTGGGGACCTGCCAGACCCCCCCAAAAAGCCACGGCCAGCGCCAGGGGACAGTGACCCCCGCGGGGCCGGGGGGAGAGGGGGATTCTGTCCCCTGGGCCGGATCGGAGCCGGCGCCGCTGGGGTTTCTCCGGTGTCGCCGCCGGCGTCGCGGCTCCCCGAAATAAAAGCTGCGTCCGTCTGGCTGCCCCGGCGGCTCCCAGCAGCTGCTGCGGCGGCTTTTCCCGGCCTTAAGTGCTCAGTGATGAAATCTTAGAGGGGAAGGGGGAAAGGCGAGGGGAGGCCGGGGGCGAGGGCGGCCTGGAGGAGCTCCAGCAGCATCCGGCCCTGCTCCCGCAGCCCAGGTGGGGATGGGGCTGAGCTTCCTCCCGTGAACACAGTGTTGGGCTCGATGTCCTTGTCCAGGGTTTCCATTCCACACTGCCCAAGGAATGCGTCCCACGTCGTCCAGAGTCCCCATCCCACCCTAGCCAGGATCCCCATCCTGCTTTGCCTGGAGTCTCCATCTCTCCTTGTCCAGGATCTTCATCCCACCCTGCCCACGGTCCCCACCCTTCATTGCTCAGACTCCTCATCCATCCCTGCCCAGTATTTACATTTCCCCTCGCCCGAGATCCCCATCCCTCCCTGCCCAGTGTCCCCACCCTCGCAGCCGGGATCCCGGTCCCAGTTCCCGGTGCCAGCTCCCACTGGCCATTACGATGCCGTTTTTGCCTGCAGCGGCCGCGGGCCCGGCCCCTCGGAGCTGGGCAGGGCCGGGACCGCCCGGCCCCGCTGTGTAATTTGGGGCAGCAGGAACGCGGGACAGCGCAGGGCTGGGCTCGGCGGCACAGCCCGCCCGGGGAACCGGCAATTTGAGGCATTTCAGCCTCGCTCTGCTTCTAATTTGCTTCCCTGGGCTGCGCTTTGCTGTGCCAGCAAAATACCCGGAGGGGGGCCCGTCCTGCAGAGCTGCACGAGGCGTGTGGAGCTCCATGTGAGTGGGACTGTGCCATCCCCAGCCTCGTGTCACCCACCTCAGCCCGGTGCCATCCCCAAACTCGTGTCACCCACCACAGCCCGGTGCCACCCCGAGCCTCGTGTCACCCACCACAGCCCGGTGCCACCTCTGGCCCCTGTCACCCACCACAGCCCGGTGCCACCCCACCACACTCCGCCCTCCCGGTGGCCGGCGGGATCCCTGAGGATCCTGCTGTGACACCGCGCAGGCTTCCCGTGAATTCCTGTGCCGTGAGCTGGGCGATGGCAGCCCGACAGGACCCGCTGCCTGCGCCAAATAGGGCGATTCCCGGGCTGCCGCTGCCGCGGTGGAGGAAAGTTTCTCCTCGCTGAGAGAGCGGGCGGCACGGGGCTGGGAGAGCGGGAGAAATCCCTCGGATCTGGATCTGCGCTCATCCCATCTCTCGGGACACACCGGCCTCGTCCTCACCGCGGGCAGAGGGCGGATGTGCTGCTGTGGGGGGAAGCCGGAGGATGGGAGAATCCCTCTTTCCCTGTGGCTGCTGGTGTGGGGACACAGCGGGACACAGCAGCATCAGCGAGGAGCCCACGGCCAGGGTGTCCTGCGTGGGGACAGGCCACGGCCACCAGCTGCGGGTCCCTGGCCCGGCTGACTCACCCATAAACATTTACATTCACAGCCAGAGCGGGGCCGTGCAGCTGCCAGGATCCAGATGGAAAATATCCCGAGCACCGAGTGAATGTAAACAGGCAGCAGGGCCGGGATGCAGGTGGACGACCACGCTGGCAATTCCCCCCTGGAGAGACAGCCCAGAGTGGCCTTCGAGGAGGATGCAAAGCCTGGGGACGTTGGGGAAGGGGATATGGGGATGTAGGAATGGAGATGTGGGAATGGGAATGCTGGATCTGGCAGGGCAGGGGTGGGGATGGAGACGTGGGAACACTGAACCTGGTCACAGCAGGGATGGGGATATGGGGATGTGGAGCCTGGGTGGAGCAAAATGGGAAAATGGGGACATTGAGCCTGGTAAGGAAAAGGGCCACCCTGGGCTATTTCTGCTCCCCCAAGGAAAGGATCAGTTGGTGGCCTGAGGAGTGACTGACACCTGCCTGAGCGGGTGGAATGGTGAGACCTTCGCTGGCCTCTCATGGATTTGCTCTTCCCATCCCTCCCATTCCCATTCCCAGTCTCAGCCAGGGCCAGCGCTGCCGGGCGATGCCGGGACCCTGCGGCCACCGTTCTCCCCCGGGGCCGAGCACCTGACCGGCAGCGGCGGCTCCGGAGGCGTCCCCGCCTCGCTGCGGCGGCCGCAGGCAGGAACACGTTGTGCCACGAGCGCGCCCCTCCTGTCCCTGTCCCCGTCCCCATCCCCCGGCGTTTCCGCCCCGTCCCCCCCGCCCTTCCAGCCCCCACGAGGCCGAGCCCAAGCGGGGAGGAGGTCCCGGGGTCTGCTCCCTGCCCGGCGAGGGGCGGCCGAGGGTTTCGTTTCTGCTCCTCCCAGGGGCTTGAGGGGGAGGATGGAGAAACGAAATTCAGGCAGCAGGATGTGGGCAGGCGGCGGGGCGGGGAGGACGCTGGCAGGTGCCATCCCCGCCAGGAAGAGACCACCACGTCCGGGTAACTCTTTAATGGGATGGGCCTCGAAAGTTGAGCTGGCAGCTCCGTCACACTGGTCCAAGCTAAAACACCGCGGGACGGGAGGTCCCCTTGCCCGCGGCTCCACCCGGGACCGGGCACGGCGTCCCACTGCGGGGATGGCAGGAGCCACCCCCGGGGCTCAGGAGTGCTCCGGCAGGAAGCTGCTGAGAGTCAGGTTGTCTCCGTCGGGCTCGCAGCTGCCGTCGGGCAGCAGCAGCTTGTGCCGCCGGGCCGGGACAGGCCGGGGACCGGCGGCCGCCTCGGCGTCGGGCAGGAGAGAGGAGATGCAAACCATCTCGGTGGGGCTGAACCGGCGCTGCCCCGTCCGCGCCCGCCGCCACAGCAGCGTCCCCAGCACGCCCGTGCTCACCAGGAAGGCGGCGGCCAGCAGCCCCAGCAGCAGGATGGCCAGCAGACACTTGCTCACCACCCCGCTGGGCTCCCAGGGCACCGCGGTGCTCCCCGGCGTCGTGTCCCGTGTGGCCGGGAGGGTCGGTGCAGGCGGAGCTCCGGGTTTCTTGGGTTTCTCGTAGCGGGTGGTGGTGAGGACAAAGGCTGGGGGGGCTGCTGAGCGTGGCCCCGCGGTGGAGCTGCTGTCCGGGCCATCAGTCACTGTGTCCTCTTCGATGGGCCAGCTGCGGGTGGTGGTGGCGATGCCCTTTTGGGCTGCTGAGGGCGTGCCAGGCTCTGAGCCCGGCAGCAGGTCGGGATCGGGGGGATCTGTCTCATCCATGGGATCAGCTGTGGTTGGCAGCACGAGTGCCCGGCTGGCCTCGGTGCCGGGTGCTGCTGGTGGGGCAGAGCTCAGGAGCAGGTCGGGATCGGGGGGATCTGTCTCATCCATGGGATCAGCTGTGGTGGACACTACACGCTCCTGGCTCAGGCTGGTGCTGGTTCTGGGAGCTGCTGGTGACACAGACTCCTCCAGTAAGTCGGGCTGAGGGGAATCTGTCTCATCCACAGGCTCGGCTGGGGTGGTCCCTGCGAGCACCCGGAGCAGGCTGGTGTTGGTGCTGGGCTCTGGCGCTGCCGAGCTCGGGAGCAGCTCAGGCTCGGGGGAATCATCCATGGGATCGGCTGTGGCTGGCACACGGAGCAGGCTGGCCTCGGTGCCGGGTGCTGGGAGTGGCACAGAGCCACCGTGGCGCTTGTCACTGCCCATCATCGCGGTGGCACCGGGCTCCTGCTCGCTGTCATCCCTCTTCTCACGGGAGAGGGGCAGGGGCTCGGCAGCCCCCCAGACCCACTGCCCGCCCCGGGGCAGCCGCGGCTGCAGCAGCTCAGCCCCACACGCCCGCAGGGGGCTCAGCGCCAGCAGCACCAGCACGGTCCGGCCCAGCGCCATGGGACCTGCAGGGGACAGACAGAAAGGGCAGGTGACATCGGGGCCCTGCTCCCCGCGGGAGAATGCTGAGCAGGGGATCCCCAGCGTGCGATCACACTCCAACCGAGGATCCTCCTCCCCCTCTGGAGGATCCTCGGCTGGGGGCGATGGAAGATGCACCCAGCGACCTCCTCCTGCCACAGCCCCGACCCGCGGGAGCTCAGCGCCGGTGGCTCTGCTCCAGGAGCAAGTTCTGATAAGGAAGTTGAGTGTCTGGAAATGGGAAATCAGCCGCGGTGGAGGCGGCTGCTGCGGGACCGGGCAGTTGCGGGATGAGTCTCCGTGTGGAAATGAAACCACAGGGATGTCACCCACGTTTCGGCAGAACCCCCCCGCCGGGGTGCCCATCCTCCCCCTCGGCCTGCCGGGCTGGCACAGAGCTCCAGGGCTGAGGCCACCATGAGCCTGTGCTGGAGCAGGAGAGGCAAATCCACCCCAAACTCAGCCCAAATCCCGCTGTTCCATCACCAATCCCCCCCTCCCTCGGCAGCCCCGGTGGGCGGAAGCCACCGAGGTCCCGGAGGATCCGCGCCCAGCAGCATCCAGACACGGCTCAATGCTCCGAGCATCCCCAGGAGGCTCCCACATCCCCAAAGCACCCACCCGCCTCCCCAAACCCCCAGGGACCGGCACCCTCAAGGGACGCTGAGCACCCAGAGCATCCTCGGGGCCGAGCCCCGATCCCGCACCTTTCCCCCGGGGCTCACCTGTGCTGATGAACGCGGCGGGATCCCAATTTCAGGACTCACCGGCGAGGGCCTGGCACAGGGTGGGGGGCGAGGGCAGCCCTGGCACCGGCACCCGCGGGGCGTCGTGGGCCGCCCTCTGCCCCTGCACCTCCGGCCGGGCGGGGAGGGAGAGCGGAAAAGCGGCTGCGGTTTGCAGAGCCCGCCGGGGGAAGGACGTCACGCCGAGAGCGGGGGCTGGGGGCTGCGGGCACCCCCCGGGGAGGGTGGCAGGGATTGGGCTGCACCCCAAAATGGGGCTTCCTGCCCTGGTGGGAGCCCCCGGCTCGGCCCCACGGAGCAGCTGCAGCCCGGGGCTCGCCTCGCCCCGAAAGCAGAAGTGAGGGCGAACCTGGTGCCAGGGCTGCCAACCCCGCCCCGGGCACGGTGTGGGCACGGCCAGGGTGCCCTGAGATACCTCAGCACCGGGAAACGCCTCAGCACACGAGGAGGAGGAGGGTGAGGGCCTGACTTGATGTTTTTGCACAGCCCTTGTGGCGGCACAGCCCCTTCTCTCCGCACCATCCCCAGGATGCTCGGAAGGGCTCTCGGGGGGTTTTTGCTGGGTGTTGTCCCGGGTGTTGTCCCGGCCCCGTGGCATTGGCACCACAGGAAACCCCCCGCCCCAACCGCAGGCTGGGAGGCGCAGCCGAAGCCGCAGGAAGGTGCTGCAAGAGGCACATCCGCAGCAACGGGCTCGGGGTGTCAACAACACCCCCCGCCCTCCCAAAGCTCAGCCCGCCCCTGCTCCGAAACACCTGGCCAGGGGAGAGGGAAGAAACGGGGCTCAGCCCTCTGGGATGAGCATCCCTGGGATGGATCCATGAAGCCAACAGGGACTGCTGACTCTGGGAGCATCCCTGCCCGGCTTTGGGGTGGTGCCGGGGTCAGGGCGTTCCGGAGGTGGTTGTGCAACATCCCCTGAAACGCCGCAGCCCTGAGAAAGCTCAGACCTGGGTGGAGTAAGCGATGCTGTTTGCAGCCCAGGCTCTGAGTCCTTCCTGACTTCCCGCAGCCTGGAAACAAATTCTGTAAAATGAGCCCCCCAAATCCCGGGTAGTTCCCAAGCAGGGCTGCTCCTTCTTGGGAACACATCACCCCCATCCAGCCCGACATCCCCCAGCCCATCTGTGCCATCACATCCCACATCCAGCCAAGCTCACCACTGGGAATCACCGGGGAGGATTCCACGTGTGACCCCAGCAACGGGACAAGAGCAGAAGGTCCCCAAGGACCCCCCACTCAAATGTCCATCATCCCAAATCCAGGCTGTCAATCCGACCTGGAACGCCAGGGGAGGGCGCAGGGTGCCGAAGGAAAAGCCAAGCAGAGGCAGTTTATAATCAATGACTTTTTTTTATCTTTTGAAAATGGAAGCAAATATTTGGACAGATACTCTGGTCGCTCTATAAGAGCGCGTCTTTCCGGACTGGGCTGGGTCTCTCCCGGGATATCACGGCTACAAAAAAAGCTTCAGGCACTGACTCCTGTTGAGCCTGGCGAGGCATCAGTTCATTTAAATAAAATACAGGCTAGGAACTAAAATCTCCCACACCCCCCAAACCCCCGGGGCACCTCAATCCAGCGGCTCCCAAAAACTGATTTCCCTCCAATGTCACGGAACGAACCCGAGGTCCCCCGAGCACACAACCCTGGAGTCACACGTACAAATCAACACAGAAAATCACCACTGTGGGGAGAACGACCTTCGGGCCTGGGTTCCAAAAAAAGAAAAAAATAAAATCCATAAAAATACACATCTCAGGCATTTACTGCAATACAGAAACGTCACCAAACAGCCAAAGAACCCGGAGCGGCCGGATTGTGGATCCACAGGCACAGGGCAGGGGATGCCACTTGTCCCCAAAACACAGAAATCCCACTTTTCTGAAGCTTTCCTGCTCTGCAATCCCACCACATCCTCTGTCTCCTCCATCCCGTCCTCGTGCCTCTCCAGCTGCTTCCCCTGATTCCCCCTCCACACACACACATCCCTCCACAACAGGGAATCCTTAACCTGGAAGTTCTGAACATGCAAACACTGGGGTAAAAAAAAAAATGGAAAATTGGAGAATTCCTAGCTAAACTAATGGAAAATAATAAAAAAAAAGAATCATTTCAGCCTGGGTGAAAGGGACTCGTGTCCACTCCAGGTGGGAGCACACGGAGCTGCCACAGGGACAGAGTCCAGCTGGGATGGGGATCCAGAGCTCTCAGACACCTGATGGTCTCTGTGGATTCAGGATGGGTTATCAGCACTCCCTGGCAACTGTGCCAGGAGTGGCAGCACCAATCCTGCTTGGCACAGCTCTCCAGGGTGTCCTGGATCCCATTCCCAGCACGAGGACACGGCCTGGGAGCAGGGAGCCAGCCTGCCCCATCCCCGACAGCTCCTTCACAGGGGAGACCCCGCCTGAGCTGAGCTTTGCTGAGCTGAGCTTCCATGGAATTCCAGGAGGAGCTCACCCAGAGCACTCCCAGGGCCTCCCCCTGCAGGATCCCAAAGGAGCTGTGTGAGAAACCAGTTCTCCAAACTGGGATCAAATCCATCCTCCCAGTCCCTTCTGCTGCGAAGGGCTGGGAGTGCAGGGGGGGGTTTGGGGTTGGAGGTCACTCATCTGATCCAGGAACAAATCCTTTCCTGCAAAGCTTTCCAGCATGGAAGGGTGGGAGGCAGGAATGGGAATGATGGAGAGGAGAAAACAAATGATAAAAAAGTAACAGCAGAGGCATTTTGTACGTGGAGAGTTATCATGGGAAAAAAAAAATCACCTTTCTGCTGCTATTGCTGCCTTGGAAGCACAGAAAATTCCTATCATCAGCACTGGTGTGAGGGGCTGATGGATCCCAAAAGCTCCTTCAAATCCATGAGCTCAGGAGTGTTATGGGGGGCAGGAACCAGGATTTACAGCAAGGACTGCTGGCATCCCACAGCTCACCTGGAACTCCATGGATAAAAAACATTCCTGCATGGAAGTCACTTCTGCCTTGAAATGGAAATAAAAATGAGCAAGTCAAACGTGTGAGTTTGGTCATGGAATCAAACCTTGGGATTGGAGGAAAATGGGAACGTGGTGCTGGCTTAAAACTTCAGTAGGAAATAAATCCCCTCACTCAGAATGATAGATTTGTATTTTTTCTGTCAGCCAACAGGGCTGGGGACACGTTGTGGAGCAGGAAAGGCAGCTGATCCCATCTCCAAGGGGATTCCACAGGGAAGAGAAGGGAAGGGAACCCACCTGATTGTTCCAAATGGAGGATTTGTACAAAATAGCTTCAGCTTTGTTCTCTGCACAGTGTAAACACCCCCCACACCCCCTGTCCCTTGGAATGGAAA
The DNA here is from genome assembly GCA_013398995.1 of Alaudala cheleensis. NCBI lineage: Eukaryota > Metazoa > Chordata > Aves > Passeriformes > Alaudidae > Alaudala > Alaudala cheleensis. Next base: position 109,095 of record VWYE01007043.1, read on the forward strand.
CACAAATACTGCAGAAGTGGCAAATAAGAAAAATAAAAGCGATTTTTTTTTCTATTTTTTGGCAACTCTAAAAAAAAAAAAAAAGGTTAAGAACAATGTGGCATTGGTCCCTAAATCTAGAAAAAGGTGTTTGGGCACGACATTGGAAGTCAAGAACGGATTCGTTTTTCAAGGATTCATAATAACATCTGGAAAAAAAAATAAATCCCCCAAAACAAAAACCAATCCTGTAAAAGTAGCACTTCTCGTTTTTGACAAGAGTCACAAGAAATTCATCGGAAACATCGGGAAATGAAAAAGAAGAGGAAAAAAAAAAAATCTTTCACTAAAAAAGCTCGGCTTGAAATTTCATCGGCTCTCATTGAGGTGGGTTGAGGAGAACAGGAAAGCTCGTGCTGGAATGCTGCAGGCTGCTGCTGGCTGCTCTGGGAGCTGGGATGTGCCTGGCTTGGCCCCCTCTCAGTCCGCGATCTTGGCCATCTGCTGCTCCAGCTTGGAGATGCGCTCGTCCTGGTTGGAGATCGTGTCCTTGATGGATTTCAGCTCCTTCAAAATCTCGTCCAATTTGGCGTCGTTTTGCTGGAGGGCGGAGGAAGGAGGAGTGAGGAGGGCGCTGGGGTTTTCCCGAGGGAAGGGCTCCTCCCAGTGGGAATTGTTGGAGGGATGAGGGGGTGTGACTCTGGAGCAGCATCTCCAGTACCTGCTCTTTAAGCCAAACTTTCCCTCTGTGTCCCAAAGGACACGGTTTGAGGACAGGGATTAGTGGTGGACAAGGTGTTGGGTTAGGGTTGGACTTGGGGATTTTAAAAGTCTTTTCCAACTTTAATGTTTCTGTGATTTAGAAAAAACAGCTCCAAGTAATCTTCCATATCTCCAGAAGCGTTAGAACCACAGAGTCATGGAATGTCCCAGGTTGGAAGGGACCCACAGGGATCATCCAGTCCAACTCTTGGCCCTGCCCAGGATACCTCAGCAATCCCACCCTCTCCCTGAGGGCACTGTCCAAATGCTCCTGGAGCTCTGGCAGCCTTGGGGAGCCTGGGCAGTGCCCCAGCAGCCCCTGGGGGCAGAACCTTTCCCTGATACCCAACCTAACCTTCCTCTGACACAGCTCCAGCCCTTTCCCTCAGGTCCTGTCACTAACCCCACCCTGCCATTCCCACCTGAGGCCATCACCCCCAGAACTCCTGGAGTTTACTCACGGGGTTTGAGGCATCCGCTGCTTTCTTTGGAGCATTGATGAGATCACTCTTCTTGTTGCCAGCAGGTTTGTTGTCCAGTATGTTCTTCTTGACCACCTTGAGATCCCTGTTTTTGCCTGGAATGTACCCATGCTTCAAGGAGACGAGGAGAGGATCAGCGTTCTTCCCCTCAAACCACTCCTCTGCTTCCAGAGCTGCTTCTGGGCCGGCTGTGTCTGGGTACAGGTCGTCCTGGAAGAGGTCAGACTGCAAGGCAGGAGACAGGGATCAGTCAGGAGGCTCTGGGAGGCAGGAGCTGTGTCCAAAGCCTGGCCCCAGGGCAGTGCTCACCTTGCGGGGAACCGTCATGATGATGGGCTCACACTTCCTCTCGTGGAGCTTGAAGAACCTGCCAAGGAAAAAGAGAGGGAGTGAGGATCGAGGAGATGGAGGAGATGGGAAAGGAGCAACCCCAAGAACTGCAGAAATCCCTGAGACCATCAAGTCCAACCATTCCCTAAGCACTGCCAAGGCCACCATAACCCATGTCCCCAAGTGCCACATCCACAGGATGGGGACTCCACCCCTGTCCAGGGCAGCCCCTTCCAATGCCTCACCACCCTTTCTATGAACGAATTGTCCCTAATATCCGAGGACATTTCCCCTTGTCCTATCAATTGTTTCCTGGGAGAAAAGATGGATGCTCCCAACCAGCAGTGATGTTCCCTCCTGGAGCCACTGCAGCGACATCCCGAGATGTTTCCTGAACCGCGGCTGCCCCGCTGCTTTAACCACTCCTGACACTCCCAGCCCCAGCTCCCAGCCTGCTCCCAGCCCTTGGATGAGCTCTCCTCACCTGGCAATCTCACACTTGTTGACATCAAGGCCCCTCTTTGGCATGAACCCCATGCCCCTCTGCGGCTCTTTGCTGCTGAAGGTGTTGAGGTAGTGAACGTACGGGGACTCGTCCGTGATCTCGAAGTAGCGGATGCTGCTGTCACCCTGCAAGGAACCCCCAGGAGACCTTCCAGAGGCTGCAGGACCTGTGCTCCCTGTGCCCACACACTGCTGCTCCCAACAGCCTTTCCTTCCAGGAATGCTGCCATGGACAGCTCACTGCTGTTTGGGAAGCAAGGCTGATCCCCTCCACAATCCGAGTCCATCGACTGAGCAATTCCTCCCAGTTCTGTTCCAAACACTGTGGGACAGGCATTGAGTTCCTGCCTCCAGGCTGGGAGTGGCCCCTTCCTCACCTCTTGTGGGAAAACCTCCTGCCTCAATCAGGCAGAGAGGCTATAAACCAGTTTATCCTAAAGTCCAAGCAATTCCAGCACACTGTTGTCTCTGAAACTGCAGGAGGAGTGGCAGAGAGAAACCAAATATTCCTCATCAGCTGCTACAAAGATGGGATTCATGAACATACTCGTATGGATCCTCCTTTGGAATTCCTCACTCATCTTGGCTTTGGCTCCTATTTGTAGGAGTCCATCACATGTGGGCACCAAATTCCTACAAATTGCTTTTAGAAAGGAGCACCTAATTACAGTTTTCTATTATTTAACCCCACAAAATTACAGAGAGAGTCACCACATGCTCCAGCATCCCCAAGGACAAGGAGGACAACACCCAAAATCTACCTTCCTCCCACACCAGTGTAAAATCATCCAGGTTAACACCAGAAATATTTTGGCAACAGTGTGGGATTTGTTGCTTTAGGAGCAGCTTTACCTAATCCATCTCAAAGAAACATCCAGGTCCTGTGGTGTGAGGATCAAACCCATTCCAGAGCAGCCTGGTGTCTCTGTAGCCCCCATTGGCTGCAGCACTGATTTTTGGGGAACATTTCACAGCACCACTCCCTCCAGGTGTTTCCAAAGCCTCTCCTTACCTTCCCACACAGGTAAATGATGTTGGTGTCTGGGTCGTAGAAGGGCAGCAGGACCCCGTTGCTGGTGTCCATCTCGTGAAGGGCTATTGGCTCCTCCATGTTTTTCTGGAAATAAAAATGCCAGGGATGTTAATAAAGATTGGAAATGCTTCTGTTCATAAAGAGAGGGTTTAAATTATTAACACTCTGTAGGCAGTGAGCTCCCAGTGGTGTCTGCACCACCCAGAAGCATCCGTGTGTTACAACAAATGCTGGGAATGTTCACGAGCTGATTCATTCCCCAAGGGCATTTTAATCACTAAATTAAATAAAAACAGGAGCCAGGAAAATTCCCCAAGTCAAGGGAAATATGTGACACAGAGGGTTAGTGTCAGTGGGATGGGACGTGTGATGGATGATGGGACAGAGCCTCCTTCCCTGGGGACGCTCAAAAGCCACCTGGACACAATCCAGGTGGTCCCTTTCCACCCTGAACCCTCCCGGGATTGTTGCTGTCCTGCTCTGCACAACACACAGAGAGAAGTGACCTTCCCACAGACTCTCTGCTCCCTGTGCATCTTCCCAGGCACTTCCAACCTGCAGCTCCCAGCTGATCCCTGCTCCTGCTCAGTTCCTTCAAAATCAGGGAAGCAGGAGCAGGCAGCAGGAGGAGAGGGAATAGCCTCAAGTACATAAACTATGAATTTAGGATAGAATTCTTCCCTGTGAGGGTGGGCAGGCCCTGGCACAAGTTGCCCAGGAGAAGCTGTGGCAATTCCACAACCCTGGAAGTGCCCGAGGCCAGGCTGGACAGGGCTTGGAGCACCCTGGGATAGTGGAAAGGGGTTGGAATGGGATTGGCTTTAATGTCCCATCCAACCCAAGCCCTTGCAGGGTTCCATGGCTGCAGGGCTGGGCTGGGAGCTCTGTGAGGAGCACAGGGATGCAGCCTGGGGCCGTACCGGGTTCCACAGCGCCAGCTGCCGCTCGCTCATGCGGCTGAAGCCGGTGGTGAAGATGTTCCCATCTGCCAGGAAAATGGCTCGCATGGGCCGCGCTCCCTCGTGGGTCTTCTCCTTCTCCTGCAACAGAGGAGAACAGAAAAAAACCCATGGAGTGGTGGCTCCTCTCTGGAAACAGCTCCATGCAGGAAGATTCAAGGAGCAGCATCCAGCTCTTCTTCCCTGCTGCTTGAGGGAGGATCAATCACTGAAAGGGACATTCCTGGCTCATTCCAGCTTTGCCAATCAGCCTCTTGCAAGGCTGGAGGAAAACCTCTTTGCAAGCTGCAAGTAAAGCTCTGCTTTGCATGCACAACTCTGGAACTGTAATTATACAGAAGGATTAGATGTGGAATTACACTCCTGCAGGTTTAAAACTGAGCCCTAAAATCCCAGTTCAAACACTAATCCCAATAAACCCAGACAAATCCTCCAACCCCTACTATTCCCTCCTGCAATTCCTGAAGAAAGCGACTGAATGTGGGGTGCAAACTGAGCAAGAAGATTCTTTCTTCCATATTTTCTTGCTCATTCCCTGCTGGAGTAAATCCAGTTGTTTCTTTAATGATTAAGCAAACTTACAGCAACAATTTCCTGTTTCCTGGGGTCGATAACTCGGACTTTTTTGTCTTTGGAAGCTGTGCAGATGAGGCTGCCGTTGCGATTCCAGCTCACGTTGTAGATCATATCCACGTGCATGTCATCCAGGTTGATGAGGGCTTCTCCTGTTCCCACATTCCAGATGATGATGGCATTATCACAGCCTAAAATGGGAAATTACAGCTCAGGGCACAGCATCGGGGCAAAGCCAGAGGTGGGGAACAAGGGATAAACCCCCTGCAGCTCCAAAGGTTTTTTTTGGGGAAAGCAAAATCCAGACTTGGAAGCTCAGGAGGGATTTTTATCCATGGAAAACGCTTAGCTTATCCAACAATCCAGCTGAAAGGACTCACTTCTTTCCCAACCCATGGAAGCCTCAGATGGTGCCAATGGATAATGAATTATCCAATTTATTTCCATAATGATGTGACCGATTTTCAGTGGTCAAAAGAATCTCATTCCATGGCCAAGGAGACAATTTGGAAAATGCTGACCATGAGAGCTTGTGGGAGGAACAGCTGGACTCTGGGATACTTTGCAGGGACCAAGGGAAAGGAGAAACACTTGGGCCTGTCCTAAAAGTATATGAGAACAGGGATGTGGGATTTGCAGATGTAAATTACTACTGCAGATCAAATAAAGCCTGGAACAAACTTTCATACTCCAGTTCCAGACAACTCCTTGGTGCTTATCCCCATAAACTGAAGATAAAAAAGGCTGAGATACAAAGGGGGGCTGTGAGGCACGTGTCCCAGTGTTCCCAGCTACAGGCCTTGTGATTCACAGGGATCTGAGCAGTTGGGAGAGGGAAGAAGGACAGGCTGGGGAGGAAGGGAAGCAGGCAGGGGTGGGTGGCTGTGTCCGTACCTGCGCTGAGCAGCACGTTCCGCGCCGTCGGGTGCCAGGCCACGATGCCAACTCTCTTGGAATGGCCTTCTAGCACTACCACGGGCTCTGTCAGGGACAGGGTGAGCCCGTTCTCAGGAATCTGCCACACCTGGGAGGGACAGGGAAGGAAAAGGAAAAGCTGCTCAGCCAAGGGCAGGCCCTCCAAGGAGCGCGTGGCTCGGCTGCTCCCCGCGTCCCGCAGCCGCCGGAGCTGTCACTTGCCTGTGCAAACAGGAAGGGAATCAGGGAGGGAATCATTCCCAGCTGTCAATAAACCCTTGGCTGATCCACCAGGAACATCCTTCCTCAGTCGTGTGCCAGCACAAACCCACAGCTCCTCATGGTGCAGCCCCTTTATTTCCATGTCTACAGACCCATTCCACTCCCGTTCCCCACGGAGTCTGAAAAACCTCCCCTGCAGCTCCAATTCCACAGGAACAGGCTGCTGCCTTTCCAAACTATGCTCACCCCTCAGAGGGATGATGCTGCAGCTCTACCACTGCCTTCTTTTCAATTCTTTAGGAACACCAGCAATTCATTTCCCCGTTGGATTCTGAATCCTTTCAGATCCCATTTAATCAGGGAAGAGTTGTTTGGTCCTGGGAGAAGCCAGAGCAGCCCAAATCAGCACTGCCTGTTCACTCCTCGCCTGGTTACACAACCCTTCTGTTGCAAACTTCCTCAGGGAAGGGCCAGGAGGAGGAGGAACAGCCCCCCAAGGATGCCAGAGCACTGGAATTCCAGCAGGAGGGAGGTGGCTTTTGCAGCTGGCAGCGACCAGGGATGGGAACAGACAAACTCATCACCCCAAAGCCCCAGGGCAGGATCAGCCCCACCAAAACTATTCCTGCAATTCAGCACCGGACAATCATCTTGGAATTGAATCTGCCCTACACAGGGTGTATTAAAAAAAGGCATAGAATTCCAAGGAGAGCCCCTCGGGCAGCAGCTGGAGCTGCTGGAGGTAGGTGGCAGCATTAGAGCACGTTTGCTTTGCTTCCCATTGTTTGCTTTTCCTGGAGTTGGGAGAACAGGGCTTGCCAGACCCTGCCCACGATGCCCAACAAGCCGTGGGATGTGAGGGGGTGGATTTAGGAAGCGAGGCAGACTGAGATGGACACGTGGATTTCTGTGCTAATCCCAGTTTTTTCCCCTTCTCAAAGGAATGACTGGCACTGGAAAAAAAAAAAAAACAGCAGAGATTCTCAGTGGGTACCAGCTCACCCCTAAATAACCCAAAACTGATTTAGTTTTTCGTGGCCACAGCTCCCAGTGCCCTCAGCATCCCAGGAGGAATGACCACAATGGGAACACTTCCCCAGGAGAGGATTCCTGAATCCCCAAGGCTGCCAGAGCTCCAGGAGCCTTTGGATAAAGCTCTCAGGTTCAGGGTGGGATTATTGGGATGTCTACAGGGCCAGGATCAAATCAGATTCACAGGGAAACTGCAGAATTTTGGATGCAGGAACTTACCCTGCCCAGGGGGGAGGACTCAGGATGACTCCAAGGAAACCTTTAAATGCTGCAGGATTGCCTGGGCTTTAGGAAGTGTTTGTCACCTCTCCCTCCCGTGGGTGTCTGGGTGTTTTTTGGGGGGGTTTGATGTTATCAAGGCTGTTTGTTTGTGCAGGAGGAAGTGGAGCTGTGGCACAGCTGAGGGAGAGGTTTGGGGCTGCAGGAAGGGCAGGAGGGGAGGGTTTTGCACAAACAGCACGTGAGAAAGAAAACAAAGCAAGCTTTTCTTTCATCCCCTTTAGAGAGAAGCAGAAATGGCCTCCTCTGGCTCTAAAAGCTGAAAAGAAGTTTAAATCCATGTCTGTAAAAACACTACTTCCTACATAATATATTTTATCACTTTAAGTAAGGAAGCAACTGAATTTGAGGCCTGGATTTATCCATGGCCCTGCTCCCATATCCCTGCAGGAAGAGGCTCTTGGTGCATCATTTTTGCAGGGTCAGACCTTCTCCTCCTTGTCCCTGTCCTGGCTGGTGGCTCAGGTCACTGCAAGGGCTCTCTTTGATTTTTAAAGGAATTTGCTCCATCACATGAGCTCTGCTCTGGCCTTTCCACAACAAATTCCTTAAAATCCACCTTCTGATGAAGGGAATTTTCCGTATCTGAGGAAGGGCCTCGATACCATCTACAGATCTTTATCCACTCAAACATTTTCCAGCTGAACAAAAAGCCTGCAGTACATCAGAGCCATTCAGCACAACATCAAGCAGGAATATTTAAGTAACTCCTCATTTGCTGGCACAAGGAAACAATTCTTCCAGGGGAAGAGGCCACAGAAGGCATTTGCAAGGGCTCTAAAGGAAGCCTTTGGAGAGGGATTTCAGGTCCTCTCCTCTTTCCCAGTCCCCTTTCCAATGCTCCTGCTATTCCCAACACTGAAGCTGTTCAAGGTTTATGTGCAGGTGTTGTAAAAATCCAGGAATTTCTTTAGAGGAAAAGGTTTCTGGCTTTGGACAGGGCCAAGTGAAGCTTCCTTGTGCCACACGGGGGCTGCAGAGTTATGGGAGCAGGGAATCAGAGAGACAGAGGTTTGCACCTCAAATCCATGTTCTGTCCCTCAGTGCTATCCCAAATCCATGTCCTGTCCCTCAATACTATCCCAAATCCATGTCCTCTCCCTGAATGCAATGTCAAATCCACATTCTCTCCCTCAACACTGTCCCAAATCCATGCTCTCTCCCTCACACCATCCCAAGTCTATGTTCCTTCCCTCACACCATCCCAAATCCACATTCCCTCCCTCTCACCATCCCAAATCCCCACTCTCCCCCTCAATATCATCCCAANTGTCAAATCCACATTCTCTCCCTCAACACTGTCCCAAATCCATGCTCTCTCCCTCACACCATCCCAAGTCTATGTTCCTTCCCTCACACCATCCCAAATCCACGCTCTCCCCCTCAATATCATCCCAAATCCACATTCCCTCCCTCTCACCATCCCAAATCTATGTTCTCTCCCTCTCACCATCCCAAACCCACACTCTCCCCCTCACACCAATTCAAATTCTCTCCCTCCATACATGGCTGACGTAGCTGAGGGTGAGATCCTAAATCCCTGAGTGCCAGGGCACAGATGGCCTTTCAGAACAAGGTCTTTTCTCAGCAGCTGGAATTGCCACTGAATCCCCCACGTCACTTTTCCCTGTCTCCCCCCGTGGAGCTCGGAGCCCATGAACAGCCACGTGTCCTGCAAAGCTCCCTGGCTTTACTCTGCTCAGGAAGCAGGACCCAAACCCTCTGTCAAGGAAAACAGGACACTGTACCCATGCCAGGCCAGAAAAGCAATTAACATTGGGAAAGCTCATTAGCTCATTCCCAAAAGTCCAAGCCAGTTCTTTACACACCAGCACAGTTCCCAACTAAGGAATGACTTGGGTGGGATCCATCATTTCCCATTCCAAACCTCCAGCTAACACACCTCCAGCATCCCCCAAACCCTGCACATCCCTGATCCTGGAAGTGCAGCAAGGACTCATCTATTTCCTTCTCCACTCCAGACAGGTCACACCAAACACAACCACGAGGGTGCAAAGCCCCAGGCAGCCCCACCCTGAGGCTTTTCCCACACGGGTGCTGCCTCCAGGGATGGGCAGGAAGCTCATCCCCACCCCTGGGATGTGTGGAGAGCCCCCAGAGTCCAGCTGGAGGTGCAGGTTCCTGCAGTTTGTGTCCACATCAGGGTGGTGGATTTGGGATGGTGTGAGGGGAAGAGCTTCTCCACTTGGACAAACATTTGGACAACTTGTAACTGAACCCTGTCAGTTTTTCTCCACAATTCAGTCCCTCTGGAGCCTCCCAACATATTTCTCATTGCACTTGGATTACAGACTCATTTTGCCTCCAAGGAGGCAGCTCTGGGCCGTCACTGATGCTCACATTTCAGAAACATTCCCAATGCCTTCTACATCCCAGTTGCAGAAACATTCCTGCATCCTTCCAGAGCTCAGTTCCAGCCCAGTAGTGAGCATTGCAAACACAGAAGTTGTTGTTTTGTTTAATATTAAATATAGCCCGTTCTGTTAACATGCTTCAGCTTCCAAGACTGAGAGATCACAGGCAAGAGCTGTCCCAGGAAAAGCCTCTTGGGATGAATCCCCTCCCAAACATTTTAACGATGAACAGAAGCAAAGGAATTTATCTGACATGATCTATAATAAGATTTCAATATAACATTCAGCCTACAGCATTTCTAAATATGGCCAAAGATCCCTGGAGTTATTTGGCATTATTTCATCTTCCAAGGATTTTCTTTCACTGATTCTGCTGTGTTTGCATACGCAGGATTCCAACATCCGTCACGGAGAGAGCCGGGCTGGGCCATCACTGAGTTAAAACAGGGCTCAGCCCAAGGCTGGCAGGTGCAGAATTTGGGATTGTTTTCATTTAATTATTAAAAAAAGCCCTTTATTAATGATATTAATTAAGTATATATTATATACATATATAAAAATTATATTAACTAAAACACCCGTATTTATTTTAAAAATACTTGCTCAAAACTTGGAGACAACAGGGAAAATTTCAAGTGACTCCCTTAAATTAAAGGTTGAATGAATCCTGCAACCTGCTGGGCTCCCTCCCTTCCAATCCCAACCCTCTTCCCAACACACACTTCTACATCCATTGGGATATCTGAGGCAAGGAACCACCTGTCTCCTCAAAGCTTGACAAGTCACAGACCGGCGCTCTCATTCCTCTTCCCAAACATCCAACACATGCCATGGGGAGGGAAAAATGGCAGAAATCCTTCCCTGTGGGAGTGGTGAGGCCCTGGCACAGATTGAAGTGTCCAAGGCCAGGTTGGATGGGGCTTGGATCAACCTGGTCTGTGGGAGGTGTCCCTGCCCATGGCAGGGGTTGGAACGGGATGAGCTTCAAATCCCTCCCATGACGACTCTGCCCTCGCCTCACCTCGGAACAGGAGGTTCCTGGAGACACCTCCAGGAATTCCAATGCCCTCTGGAGCTGGAGCTGCAGCAGGGAGCAAAGGCCAGCCCAGAAGGAGCACTCACCATGACAGTGCAGTCCTCGGAGCCGCTGGCGATGACCTGGTCATTGTGGGGACACCAGTCGATGTCCAGCACCGGCCCCGTGTGGCCACACACTGTGGGNAAGTGCAGCAAGGACTCATCTATTTCCCCCTCCACTCCAGACAGGTCACACCAAACACAACCACGAGGGTGCAAAGCCCCAGGCAGCCCCACCCTGAGGCTTTTCCCACACGGGTGCTGCCTCCAGGGATGGGCAGGAAGCTCATCCCCACCCCTGGGATGTGTGGAGAGCCCCCAGAGTCCAGCTGGAGGTGCAGGTTCCTGCAGTTTGTGTCCACATCAGGGTGGTGGATTTGGGATGGTGTGAGGGGAAGAGCTTCTCCACTTGGACAAACATTTGGACAACTTGTAACTGAACCCTGTCAGTTTTTCTCCACAATTCAGTCCCTCTGGAGCCTCCCAACATATTTCTCATTGCACTTGGATTACAGACTCATTTTGCCTCCAAGGAGGCAGCTCTGGGCCGTCACTGATGCTCACATTTCAGAAACATTCCCAATGCCTTCTACATCCCAGTTGCAGAAACATTCCTGCATCCTTCCAGAGCTCAGTTCCAGCCCAGTAGTGAGCATTGCAAACACAGAAGTTGTTGTTTTGTTTAATATTAAATATAGCCCGTTCTGTTAACATGCTTCAGCTTCCAAGACTGAGAGATCACAGGCAAGAGCTGTCCCAGGAAAAGCCTCTTGGGATGAATCCCCTCCCAAACATTTTAACGATGAACAGAAGCAAAGGAATTTATCTGACATGATCTATAATAAGATTTCAATATAACATTCAGCCTACAGCATTTCTAAATATGGCCAAAGATCCCTGGAGTTATTTGGCATTATTTCATCTTCCAAGGGTTTTCTTTCACTGATTCTGCTGTGTTTGCATACGCAGGATTCCAACATCCGTCACGGAGAGAGCCGGGCTGGGCCATCACTGAGTTAAAACAGGGCTCAGCCCAAGGCTGGCAGGTGCAGAATTTGGGATTGTTTTCATTTAATTATTAAAAAAAGCCCTTTATTAATGATATTAATTAAGTATATATTATATACATATATAAAAATTATATTAACTAAAACACCCGTATTTATTTTAAAAATACTTGCTCAAAACTTGGAGACAACAGGGAAAATTTCAAGTGACTCCCTTAAATTAAAGGTTGAATGAATCCTGCAACCTGCTGGGCTCCCTCCCTTCCAATCCCAACCCTCTTCCCAACNATCCCTCCCGTGACGACTCTGCCCTCACCTCACCTCGGAACAGGAGGTTCCTGGAGACACCTCCAGGAATTCCAATGCCCTCTGGAGCTGGAGCTGCAGCAGGGAGCAAAGGCCAGCCCAGAAGGAGCACTCACCATGACAGTGCAGTCCTCGGAGCCGCTGGCGATGACCTGGTCATTGTGGGGACACCAGTCGATGTCCAGCACCGGCCCCGTGTGGCCACACACTGTGGGGTAGGACTTGTCAATCCTGCCTGTCTGGAGGGAAGAAGAAGAAGAAGAGAGAGCTGTGATATCCTGAAGGAAGGTGCTTCCCAACCCTCTGTTTGCTCTTTCGTAGCCACAATTCCATGAGGTTTGAACTCGTGGATCAGAACAGCAGCTCTTCTCCTGCATCAACGAGCTGGGAACTCTCCACGGAGCAAGGGAAGGGTTCAGAGACCCAGCACAGCAGGGCTGTGATCCCACATCTCAGCATCTGCTGCCACACCATCCCTTTTTCCACCAGCAAAGCTCTGGTTTCATCTGAGCTTCCCAACAGAGACAGCTGAAGACAACCCAGCTAAAAATGTCATTGGAGGGCGTTGTGCTGGTCACTGAATCTATCAGCTCTCCCTGGTGTCTTAAAACAGAAGGATTTTGCTTGGATGGGAAGATTTTGGGATGCAGTTGTGCAGGGGAAAATACTGTTTTGAGGAATAAATGTTGCCAGCAGGGGCTGTGACAGCCACACCTGCTCCACATCTGTCTCTCCATGGCCAGAGGACCAATGCCAAGCTGCCTACAGGGATAACACTTCCAAGAAAATGAGCTAATGAGCCACTGGGACAAATCCAGTGATGCCAACCAAGCTGAGGCTGAGACACCAATTCTGCCCCTGGGTCTCCATTTTGCTGAGGAGCCCCTGAAGATCCTGAAGCATCTGATCCCCCCCCAACAGCTGATTCCACAAAGAAGAAGGAAAAGGAGAATCACTCTTGGCCAAGCCTTGCACACAAGGGAAGCAATATTTACAACACTGAAGGTGCAAAGCAGGAGCAGCAGGGTGAGGAGGAGACTCCTCCACTTCCACAGCCACACCCCTGCTCCTGCTCCATCATGGGGTTTTGTTTCCAGGGAATGACCTTTTCATGATGAGTGATGGGACAAGAGACAAGGCAGGGAGAGGTCTGGGATGGGGTCGTCTTCTTTTGTGTTTAAACATGCAAAAGAAATGGCTGGAATTTCACTTGTGCCATTGGATGGAAACATTCCCCCAACCTTGGAGGTGACATTCCTTAATTTATGCCTCCCACCCCTCTCCACGTGGGAGGCTGCTCCTATTCAAGGCTGATAACCAGGATAATGCTGGACATTGGCTTTTGGGGATGACTGACCTGGAGCCCTCCACAAACAGCAAAACAAGATCCTGATCCCAAAAGATCCCAGTAGCTCCTAAATGGCCAAATTTAGGCTTCAAAAAAAAAGTCTCAGTGATTCAGCAGCTTTCAGAATTATTAAAAGGGGAAGAGTTGTGGATGGAAAGCCATAATAAACCTGCCATTCAAAAATTAAAGCCTGTGTAATCCCTCTTGGATGCCATAATGTGAAATAGGATTTAAAAAATTAATACACCCAACTGCCATGCAGAATTCATCCATTTTAATTTGCCCAATTAAAAGGAGAACCATGCAGAGCACACGAACTGCACAAGGCACATGACAGGCCACAGACAAACACAGGCCTGAACCAAAAAGGAAAAATAGGAATAATAATGCAAAATGTCAGGGACTGCCTGTTCTGGCTCCCTGGCAGGAATCAGTGGGATCCTCCAGGAGGAGCTCCTGGTAATTATTTCCAGGCTGCACAAGCACTTGTTGGTTCAGTTCTGGGCTTTTATAGTCATTTATTACTGTGGGGAGGCCAAAAAAAAATGTAATTTGAGCAAATTAAACCCCAAACCTCATCTTTCAGTTTGGATCAGGATGAACCTGCACAGCCTGAGCAGGAGCAACCAAGAGCCTGTGACAGCAGTGACACACAGGAGCTGCTTCCCACCACCTGTGACAGAGCCTGGCTCTTCAACCAGGATCCTGCACTTCCATAAGGAGCAGAGCTTCCAGAATTATGGAATGGGTTGGGTTGGAAGGACCTTAAAGATCATCCAGTGCCACCCCCTGTCATGGGCAGGGACACCTTCCACTATCCCAGGTTGATCCAAGCCCTGTCCAGCCTGACCTTGGACATTTCCAAGGATGGGGCAGCCACAGCTTCTCTGGGAAATCTCTACCAGGGCCTCACCACCCTCATAATCAGGAATTTCTTCCCAGTATCCCATCTAAATCTATCCTCTTTTATCTCCAAGCCATTTCCCCTTGTACTGTCACTCCATCCCCTGTCCTGAGTCCCTCTCCAGCTCCTGGAGCTCCTTTAGGCACTGCAAGGGGCTCTGAAGTCTCCCTGGAGCCTTCTCCCTCAGCCCTCCCAGCCTGGCTCCAGCCCTCAGAGTATCTCTGTGTCCTCCTCTGGACTCTTCCCAACAGCTCCACGTCCTTCCTGTGCTGGGGATCCCAGAGCTGGAGGCAGCTCTGCAGGTGAGGGTCTCACCTGAGCAGGGCAGAGGGGCAGAATTCCCTGTGCATCACCTACAAACATCCCCCTGTCCCCACGTCTGGAGAGTGACAGCAAACCCCGTTCCCAACAGGGAACAGACAGGCAGGATGGGGAAGGGAGATGTTATTAAGCAGCAGGGTGGGAGAGGCAGCAACCTCAAGCTTGTTTATCCACAAGGAATTATCAGACCAAGGAAGAGAGGACAAAGCAGAGCAGGAGATGTCCCACACAGCAGCTCCCTGGGATGTGGCAGAGAGGAAGAGCCCAGGGGCATCAACATCTTCACTTGGGTATGAGAGGAGAGACTCAGCTGCTCACCAGGAATAACCCCAGAATCATTCAGGTTGGAAAGGCCTCCAAGATCACCCAACCTGTGCCCAGTCCCCACCTCATCACCCAGCCTGAGTGCCACATCCCCATCCTTCCTCGGCCACCCCTGGCGATGAACAAAAACGAGCATCGAACATGAAAACGAGACTAAATAAGGATGTAAATGTGCTGCAGGAGGCCCCAGAGGGGTGAGCACGAGCCCCAGCCCTCTGAGAGAAGCTCCTGCCTTGTGGTCAGAGGCACCAAACTTCTGAGCAGAGCAGAGGAAACCACGGAGAGCTCGGCAGCGCTTCCGAAGGAGCCACATCCGCCCCTCGTCACCAGCACCTCCAGCAGAGACCCTGCCGAGGCACTGTGGGGACAGCACAGGACAGCCACTCACAGCTCCACCCCTGGGCTGACCCCTCAGGGTGAGGAACAGGCAGTTTTGAGCTCAGGGGCTGTTATTTCATCACCTTTCAGCATCACTTTTGCCAATCCCATCCATCGGGTTACTCCTCCTGGCAGCATCTCACCCCCTGGAGAAGGGAATCCCAATTCCCAGCACTGTATTGTGCTCAGAAAAGCTTGAAAAATCAGTTTTTCAGGGGATTTGCCAAAAGGGAAAGCCCAGGAATGTTGCAGTAGGGTTATAAAAGCCCACCATGCTGCAAAAAAATCACCAAATCCCGCGGTTTTTAACATGACTCCTTTCCAACACCACGAGGTTTGGCAAGGTGGTTCCATGCTCCTTCTAATGCTCCCAGGTTTGGGGATTTATTTATTTATTTGTGAGATGTAATCTTGTAATTAGGAGAGGATTTTAAATAAATCTCAAGTGCTGATACACAGCTTAACATTAACTTCAAGAAATTAAATCCTCCTCGTAATCCACTGGGGCTGAGGTTCAACACATCTCTGATAAGTTTTGGAATCTGGAGTTGTATTTTGTTGGTCAAAAGTGTGAATTTGAGGATTTTTAATAAAGTTGGTGTTGGCTGAACACACACTCAATATTCAGGTGTTTCAGCAAGGGGCAAATTTGCCTTAATAAATTAATTTTAATGCACTTCATATACTCCAGATCAGAAAAAAAAAAAGGATAAATCATCAGGAATATTAAACCCAGATCAGAAAAAAAGTGACAGATGAGAAGGAGAAAAGATGATGAAATCCAAAAGGGATGGAAAAGCAACACAAGAAAACTGTTCCCAAAAGTGGGAGTTTTATGAATTAATTTGAGTGTCTTGTGATCGTTTCTCTGCCAGAAAAGGGCATTTGGTGGCAGGAAGCAGCTCATGGATTATGGTAAAAATATCAGGGAGAACAGCTGCTTCCCCAGCCCATGGCTGTGCTCCTTGAAATCTCCATTTCAATTAGGGAAGTGGCATCGAGTTGCACAAGCCAAAGCAGCTCCCCCCCCCCCTCACTCTGCACAAGTTTGAGGAAGGAAATCAGGTCACAACTGCAAAGTTTGAAACCCCAACCGACTGCACCTTTTCTCTGCTAGAGAAAATACTCCTCTTTTCTTTAAATGGTGGATTTTCCTTAAAAAAAAATCTTCTAAATTTCATCCAGGGAACTCCTGAGCACTGAACCTCCCATCTCTGGCTGCAGCAGCAGGGCCTGGAGGAGGCACTTGGGAGAAAACTGGGCTGAAATGAAGCTCCTGCCCAAGCCCAGCAGCCCAATCCAGGCATCCAGAACTAATCTGGAAGATTAGGAAGGGTTATTCCCAACAGATCCACTGGAAAGTCAGGCAGTAAGAGGCCACTGTGCTCTCCAAGAATCCCTCAGCAGTGCTCCTGTTCTTGCCACCTTGGCAGCTGCAGGGCTGTGACATGGGATATTGGGGGAAATTTCCTCACTGGAAGGGTGGTCAAGCATGGAAGAGACTCCCCAGGGAATTGGGGGAGTCACCATCCCTGGGAGTGCCAAAAAACAAGAATTTGGGCATTTTGTGATGTGCTTCAGTGGGAATGGGGGCACTTGGTCAAAGGTTGGACTTGATGAGCTTGGAGGTCTTTGCCAACCTTAAGGATTCCATGACTGTGTGATTCCATCCCAGGCTGCCACAGAATGGACACAAGCTGGATTTGAAAAGGGAAAAAAAAAGAAAAACAACACAAGGAGTCCTCACAGCCAACCCAACCTGCAAAATCCCAACCTGCAAAATCCCATCACACTCAGAGCTGGGAGTGCAGCACAGCTCCAGCATTTCCATGGACATCCATGGAAATAACATTACAATTAAAAAGGGACAGAGTCACTGGTTTTTTTCTCTCTCTAAAATCATTTCCAAAGCAGTTCATGTCCCTGCTCCTTCCCAACTGCAGGAAAGCCAATGGGTGTCCCAGAAGCTGAGGGTCCTGGATAAAGTGGTAAAAGCCCTGCTGCTATTCAGAGGATGAGAATCCACCCAGAGAGAGCAGAGCTGCTGGGCAAGGAGACAGAGATCCACAGGGGAGCTGGGAACAGATGATCCAGGGCACCACCAAGCACAATTTTCATTATTGGACAAAGCTTTAAAACTGCAGAGATGCTTGTACAAACCTCTGACTGTAAGACAGGGGATGGAATTTGCTGCTTTTTTTCCCCTGGAGGAATGAGATGCATTAGCCCCTCTGCTGCCCTCTCTTCCCTACCACATTAGAACCTGATGATCCATTGGAATCAAGCTGACAGTGATAAATAAAAACTTCTTTTCATAGAGGAAAAATACAAGGTGAAATCAAATGACAAAATCCATCACACTCCCCCTAAAATGGCTGGGAAGGCTCAATAAACCCATCAGAGCAAAAACCTCCTGATTTTATTTTACACACAGTTCAGAAAAGGATGATTTTCTTTCCCCTAAATCCTTCCTGGTGGAATAGGAATTGGGAAGAGCTGCTTAAAAACCCTCATATGGCACGGATGAACACCAAGGCCTGTCACTTGCAGAACAACATATTCCTTGGAGAAGATCATCCCCGAGGTGTGCACGCCCCCACACCCACATGCTAATTTGCCTCTCAGGGCACCATCTGATCCCAGATCCTGCAGGAACGCTGCTGGTGTGAAGGGGGTGCAGGAAAGGATCAGGAAAATGGAAAATCTAATGAAAGCTATATCCAGAGGGGACTGAATGAACCTCTGGTAAAGGCCTTATGTAACACAGCTCATGGCTGAGTGGATCTTCCTGCATGAACTCAAACAAAAAGGAGCATTTTCAGCAGGTTTTTCTGTGCAGATAAAAACTGCAAAGGGTTTTTGAGGAGGGGAAAAAAGAAATTTTTCTCCAGTTCTGCTGGAGCACAGCACCAGAAGCACCCCCTGAATCCAGCTGTTTCCAAGTCATCCTTGCCCAACAGATCAGGAAACCCAGAGAATTTTTATCTGGTACCTTCCCTGCGTACCCAGAGCTTTCCCTGGGAAAAGCCTCAGAGAAAAACCAACTCTACAACCACAGCCCAGAACAAGCAGCGAAGTTTCCAGCTCCTTCCCTGGTGAGCAGAGTTAATGCTGATTACCCCGACTCTTATCACCTACACAGCCCTGACCGAGAGGAATTACAGCTTTTCCAAACTATGTGCCTCATTCCGACAGAGGCCAACCCTCCAGACCAAGCAACCTTTGGGAATTAGATTGTCCGATGCTCAGCGGCTCCTGCCGGAGCATGGGAATGGTGAACTCCTGGCAGAACTCCCGCACATGTGCGTGCAGGAAAACAGGAAGTTCACACAAAGCATTTCCACAGCCAGCAAAGCCGGCTCGGCCGCACCGGCTGCGGCTGCTCCGAGAGCTGCGGGGATGGAGAGGGGATG
>VWYE01007043.1:127843-193062 GCA_013398995.1 Alaudala cheleensis
GAGGGCGGGGGTGCGCGCGCGCGGAGGGGCGGGGCTTGAGGGGGAGAGGGGGCGGGGCTTCCCTCCCCTCCCTCCGGTGTCCGTCTGTCCGTCACCCCGAGCACATGGGTGCGGGGAGCGGGGTCCCCAAAAAAACACCCCCAGACCGCCCGCCCAGCGCCGGGAGGGAGCTGGGAACCTCCAGCAGCCGGCAGCGACAAACCCCGTAGCCCTGCCGTAACAAAACGCTGTAATAACGCTGAGAATCGGCAAGAAAAATCACATTAAAACGAGCAAAATCTCCCCTTTTCTGTGCTCAGCCCGCACCAAGGGGCAGCCGCATCCCAGGTAATTCCCGCCGAGCCGCAAAGCGCTGGGTTTGAGCAGCCACGATGTCGTTATGGGACATTTTTCCCTGCAGAAATGCAGCAAGTGTATTTTTATGGCTCAATTTTAAAGTCAGCCCAAACCCACGGCTGAAAATTCCCCCCCTTTTTTTTTTTCCCCTTGAATATAACAACAAGGATTTTGCTGCGGGGAACCTTAATAAGTATCTGTGCTAAACAGGCTCAAAGAGAAATCCAAAATGTTATTTAGGGTGTTGAAGGNGGCAGAACCCCCGCACATGTGCGTGCAGGAAAACAGGAAGTTCACACAAAGCATTTCCACAGCCAGCAAAGCCGGCTCGGCCGCACCGGCTGCGGCTGCTCCGAGAGCTGCGGGGATGGAGAGGGGATGCAGAGGGGATGCAGAGGGGATGCAGAGGGGACGCAGCCGCTGTGTCTTTCACTGGCGAGGGGGTAGTGCCGGGAGGACCCTCAGCAGGACTTGTGGGCTGGGGAGGCGGCGGGGACGTGGGTGCACGGGGGTTACATGGCTCATACACGGGTTAATGAGATCCCTCGCACACACACGGGTTAATGAGTTCCCGCGCACACACGGGTTAATGAGTCCCCGCACACGCACGGGTTAATGAGCTCCCGCACACACACAGGTTAATTCCCGCACACACGCGGGTTAATGAGTTCCCGCGCGCACACGGGTTAATGAGTTCCCGCGCGCACACACGGGTTAATGAGCTCGCGCGCGCGCACGNCGCTGTAATAACGCTGAGAATCGGCAAGAAAAATCACATTAAAACGAGCAAAATCTCCCCTTTTCTGTGCTCAGCCCGCACCAAGGGGCAGCCGCATCCCAGGTAATTCCCAGCGAGCCGCAAAGCGCTGGGTTTGAGCAGCCACGATGTCGTTATGGGACATTTTTCCCTGCAGAAATGCAGCAAGTGTATTTTTATGGCTCAATTTTAAAGTCAGCCCAAACCCACGGCTGAAAATTCCCCCCCTTTTTTTTTTCCCCTTGAATATAACAACAAGGATTTTGCTGCGGGGAACCTTAATAAGTATCTGTGCTAAACAGGCTCAAAGAGAAATCCAAAATGTTATTTAGGGTGTTGAAGGAACTGAAGGAACAATTTCATCAGCCCAGGCTATAAAAATAAATGCGGAACACAGGAACTGGTTCGAGCAGAGCCAGCAAAAGCACTGCATTGCAAAAGAACGTGTCAGGCTGGGGGTGAGGGACACACAGCTCCTCCAGCTTCCCATGGAACCTCCTCAGATGTGGATATTAAGTGGCTGTGGAAGGCAGGGATGGAGCTGAGGGCACCAAGGCAGTGATAAATGGAGGGTGGGAGGAAGAACAGAATGGATGTGAAAAATAACGCCAAGGATGGCACTGAAAAACGCAAAAGGGCACTCAGAATTAGCAGGAATTTCTGCCAGGGACTGAGAAAACACAGAATCATGGAATCATCAACGTTGGAAAAGCCCTCTGAGATCACTGAGCCCAACTGTTCCCCCAGCACTGCCAAGGCCACCATGTCCCCAAGCGCCACATCCACAAGGCTGTTAAATCCCTCCAGGGATGGGGACTCCATCACTGCTCAGGGCAGCTTGTTCCAATGCCTGGCAACCCTTTCCATGAAGAAATTTCCCACAATATCCAATCTAAACCTCCCTTAGCACAACTTGAGGCCATTCCCTCTGGGTCTGTCCCTTGTTCCCTGTGATCAGAGCCCGAACCCCCCTGGCTGCCCCCACCTGTCAGGGAGTTGCGGAGAACCAGAAGGTCCTCCCTGAACCTCCTTCTCTCCAGGCTGAGCCTTCAATCTCCCTCATCAGATCTGTGCTCCAAACATTGGGATGAGAGGAAAAGAGGGATGCACATCCCCTGCATCTGTGCTGTGATGCAGCTGAAGGAGGAATTCCTAATCCAGGGCTGTGCCACCAAGCCTGGTCCAGGCAGGAGCAGGACACGTGGCCTGAGGATGAGCCCTAAGCAGGGAAGGGCTGCTCATGAGAGCAGCAAACTGAGCTATTTTGGGAGGCTGGGGTTTGGCTTTGCTTAACACGACAGAGATGTCGCTGCCCTGGTCGGGTGGGAAGTTGTGCTGAATCCTGGGCACTAATTCTGTATTCCACAGGGCAGCTCTGGAAGTGGAGCTGGGAAAGCAGCTCAGGGCTGATGACAGACTGAGGACAACTTAATCACAGGCTTAAGAGAGGAGTTTGAGGGTCACAGAGAAAAAAGGATGTTGCAAAAAAAAAAAGACTTTTGATCACAAAAATTTGCTGGTTAAGCATCAAAAAGAGATGAGAAGGATCTCCTCCAGAAGAAGATGGATGTGACTTTTCCATGCAGGACCAGGGGCAACAGGAATCTTGGAATTCCTTCTTGGAACCAGCTCATTGGTTTGCATCCCTCCCATGTGGGGCTGCAAGGAGCAATTTGGCTCAGGTGCATTCCTGAATTAAATCTGCAAGGAGCAGTTGGGCTCAGGTGCATTCCTGAATGAATTCTGCATGGAGGAGCTGGATTCAGATAATTCCTGGCTTAACTTTCATAGAGCAGTTGGGCTCAGGTGCATCCCTGAATGAATTCTGCAAGGAGGAGCTGGATTCACATAGTTCCTGGGGTTTAACTCTGCCAGGAGCAGTTGGATTCAGGTGGTTCCTGAGCAAAGTGACAAAAAAAAGCTGAATCCCTGACAGTAAAAAAACCCGCCTTGATCCTAAAGAGGCTTCTAAAATACGATTCTACGTGGAAAGCTCTGCCAGAATCAGCTCAGCTGAGTCAAGCAAACAGCTTGTTTGTCGTGTTTAATGTACAGGAAGCATCAGCCTGATTACAGACATTAAACACGCTCGCACACGGCACCGCTGAGCAGCCGCTGTCACCACAGCGTTCGTATTCCCCGAGAAACGCCGGGATGACAGCACAGCCGAGCAGGATCTGCCAGCAGCAGCACTCCAGCAGCACTTACCTTGTGCAGAGGCAGCACCAGGAAGGCTCCCCCGCCGCTGGCATCCACGATGATGGCCACGAAGCGGGGGTTGACGGCGCAGAAGGAGCTGTCCCAGGTGACGCGGGACACGCGGATGTCGTCGTAGCACTGGTCGTTCTTCACCGCCTGGCCGAAGACGTGCCGGAATTTGCTCTGTCGTACCACCCGCCTCATGGTGTCTGCAAAAAGGACAGGGGGTCAGTTCCAGGGGGAAAGGATGGCCCTGATTGTCCAGGGGATTCCTGGATCAACACCGGAGCGTCTCGTCGGCTCCACGGCCGCGCTTTCAGCGACGCGGAAACGCGGATTTGCTCGCTGGTGGTGGAATCGTGGAATGGTTTGGGTTGGAAGGGGCAGAATGCCAGAACGTTTGTGGTGGGATCTCTGGAGATGACCCAGTCCAGCAGGGTCACCCAGAGCAGGTGATACAGGAATGCATCCAGGTGGGTATGGCTGTCTCCAGACAAGGAGACTCCACGCCCTCCCTGGGCAGTTCCAGTGCTCAGCCACCCTCTGTGGGAAGAGGTTCTTCCTCATGCTCAGGTGCAATTCCACATGGTTTAGTTCATGGCCATTGCTCTTCATCCTGTTGTTGGGCATTACTGGAAAGAGTCTGGCACCGTCCTCTTGGCACCAAAGACCTCAAAGCTCATCCTGTTCCACCTCCTGCCACAGGCAGGGACACCTTCCACCATCCCAGGTTGTTCCAAGCCCTGCCCAACCTGGCCTTGGACACTTCCACCTCTACCTTAAGACCTGCCAAATTCTCAGCCAGCTTTGCCTTCTCCTTTTATTAACTACAATTGCACCCAATTATTTTGTACCCAACCAACTGCATTTCCAGGGGGCTTTTACAGAATAATGCCAATGAAGCTTTAATTTCCCCACTGTAAATGTGTTCCCTGACTGCAGTAAAGGAAGTTCCTAATCCCAAAAGCAGTTTTTTAGACAAGTCTCCACATATTTTCAGGGATAAATCTAGTCTTGGATTGAACTTGTTTACTTTCAAGTCAGACAGGGTCCAGAAGATGTAAATAAAAATGCAAGCTCTCAAAATCCGGTGTTCCTGTGAAGTGGTTCCACATGTTCCCTAGCTTCCAGTTCTTTCTTCTAACTCCAAAATCACCCTAAAAAAATTAGTTTCCTAAGCAGAAAGGGGTAATGGAAACAAGTTAATGACTCCAATTAACTTGGTGTGTCTGTAGCATTTCTTGAGAAAAATTATTTTCAAGAATGCTGGAGTTAGAATAGAGGGAAAGAGAATTGGTGTGGAAAATTCCAGCACCTGGGAGAAGACACAGGAGAAGACAACACCAACCTTGGAGTAGGGATACAACCTATGGAGCCCTCACATCTGGGAAGGGGCTTTTCCCATCAGCCCAGACTTTCTCCCTCAGAGAAGAGGGAGCAGAAAAGGAGCTTCTATACAACATCTTGCTTTTACATATGGGAAAAAAATTTCTGTCCCAGTCTCTAGGGACAGCAAAAAAAAAGGGGAAAAATAAAAATAAGCAGAGTCCACCTCCTATTTTACCTCCCAGAAGGTCCCTAAGCACATGGAGAGGCTGGGAAAAAACTGCTGAGTCCCTGCTCCAGGACTGAGAGACTGGGGAATGTGGTTCTATCCCAAATCCCTGCTCCCAGGCTGTCTGCTGCAAACGTGATGAAAGCTTGGAGGGCTGTCTGTGACTGCAGAGGCTTCGCAGGGAAGCGCCGAGCGTTGATGGCTGTTTTGTAGTCTGGGAGGTGAAATAAAAAATTAACAAGGACAAAAAGCAGGATAACTGCAGGGAAGCGCTCATCAGAGCCGGGAAATGCCACGGAACGTGTTTGAAGAGGAGGGAAAATGTTCCAATTAACAAAACAGACAGCTCTGCAACTGAAACTCTCCAGTTCCGCTGAGATAAGGGAGGAGAAGCAGAGGATTTTCCACCAGAGCCCAGTTGGGAATTGGCACTGGTCACTTCCAGCTCAGCTGCTGGGATAGAGATGTACACCAGTGTGCCCAGTCCATGTGGATTTGGGGTCAGTTTTGTGATGGGGACAACTGTGGGGTGGAGGCCACCAAACACCTTCACACTGAGCCCCACAGCCAAAGGCTCCACGGTCATTCCCAGCCATGGAGAACAGGTTGGGGTTCCCCACAGGACCTTTTCCATACTGATATTTTAAAGAGGATTAAGAATGTTCAAGAAAAAGTAGGTTTTAAATGCAAAATTTGGGGAAGAACTGAGGTGTTTAAGATGTCCACGGAAAACAGCTATATGGAAATTGTTCATGATTTCTGTCCTATCAAAGCTGAATTCTCCCTCCATACTTCCATCAGTTACTGGGAATGTGTGATGCACTTTCTGCCAACTGCTTCCCTCAGAGCACAAACCAAAGGCCTGTTCCATGCTGGACACACCACAGAACACCAGAGTGTGATGGGAAGTCATAAACCAGGAGCTGCTCTCCAGCTCCAGCCAGCAGGTGAGAGCACTAAATAAAATCATGGAATGGTTTAGAGTGGAAAGGACCCTAAAACACATCTCATTTCACCCCATGCCATGCACAGGGACACCTCCCACCTTCCTATCCAGTCTGGCTTTGGACACTTCCAGCACGATCTCAGCCTCACCAAATCATGCACAAAGAAAAGGTGAATTTCAACCCCATGATGCCCAAATGACAAGAAATGCTGAAATCTCACAATTCAATTAAAACACATCATTAAAAAAGCAGTTCCACACCCAGTTACTGATTTGTGTCGACTCACTCCAAGCCCTGTCACACAATTCCATCCTGAGGGCTCCTCCCAGAGAGGGCCTGGCTGAACCTCTGAGTCCATGGCCAGGTCTGGCAGTGAGCACCATGCACAGCATCTTCCCACCATTCCAGGTGACCCCAGGATATTGGGAATGTTTTGCCCACCAGAACTCACACCCAGCTCGGCCCTCTCCCACCTGGGAACAGCCCTTGCAGCTAAACCCTTCTCATCATCTGCCTGCACCACTCATCCAGGAGCAGGGAAAAGGCTCCTGGATTTCCAGGAGTGTTCACCCCCTGGCAACATTCCCACCCTGCTGTGAATCCAGATTAAAATCAGATTGTTGGGAAGAAGGGGAAAGCGAAGGTTTGAACTTGTCGTGCTGAGCCAGCACAGCAAATGGCCTGGAATCACATCCCACAGAGCCAGGGGGCTGGGAATGGGGCTGCTGGGAATTCAGGTGTGATGGTTACAAAGGGTTATTTGTATCACTGGGATAATTGTATCACTGCTTTACTTGATCAATATCAGAACAGCAGGAAAAAAATGTTCATTTCAAATATCAGATCCTGGGGATCTGTCATCCCTTCCACTTTGACAGGAGAGAAACTCCCTGTACCCCATGGTGAAATCCTATTTCCCTCATTTTCACCCTTTGATGTAAAGGGTAATAATTCGGTTTTTCTATAAATGACTTTTAAAAAACACAGAGAGTTCAGCTGCCTCCAAAAATATCCTTATTTGTTCCAAAGGGATCTGTTGGAACACACCTTCCCTGCCCTCTTCCCCACCTACAGCTCATCATCCTTAGCAGGAACTCTGTGATGAACACATGGTGAGCAGCCTCCAAGTGCTCATTTCCATAGCAAAGGGAGTGATTCTTGGCGTTGGATCAGAGCCATTTTGATCTGGCTGCTCTCCAAGGAGAAGGAGGGGGGGAATGTGCTGGTTGTGGTTGGAAGGAGCAGCGACTGCAGCTCTTCCAGCTCACCAGGGACAGCAGGTGAAAAACCCGGGGTGGGGGAGTGGAAGCCTGAGCACCCCAAAAAGAGTCCAAGCCCTGCCACAGACTGTCCCTAAATGGGGAGAGTGTTTAGTCTCCTCTTTGCTTCTCAACCCTGCCAAAGGATCCCCTCCCTTCTCCTCTTCCTCTTCATCCATCTCCAAGAAAATTCGGTTTGATTGCCACAGGTTGTCTCAGCAGAGTCATGGGCAGGAGCTCCAGGCTTGGCCAGTTCATGGAATGGTTTGGTTTAGAAGGAACCTGAAAGGTTCCACCCCCTGCCATGGACAGGGACACCTCCCAGCCTGGCCTTGGACACTTTCAGGGACCCAGGGGCAGCCACAGCTTCTCTGGGGAACCTCTACCAGGGCCTCCCCACCCTCACAACCAGGAATTTCTTTCCAATATCCCATCTAGATCTACCCTCTTTTGTATTAAAGCCATTCCCCCTTGTCCTGTCACTCCATTCCTTTATCCAAAGTCCCTCTCCAGCTCTCCTGGAGCCCCTTTAGGCACTGCAAGGGGCTTTAAGCTCTCCCTGGAGCCTTCTGCTCTCCCACTGAACACCCCCAGTTCCCCCAGCCTGGCTCTAGAGCAGAGGGGCTCCAGCCCTCAGAGCAGCTCTGTGGCCTCCCCTCTGGACCTGCTCTAACAGGTCCACGTATTTTTTGTGCCACTTGTAGGATTATCAGGTGAGACACCAACACACCTGGGATGATTCACCCTAAAGAAAGGCTGATTCAGCCTCTATCACTCTCACAAAAGGATGACCTGGGTGATTCAGGGAAGCTTGGGAAGTGACTTTGGAAATACCCAAGTGGGTAAAGGAAGTGTATCCATGGCTAATGGGGCTGTGCTGGGGATTTTCTCTTAGGAAGTGGGCTTGGAACATGAGCATTAAAAGAAGAAGTTAATTAGATCCTTATCTACACTGTTAAACCTTGGCTGAGGAACCATTTCCATCCACTTGCTAGACAGAATGTACTTTTGGAGGGGGGGTAAAGTGCAAATTTAGAGGATTTAAAACCTCCTGACTGGGAGCTGAAAGGCCTTTAAATTTTGCCAGAGTTACAACCCTCAGCAAAACTGAAACAGAAGCGTTGGACACCCTGCAAAGGCCTCCACAATAGAAGTGCTGACAGATCTACGGCTGCTGAGCTCCTGGATCCCGCTCGGCCACACACGGCATCTTGGTGGGGACACAGGAACGAGCCTTCAAATCTCCTCTTTATCCTCTCCCTGAGTTCCTTCCAGCTGAATTTGACCAGAACTTTGGGTTCATCTGCCTGTCTGTGCCCTCTGAAGAGCCCAGGCCTTGTGGCAGCTTTTCAAAGGGCCCTGAGAAGGCCTGGACGCCACACAGGGACACTTTTCATTCCGCTCCTTTCTGATCTCCCATCACGAATGTGTCACAAGAGCTGCCATGAGCTTGCCCATTTTCCTGTTTATAAAGGATTTATCTGTCTCAAGAATCCAACAGATGGATTTCTGTGGCTTTCGGAGGGCTCGCAGCCTGCTTATGCAAGAGGAAACGCATCCTGCTAGGGAACACTGACAGGAAAACCCCCCACTAATGGCAAAATCCTGCTCAGCCCATGTGATTGTGAGCCCTTCTGGAAAGGGAGGCATTGGAATAAAAGGCCAGTTGAAGTCAGACTGCCAGAGGCTGCTGTTAAGGGAGGGTGAGGAGGTACAAATCCAGTGGATAGGGAGAACAGCATTTATAAAAGGTTGGTACTTGGGACTGGAAGGGCTCTTCCTTTAAAGTGGAAAAAGTTGCAGATGTTGATGGTGAATTCCCAAACTCCCAGTCTGGATTGTTAAAAAATGAGAAGCAGATTAAGAAAATTAAAAATTAACAGATCAATGGTTGGACTTGATGATCTTAAAGGTCTTTCCCAACCTCAGTAATTCAATAGTTCCATAGGCAGTGCACCAACAGCAATTATGAATCATGTTATGGGATGGATGAGGTGCTGGGGTCAGCAGGGACAGGGGATGGTCCCATTGGTGAAACTGCAACATGGGAAAGCCCAGAGGATTCCCAAGTACCAAGTGTGAGGCCCAAAGTCTTCCTGAACACCTGGGCTGGGCCTCATCAGCAAAACCTCATCAGCAAAGCAGCTCTGTGCTCAGAGCTGGTATTACTTAAAAAAATCTGGGAAGTATGTTACAATCCTAAACCCAAAGCAGGCCATGGATGTTCCAACCTGCCCCTGGCATGGAGAGAACACCCTGTGGGAGCAGGGCTGAGCCACATCTGCAGAGCAGTTGGCCATCAGAGAGATAAGCACCGGAGAAAAGCCCACAAGGAATCTGCTCATTCCCTCCTTGGAGCACTTGGAACATCCTGTGGAAGATAAGGTACAGAGACACACATGGAAGGGAGGACAGAGGCATTCAGAGGGTTTGAGGCCATTAAAGCACCACCATCCCCTCGTGCTCCTCGTGGCAAGGATGGCTCTGTGGGCCCAAGGGAGCAGGGACTGAGCCAACAGCTGCACCCCAGTGAGAAAAGGCACAGAGACCTCCAGGTTATTTCCCAATCACTCCCTTCTGGCATTTCTTCACTGCAGAGCCTTGGTTGTGCAAGCTCTGGGGTTCTGGGTGACCCAGGGCCATCCCCAGCCACAGGGACACTGCCCTAGGCTTGGTCCAACCTTGCCACCACTGTCAGCAGCATGTCACCAGCAAGGCTGGAGGAGNGCCCAGCCACAGGGACACTGCCCTGGGCTTGGTCCAGCTGCACACCTATGCCAGGGAAACCTTGCCACCACTGTCAGCAGTATGTCACCAGCAAGGCTGGAGGAGCAATTAAGTGTAATAAAATCCCAGAATGGTTTGGGTTGGAAGGGGCATTAAAGCTCACCCAGTTCCACCCCCTGCCATGTGCAGGGACATCTTCTCCCAGCCCAGGTTGCTCCAAGCCCCATCAAACCTGGCCTTGGACATTTCCAGGGATGGGGCAGCCAAAGCTTCTCTGGGCACCCTGGGCCTCACCACCCTCACAGGGAAGAAATTTCTCCTAATAACTCATCTTGTTCAGTTTGAAGCCATTCCCCCTTGTCCTGTCACTCCATGCTCTTGGAAAACTTCATCTCTCTCTCTCCCAAGTATTCATGGAATCAAAGAACTCAGTCTCGTGATAGAAAGTCTTGCAAGACTTGGGCAAAGAAGGAAGTGGGGGGAAAAAATGTCAAGTGGCCACAAGAAGTTCAGCTCACCCCACAACTTCACATGAAGGCTCAGCAGAAAAAGGGAACAGCCACAAATGCCTTGATGCAGTTTCTGTGCTTTTACACACAATTCTATTCCCTCTGTGCATCCCTTTTCCAATCAATCCATATCCAGTCCATTGCTGACAGAACTGTTGTTTTCAGCTGTTCAGTTATTTAAAACAAAGGTGAACACTACTACAGATGGTCACAATTCCAAAACACATCATATTTGTGTGCAGATTATTTTCAGTCTTTGGTTACTTGAGCCTAGGTTGAGCAAGACCCTGCCATCTGATTTCACTTCATTTTAAAGACAAAAAGCTGGAATATGAACTTAATACTGAAATTTCCAGCTGTTCTACCACTGGCAAGATTCTATTTTGGGATGGGAACCTAAACCACAAACTACCAGGGAATTTGATTCTATCTCAAGTTGGGAGTCCAGCACATTCAAAAATGTAACACAACCCAAACTTTGAATAAGCTGAAATTTCTGTTCTGGACAAAGTGCAAGGTGTTGGCTGCAACCTGTGAAACACTTGATACAACTCTGGATTTTAGAGCTGTAACCTGAAATGATCACATGAAAACCTTTAGAATATCAAGAACTCTTAAGTCAGAAGTGCCTGTAGAGCTCAAATCTACCAGGATCACCAAGAAGGACTTGTAATTTCCTGAGGATTTACCTGTGTGTGCTCATCCCACACCTCCCCCCTGGGGCTATTTTCACTTCAAGATTTCCAGGGATACAATTCATCTTCTTGGGGAATCACCTGCTTGTGGAAGCTGTCCCTGCCCGTGGCAGGGAGTTGCAATGAGATGAGCTTGAAGCTCCCTTTTCCAAGGCAAACCCTTCTGGGATGATGTTAGAACTCCCACACTTTGTCAGTGTATCTCCACATCCAGCATTACATCACTGACCATCATTTGCAGTGACAAAAGGACGCTGCAGTTAAAGTCATTACCCTGAACTGAGAGCGTTGTCTGCCTTCATTTAATCTGTGTCATCTCCACCAGAAAGGCAGAGCAATGAATGCACACAAAAATCATTACACGAAATAATTCAGCAGGAGCCACAGCAGGATGGGGAACCAGCAAAGGGAGACACCAGCAGGAATGGGAGTTATCCTGCTGCACTAGAAAACAGCCTCCAAAAATTCATTTTTTTGGGGTTTGTATCTTTTAGAGCATCCTCAGTCAGCTGGCACTAAAGCTGCCCCACTACACGGGTGTTTTAGGGGATGTTATCACAGGGCAGAAAAGGGTATAAAATGAAAGGAGGAGAGAAAAGTAGAGATGAAAATAAAGGATTGAAACTCAGGATAAAACCTCATAAAGGCAAGTAACATACAAAACACAGCGCTAAGAGAGCAGGGATTGAACATTCCAGGTGCCTCAGTGCATTCAAATCCAGGCTGGGGCATGGAAGGTGTCCCTGGCCATGGCCGGGGATGGAATGAGATGAACTTTAAGGTCCCTTCCAACCCAAACCACGCTGGGATTCTGTGATCCCTGCATCTCAGCTTCCACTTTTGCTGCCAGCAGAGACAGTTGCACAGTGGTTGGAGACCACAGAAGCTTTTTACTGGATGAGGAAAGGGAAAACTCCCACACACTCCCACCTCCGACACCGCTGCTCCAGCAGCCGACCACAGAAGGCCGTGGCCTTTCACATGATCCCCTCCAAAATCCCTTCCTTTTCTTTTCCACTGGAATAAACACCAGAAAAGCTTCTTTGCATGCTGTATCCCATCCACTGCCAAGAGACAGAGCAACATCCTGAACAACAGCGCTGGGAGCTGCAGCCAGAGACATCCCAGCAGCCCCAGGGATGCTCCTGACACCCATCCCAGCAGCCACGGGGAGGAGGGAAGAACAGGGCTCCAGACCACACCGTGATCCCAAGGGAAACACAAGCAGGAGCACATGGCTCTCCCAGGATTCCAGCAGAGGGAATGCTTCTCCCCAGCACTGACCTAGTTCTCTTATCAGAGCTAATAGGGAAGTAGCAATCTGGTCAGAGCTGCTGCCCCAACCCGCTGGATTCCTCTCTCACTCAAAGGTTACATGCCAGCGTTTTTCAAAATCATATTCCTGAGATACATTGGAGGCTTTTCTCTTTTTTTGGTGGTAACAACCAGAAAAGGAGCTGCTCCCCAGCACAGCTTCATGAAATTCTCACCAAATCACCACCAGATCCCAGCATTCCCAACCAACCAAGCACCTTTTCCTAACAGAGTGCTCACAGCAGAAAAATGCTGCATTTTCATCTCTATTTTCTCCTACAGCTCAAAGCAATGAAATCTGCCTAAATGAAATAATTTTTCATCAGTTTCTATGTGTGTGATAGAGGAGCTCACCAGCAGCAGCAGGCCTGACACTCAGCTCATACACAGGATTTATCTGTCCTCTCCAATGGTGGATTTAAGGAGAAGTCAAGCAGACAGCAGCTCCCAGGTGCTGGGAGCCTAAAGCACAGAAAACAAAACCTGCAGGATTTCCCATTCTGCTGGAGTCAAGAAGTGCAGACATGAAGGGAACTCCTTTAACATGGTGTTTTCCAAGCATGGTTCCTGTTAAAACTCCAGAGGACATTACTGGGAACATTTCCCTGCTTCTCCTCGCTTACTTAATTGGATCATTCCTTAAAAAATGACCAGAAGATTTAGTGAAAGTAGAAATCCCAGAATGGTCAGGATTGGAAGGGACCTTAAAGCTCATCCAGTTCCTCCCCCTCCCATGGGCAGGGACACCTTCCACCATCCCAGGTTGCTCCAAGCCCTGTCAAAGCTTGGCCTTGGACACTTCCAGGGATCCAGGGGCAGCCACAGCTTCTCTGGGCGACCTCTACCAGGGCCTCCCCACCCTCACTGCAAGAATTCCAATATCTCATCTAACCCTGCCATTCCCTCTTGTCCTGTCACTCCACCCCTTTATCCAAAGTCCCTCTCCAGCTCTCCTGGAGCCCCTTTAGGCACTGGAAGGGGCTCTAAGGTCTCTCTGGAGCTGCCTCTTCTCCAGATGAACACCCCCAGCTCTCCCAGCCCAGCTCCATGGCAGAGGGGCTCCAGCCCAATCCCCAAAGGAATAGACAAGCTGTTTTCTATTCCTCAATTGCAACATCCCTTGGCATCCACAGGAAGAAATTCTAAACATTAAAGGTGCTATAAGAGATAAGCAGTCTCACAGATAAAAGGCTGCAGGTCCCAGTTCTCCCAGAGCACCATCAGGGAACCAGGACCTGCAGAACCCTGTGCTCCAAACACCAAATTAACTGGGACACAAATTCCTCCCAACTCCAGAATAAGGCAGAAACAACACAGATCAGCACAACCAAGGCTCCCAAAGAGCCTGGCCAAGAGTGAGTCAGACTGACCAAGTGAGGAGCAGCGTTCTCCACATGACCCTGCCTGACCACAGCAGCTCCAGGCTCTGCTGGACCCAGCACAACTCCCTGAGCTGCCTTGGGGAACGGTGACCCAGGAGCAGCAGGGGGATCAAATGCAATGGCAGCACCTCATGGATTAACACCACAGCCACACCTCTCCTGCTGTAACAACAAACAGGATGGAGCCCTGGAGAACCTCTCAGGTGGACTGGAGGTACAGCACAGAGCAGCGTGGTCCCTCACACTGGAATTTTGAGTGGACACACTCTGCTCCAAAAAGTGACAATGAGCTTGGCTGGCACATCCTGAGTAACACCTTCTTCCACTTCTCAACAACACCCACCCAACAGGTGAGGCCCCCCACACTGAACTGCTTTTAATGTTCTCAAAATAACCCCAACCAGGGTGAATTGTCAAAGACAAGACAACATCCTCACCCCGGGACGTGGGAGGTTCAGGCCGGACAACGCCAACATCTTGGATTTTAATGCAGTACAAACAAGCTGCAAAATGAATCTCAATGCTCCCAGTTGGAACTGGTGTGTGTTTCTCCACATTTCCATTTGCTGTCCTGCCAGCTCTTCTGGCCAAGCAGCCTATAATTCCAAGAGCACCATTGTCATTCCGTCCTGTTTCCGTAACGTGCAATTTGAAATCAGGGCTGGGGGAGGGAGGAGGCTGCAGTTCAAATCCAGATAGTTCAATCTGCTAACTTGATTTTAAATCCCTGTCTCGTGGTGCCAATTACAGCCCCCCAAACATCTGTTTCAGCAGAGGCTTCCAAGTTCAAACACATTTCCTCTGTCCTACAGATGTTCTTTGTCACTGACCTGTCGTGGGACAACAGTGAGGGGGCACAACCTGGTGTCAAACAAAGAAGGTGACACAAAGCACCTTCCTCACTTCTCTGGGCAGGCAAGAAACCAAAAATCAACTCAGGGAAGTAGATTCAGTCTATTAAGGAGTTTAATAAACATTCCAGGCTGGGAAGATTTCAGATCCAAGAAGGAAAAACATCTTCCTACCCGTGTCCTTGACACCTCCACCTCTGAGCTTCCCTGACAGGGAGAATCACACACACCCCAACACTGGGCAAAGGCTGATTCCTTGGGGAATTCTTGAAACTTCAGCTGGCTGCTCTCAGCTGGAGAACTGGTTTCCAGTGAAGAATTACAGCCTGTACCTTGCTGACCTTTAAGCTTTACTTACCTGTTGATTTGACAGTCACGTTGCCGCGCGTGCAACCCGCGCTTCCAGTCCTCTGGGAATCCCTGTGGCATTTCCAGCAGCTCCAGAGCAGCCCAGCCAAAACAACAGAACTGCACCCAGATAAGCCCAGCTGGTTTTTATGGGAGGTTTCAGAGCACTTAAGAAATGCCCTGAGTAGAGCAGAGGATGGATGTGGCAGGGCAGGGATACAAAGAACAAAAAGATAACCTTTACCCCCAAAGAAACATCAGGGAGCCAAGGGAAGAACTGAGAGATAACCCCAGGGTTGCCTGACCTTAACCAGGGTTAACCCACCTTTAACAGCAGCACCTGAAAACACCACACAGAACAAATTGTTCCAGAAAGGAACAATTTTCCTGGCAGTGGCCAGGAAAGAGATGCTGGAAGCACAGCAATACTGAGCTAAAGGAGTTCTGTGCCCACCCTTCAGGCTGTGCTAAAGCAGAATATATTGCAGAGGAATGTCTGGAAACTGGTGTTTGCCTAAGCTGGCTCAGGATTCTCTCCTGCCTTGCAAATTGATCTCAGCAGATCCAAAAATTCAAATAAACCTGAAAAGGTATCACTGGAAACTTAAAAAAAAAATAAAATTAAATACAACTCCTGTTCTGAATGAGACAGCTTTAGGGCCTCCAGCATCCAAGACATGGTATCATTATAAGTACTGCAGAAGGGAATTAAGTAAGAAATTAAGAGCTTAGAAGTGTAACAATGGTAATTTATCCACATGTACACATCCCACCACGTGTGCTGGGGCAAATACCTAAACCATGTGTAAAACAACAGCTCCACTTAGTAGTACATGCTACAAGTAGTACGTGCTAGAAGTAATCCCAGCCTAGTGCCAGACCCTGAGTCAAACGTGTCACCTCACATTCCCAGCTTGGAAAGAAGGATTCCAATCTGTTTCACACAGGTATGATGAAAAATGCCAAGGAAATGCCAAGCAGACACCCTGAGTCAGCTGGGGGATCCAGATTCCAGCAGGAAGCAACAAACCACAAGGGCTTTTTAAGTATTTAAAGTGAAAAGAGGGGGAAAAACGAGCGAGTCCAGGAGGTAATTCCAGCCCTGAGCAGGTGCCTGAGCATTGAGCTTTTGCTGATGACAATCTCCCCTATCAAGCCATCATCTGCCCAGCATGGCCAGTTTGCCCAGTTCCCAAGGGACATGCTGCTCACTACAGATTGAATTTGTTACAGCCTGCTAATCCCTGGAGCTGCTAATTACACCCATTATCAGTTTGTCCAGCATCCAGGCCTGGCACACTGCAGGATGTCAGGTTTACAGACTGGTTTGGGTTAGCAGGGACCTTAAAGCTCATCCCATTCCACCTCCTGCCATGGGCAGGGACACCTTCCACCATCCCAGATTGCTCCAAGCCCTGTCCAAC
Source organism: Alaudala cheleensis (assembly GCA_013398995.1). NCBI lineage: Eukaryota > Metazoa > Chordata > Aves > Passeriformes > Alaudidae > Alaudala > Alaudala cheleensis. Next base: position 144,147 of record VWYE01007043.1, read on the forward strand.
CTGGCCTAGGACACTTCCAGGGATGGGGCAGCTGCTCTGAGCACCCTGTGCCAGGGCCTTGCCACCCTCCACAGGGAAGAAATTCTTCCTTAAATCTAAAGTCTAATATCCCCTCTTTCAGTTTGAGTCCATTGCTCCTTGTCCTAATGAAGGAATGCTCAGGAATGGGAGGCTGCAAAATGTGCTGCTTTAATAGCACAGATTTTTATGTTTATTTGGGAGAAACAATGGATTTTCAAGGACTCCGGAACACGGTCTCTATGGCAACTATATGCAGAACCAGGGGGAGGGAAGTTCCCATATTTCCAAATACTGAGTGATTTGAAGTCCATTTCCCTGGGATTGCTTAAACCAGGAACTGCAGGTGCCATGCACTGCCCAGGTTCATACAGGGATGCAAACAAGGAGCAGTTTCAGGCACACCATTCCCATGGAGTTTTAGGAGATCCTGCTCAGACACATCTGCTAAAAACGCAGAATTAATCTGCTGCATTAATATTCAGCTCAGAAGAATTATTACCTATGTGCTTGTTCCTACATAGATGGCAGCCAAAATCTGGAAAATCACAGGGAAACCCTGGTCCTTCCTAAAGGGAACACTCCAAGGAGAGCTGGGAGCTCATCTCAGCACCAGGCTGAGCCTTAATCACTTTAAGTCAGATCCTACCACTGGTTTATTTCCATTGCTCTTTCAAATTCAATTATTAAAAAAGGCAAACAAGACAAACCTAATTACGCTGGGCTGAGAGGCCCAGCTCAATGTCAGAGCCACTGCAACTTCTCCCACCAAGAGCCAGACCTCAAACGTCATCACAGGCTCAGCAAAAAGCAGATTAGAGATCACTTATTGTTAGCACCAACAAAACATGGACTGAGACAAAGGAAGAAGCAAAGTGGTCATGCTGAAGAAATTGTCCTTTCCCTAGTGCAGGGGATTCTCCCTCTAAGTCATCAGCACAGAGGAGAAATGGTCCAAAAGGCCACATCTTGTCACTTCCACACCAAGATCTTTTCTGTCCACCATGGGCACATCAGCAGCTTTCAAAAACCACAGGTTTTCCCCTTCGGAGGCAGCAGCAGATGCCATTTTCAATATTTCTCTGTCAAGTTCCTGACCTAAAGAGCAGGATTTTAAAGTTTTCAAGATGTTCCATCACAAAACCCTCTTCCATTTGAGGAGCACTTCGTGACTCCTTAGGAAGGTGTCTCTGCTCCAAGGGATCCCCACTGTCTTACTGGCATCAGGAATTTCATGGGAAGGGGTAATATAAATTTATCCCAACAGCCACATTCTACTTTCCAGCTACATCATTATCTCCAGCCATTAATCCTGATTGGATTTATATTCCCTGCACAACCCCACGAACACAACTAATGGCTGGTGATACAACTAATGGCTTGGTATATTCCATTAGGATCCTCTCCTGACAATTTGTTCCTCTGAGGACAAGCCCTGCAAAGCTGCCAGTGGAACCAAGGGAGCAGCTGAGCAGTTCTGTGTCACGCTGGTATTTCACATGCCTATGTGTGGTTTGAGATGAGAAAAGCCACAAAAAGTCATGTACTGAACAATTATAACCTCAAAAAGAAACAAATAATCCATTTTTTTTTTGCACGGTTACTCACAGGGGGAAAGGCAGAACAAAGCAATCCTATTAACAGATAAAAAGAAAGGGCCCAGTAAACAATTCCCAGCCATACTGGTGGAGCCAACACATCCAGAAAAATGGACTTTCACTGCTTTCCTGAGTCACTCAGCTAAGCCTAAAACCTATTTCTGCTTCATTTTAACTTGGTGCTCACCACCACCTGTGCAGAATGTGACAAGAACTCAGCAGTTCCCATGCTGTCAGCCCCAGGCCACCAGCAGCCTGACTCTTCACACATGGCTCCAGAAGCTGCCTAAACTGAAGCTCTAAGCAGTTTCTAATCAAACCAATTTCAGAGTTATCCACCAGAATGCACCAGCCCAAAAATATTAAGCGGGGGAGACGACAGGGAGCGAGCCAGAAGAGAGCACAGACATTTAATTCTTGCTCCTATGCCCTGCAAAGGCTTAAACTGGGGCACTTCAAATCCTCAGTGAGTTTCTGTTCCAACACATCCTCGGAGAAGGGCTGAGATTATCACAAAAGCCTCAGTAAAACAAAATCAAAACAAACAAACCCAGACTTTAAAAGTCAAGTGAAAATGTGCCTGTGAGCTTGCCCAAGAGGACATTCCTGGCCCTGGGAGTGGTGCACTGATGACCTCACCCAGCTGCAAACTCAGGCCAGGAAGTGTTTTGCTCGTGTCTTCAGACTAAGGAGCTGGCATCCCGGGGATATTTCTCAGAAATCGATCACCAAATGAAACCCAGGACCATAAATCCCCTCCCCATCACAGCACAACATTCTGGTTTTAACGAGCTGTTTTCCAAAGCCATCGTGGCCACCGAGGGCAGAGCTCAGCACCCTGTGCTGCATCACCCAGGGAAAAGCTGATATTTCCCCCCTCCTGCACATTCCTCCTCACTGCCATTAAACTGAATCCCTGCCTTTCGCTTGGAGTGAATCCCAGAAGTGACAGATGCAATAAGCATGAAGATTTCACTTGAAAAAATCCAATGATGTTTGAAAAGACAGCTCGGGAGAAGACACAGCAATGCCAACAGAGAGCACAAATGCTGATTAAAGCAATCTGGATAAAAGGCTACAAGTGACCATTGAAAAATTACTATTATGAAGTGCTGTATTGAAACAAACACCGTGCAAATGCTGCCTGATGTGTCCCTGAGTGTGTCAGGGGCTACTGAAAACACACAAAAACACATATACCCAAAATAAACAGGCATTGCCACAAAAGTATTTGATCTTCTACCTTTGTGTACACAGTCCTTAGCAAACACCACTATTAGCTGCAATAAAACCTCCCTGCAAGCACACAGCCATCTGGATTTTTTCCCCCCCCCTTGAGCAGAAAAGATGATTCAATGCTCGTTATTCAAATGAAAAATGGAATAAACCCTCTCCTGCCTCCTGCACGCAACACCCGCTGCTTTCCCCACATCCAAACACGCTTCTCCCAGGACGTGCTGTGCCAGTTCACACCATTTTCCCCACACTCCAGAGCTTCCCTCGTGTGTGCCACGGAGGCACACAGAGGGAGAGGATGGAGCCAGGTAATTTGGGAACAGCCTGGCCTAAAATTAAAAACGAAATCGGGAAATTCAGCAGCGAGCTGAAAAATCAGCCGCAGCCTGGTGTGCTCAGAACATCCCTCTCTGATTCTGCCACCATCCTTGGTCTTGCTCCCAGTAATCCCCACGCACATCTGCACGAACAGACGTGCTCAGACCAACTCCAGCTACTAAAAAAAAACCCCAACCCTATCGCATATCACTTATCTTCAACAATAAAACTGCTTCCATCGGGTTTACTTTTGTTTCCTGGCACCTTTCACTGCCTTTTAAAATCCTCTTCTTTTTTCAGAGCTGTCTCCTGTGCAGTCAGTCAGTTACAGCATCACAATGTCCTACAGCTGAGCCTCTGTGTGGTGGTGTTGGACACCTGTCCACGTATCCAAGACCTTCCCTTGTGCTGTAAATGGAACTGGTGGGAATTTCATAAAGCACAGGTATGGACTAACCTTTAAATTTCAGCCTTTGGCATATCACGGTTAAACAATGTGGCTTCCTGCACAGGAAAACAAAGCCCAGGGACATCTGCCCATGGCAGAGGGATGTGATGAGATGGTCCTTAAGGTCCCTTCCAGCCCAAACGATTCTGGGATGCCCCGGTGATTCTATGACATGTCACACAGCCTAGGAATCCACACATCTCCTGCACAGCCTCGACAGAGCCCCTAATAACAGCGTGACAATGACCTGCTGCACAGGAGCCTCCGGAAAATAAACCCAAACTATAAACCCCCATCAGGGCGCTCATCTTTTGTCCTCTGCCATGGTGCACGGCGGGGACGGGCGCTCCGGGGGCGGCACACGCCGGTGGCACCGAGCGGCTGCTGCATCTCCGGGCGGAAAAGGAAGGGGAGAAAAAAAAAAAAAAATGTGTCGAACAAAAGCCCCCCAGCGCTGTCCCCGCCGCGGCATCAGGTGCGCGGCGGGAGCGCCCGGCGCCGCCGCCCCGCCCCGGGCTTGCCCTGCCCGGNGGGGCAGCGCGGCCGCGGGGACCGCCCCCGCACGACCACGCCCATAACAGGCCACGCCCCCTTGGCACAGGCACCGCCCACTCCGCCGCGCCTGGTGGGGGCGGGGCGAAGCGGTGAGCGACGGCTCGATCAGCCAATGGCCGCGCGGCGCTCGCCACCACGCGCGGTCGCGCGCTCTCGGGCCCCGCCCCGCCGCCCCTCAGCGGCGTTTGAGGGGCGGGAGGTCGTGAGGGACCTGCGGGGTCGATCGTGTCCGCCCTGAGGGACCGGCCGTGCCTTCCCTGTGCGCCAGTCATGGTGGGACCGGTCATGTCATCCCTGGCGATCAGTCATCTCATGTCATCCCTGAGGTACAGATCGTCTCATCCCTGAGGGACCGATCGTGTCCTCCCTGAGGGACTAGTTACGTCCTCCCTGAGGGACTGATCGTGTTCTCCCTGAGGGACCGACTGTCTTGTCCCTGAGGGACCGATTGTGCCCTCCCTGAGGGACCGGGTCATGTCATCCCTGAGGGATTGATCATGTCCTCCCTGAGGGGCTAATAGTGTTCTCCCTGAGGGACCGATTGTGTCCCCCCTGAGGGTCTGATCATGTCATCCCTGAGGGATCGGCCGTGTCTGCCCTGAGGGGTGAGATGAGCCTGCTGTCCTCAGAGGCAACGCTGAGGACAACCAGTAGCTCCACAAGGAAACAACCGCGTCACCTCAGGCTGTCACACCAAATCACAGTGGTTGTGGTGAAAAAGGGACGGTGACAAAAGCCCCTGATAAAGACTGCAGAGCTCAACCCCCTCTAAGAACTTCAACGAGACACCCAGGGCAGAGCTTTGAAACCAGAAGTTCTCCCCGTTGCACTCGTGGTAAAGAGAATTCGGGGATGCTGTGCTTTGGGGTGTAAGGTTTGTATCTGTGCTGTTCTGACAGGTCAGGCACTTTGCACACACACTTGGCCGCACGCAGGTGACACCGCCACACTCGGGGCCACTGCGGCCTCAGGGAGCCCGAGGGGCGGGGGAACAACACCAGAGCAGAGCCCACAGCCCTCAGTGTTACCATACATGGCCAAAACCAAAACTCCTCGAGCTTCCTCATCCGTTTGGGCCGACGTTTGCACTTTTATTTGCATGTGGTTTGATGCTTAAGGGAAGGGGGGGTGATTTTCAGGGGAGCATCACCCCGCTAATTCCTCTTCTAACCCTTCAGAATTTGGAGGAATATGTGTCGTGATGAGCTGAGCTGTGAGCCCTCCTCTCCTCTCACGGAGCTGTGACAGGACCACCAATTACCCTCTGTGAGTGATAGCTGGTGTTAAAACACAGGGAAAACCTCAGGGAGGTACATTTGTCCTGGTCTGACTGTCACAGCTGATGGGAAACACCGGAAGATACAGATTAAACACATGTAATCCTGCATTTATTAACCTTTGACACTAAATGTAACCACTGACCCAACAAGCAGGAAAGCCTCTCTCACCTACTGGGCAACACATTGATAAATAAATGATACACACAGAGACTGCAGTGGCAAAAGCTGCACCCCTGCCCATGACAACAATTACCCAGAAATTAATCAATAGTTTCTTTCTGAAAGCCAGCCCGGCACAATTACACCACCCTGCTCCCTGAAACAATCCCATTAAAGCTAAAAGAGATGAAAACAAGAGCAGAGCTGCAGGTAACCCAGAGTTTAGGGAGTTGAGGTTGTGATTCACATTTTCCACGTACATACGTGACGTGTTGAAGGTCACAGAATGAGTCAGTGATAGAGCTGAGAGTCCTGCCTGCCCATCCATAATTTATGAGAAGTCTCAAACCTGGGAGGGGGTGTTAAATTTAATAAAACTGATATTTAAATCATGTAGCAAGTGATGATTTAGCCTGGACTGGAAAACAAGAACCAAGGCAGCAACCCCCAGCACTGCCCAGCAGCTCAGAAGGGAAACCAAGGAAGATTTTTGGCCTCCAACTGAAAAGAAAGTGACACACAGAGGACACCAAGTGAAATTTGTCCTGAGAAATCTGATTGAAGCCTAATCCTCTCAAGAGCTGCCTTGGGAAGGGTGGATCCTGCAGAGATGGAAATTCCTTGTTGATGCAGCACTGGAAGAGTAGCTAAGGATGGACTCAGGGGGAAATAATACCTGTGGGATTTTTGTCAGAGCTTCCTAAAACAGCTGGATGGAAACACTCCAAAGAACACCCAGATCCTGTCTGGGATTAATGAGCTGTTTAGATCACAGGTGATGAAAAAATTACAGGAATTTTAGGTTGAATTCCCCAGCAAACAGAAGAAACAGCTCCAGTTTTACATGTGCTCTTTGGTTCTGCTGTAACCACTAATTTTCATCACTTCAGATGAGTAAAACCACCCTAACAAACAATTTAAATGTTATCCACAGTGCTGCAAGCCAAACAACTTGTCAAAATATGCCACAAATCCTAATTTTCCTGAATGTAAAAACACCAAATCCTTACAGCTACGAGGAGCAACACACCGAAGTTTGCCCCATTTTACCAGCATCTGGTTAGAACATTTTGCAGAAATCCAGGATTTATTAAATAAATAAATAAAATAAATCCACTTTTTAGCCATCCCACATATTTTCCCCTCAGCTACATCACTGCAGGATTGCTGCAAAGTATCTCACAGCCTTTATAGGGAAACAGCACCGTGGCTACAGACTCCACCTCTGAAACTTATGTCAGCTGCTAAATTTAGCCCCCTGCAAATATGCATCAATTCCATCCCTGCAATAAATCCCCCTGCTTTGCTCCTGGGATGAGCCTGATGTGCTTCACAAGGACCACATCAGGTGTGTCCCACAGCCTTCCCCACCAAGGCCATGCTTAGAGTTAGAGGAGGCAAAAAAACACCTGAGGCATCATTTTTAGGAGAAATGATGATTAATTTCTTCAGTTTGGTGTCTCTGAGCCATCCCAAAGGGGTGACAAACCCCATTTTTGGGACCAGTAAGGTCACTGGAGGGATGAATTTGTCTGAAATGTTTTGTTTGGCTGAAATCCTCATTGCTAAATAATTCTGAATGGAGGGAAGTGGCTCAGGGAGGGTTTAGAGAGATCAGCAATTTAAAGCCCTGATATTTTGCAGCTTAACTTCTAAATCAAGCAAAAAATGCTAGACAGGACAGTCTTGGACCCTGGATTTGCAGGTATCCAAATAATACAGATTTTCAAAGACTTTCATGTCCCTATTTATCTGTTTCATTTCTGAAACCTTTTGAATTATTATGATTATGATTATGATTAATATATTTACGTTATCATAATATTTATTTGCCAGGAAGTACTAGGTTCTCCCACATGAAATGTGAATATTTTTTATACGTCTCCTTCTATGGTTTCCATAATTTAGGGATCCCATCAAGGCCAGGCCCAGCAGCATCAGGAAGAGCTGCTCCTGCTGAAATCAGGAATGTGATCTTACCTTTCACCTGACATTATTGAAATTTAGTGATTTTTAGTGCAGGGAAATGTTCCCTGGTCTTTAAAGTCCCTTCCAACCCAAACCATTCTGGGATTCTCTGAAATCTGAACTGATTGCAGTGACAAACCCTCCCCACTCCACTTTCTCTGTGTGGAATTAGATTTATTCCCAGCATTCATTTACTTTTTCTGCCTTGATTCCTCCATGTCTGTGGGCACGGAGCGAGTCCCAGGGGCAGCTTTATGAAACTACTCCCAATCCTGGTTTTTAAGAGACATTTCCATGATCATCAACTGTTGAGCAGCTGCCAAGATGAAATTGTTCTCAGAGCCACCACCAAAGGGCTCTGGGGTAATGGGAAATCGATTCTGTCCCTGGCTGGGAGGATGTGCCCTACCCAGGGATGTGTTCCCCAGCTCCTGCAAAGGAGAGACAGGGAGAGCAAAATCCCTCTGGATTGGCCTTATTCAATCCTTGACCAGAAAGGGGAGCTGTAGAATTAGGGAATGAAGATGAGGAGAGCACAACGTTCCATGGAACAACAGCCAGGAGGGGAGAAGTGTGAGTGTGGCCGCAAGGAAAGAGGAAAACATGGATTAAAGGACAGGCTTGGGAGGCAGCAGCCCTGAGCTTTATCCCCAGCTCTGTGTGATGTGGAGCCATCCCTGTGCTACTTCTAGACCCCAGAACTGGGCTCATTCCCAACCCCCCTCCCCAAAGGGCAATAAAATCCACTGTGGTGAGTGAGGGCCTGTGCTGAGCTCGCTCCTGTGCTGCTTGGAAGGGCTGCAGGGTGCTGGGGATGGGTAAGGAATGAGTGAACATTAGGCCAGGATGTGCATTAATAATTGATGCTATTGTTATTAATGATTTACAACAGATTTCATCCAGCACATCTATTACTGCATCTCCCCACTCTCACACCTTTTGTGCAGCAATATCAGTGTCAGACACTTCCCTCCCGACTCAGCTGGAAGAAAGGCATCAAAAAAATGAGCTTTTACAGCAAAAAGAAACCTCTAATTTCAAGCTAATCTATTTCCTCATGTATTATTTCTCCATCATTAGACAGGATTGTGAAATGTATTTTCACTTCTCTTCTATTTCTGCAATGAAGGGGTGGGAGGTCCCAATACCTAATTAAAATGTTGGGCCACCAAATAAACCCAAAGCAATTGCTTGCAACAGATGGGATTTCCTTTGTTGCTGTCTCCGGATGATTAACGAGGAGGAGAGAGACAAGAAAGCAGAACTGAAAAAAAAAAACCCAAAAAAAAGGAAAAAAGAAAAAAAAAAGAAAAAGCAAGCTGTATTTTATTGACAACGTGAATATGCTGGGATTGACAACTCCTAGCATCCTGAACAGCAGGAAAAAATCAGGCAGGCAGGGAAGGAGCCGGGGCTGGGTGCTGGGGTTCCTGGGCACTGATCACACAGCCTCACTATTCAAGCACTTTGGAATTCTTTTGCCATCTCCTTCTGTTTCTCTCCCTGCTGTCTAGGATCAGCTTGGACCAAAGGTGCTGGAAAAATCAGAGATATAAGAAAGGAAACACATAAGGGTAAATCCAGGTGAGATGTCTGTGTTTGAGATTTGGGAAGATCAATGTTTAACCCAGCTTTTTAAACCCCAACAGGTTGTCATGAATAGAGCAAAATGGGAAGCTGTTGCTGCTCTTCTTCCTGCTCTAGTGAAAAGTGTCCCTGCCCATGCAGGGGGTGGAACGAGATGGGCTCTGAGGTCCCTCCCAACCTGAACCATTCCGTGAGTCAGTGATTTTTTATTGCAATATTTCCACAGTTCAGCTCTGAAATATTGTCTCAACCCTCCCTCCCTGTTTGTTCTGGAGAACGAGGAGGTAAAAATGTGTCAGGAGGGATGGGACTGCAGCTGGCATCGCCTTGGGGAGGGAGCTGATTCCTTGTATCCCTTCTCACCCCCTTCTCCTGCCAGACCTATCCCATCCACCTGCTCCTTCCATCCCGGGAAGGATCAGACATCCCGGTGCCCGGTGTGGCTGAGGGGAACACCCCAGCTCGGCTGCACCAGTGACACCAAACAACCTCCCTGCCCAGGAGTGATCCACGCTCAGACACCACCCCCCTGCTCCATGCCCTGAGCCTGGCACTGCTTGCAGCGACAAAAACCCCCCACCTCTATTTCTTTCCATCGTGCAATGTGTCCTCAGCTGCTTCCTGAGAGCACAGGAGCTGTTTGTCATCCCTGCAGGGATTTTGTCATCCCTGACACGCACAAACTGTGGCACGTTCACGCTCCGACTCTGTCGCGACAGTAACCCATCACACCTACTTTTTAAGCGAGCTCAGTTCAAAGCCACCACAGATTTCCTGTGCCTTAAAACACTTATTTTCCCTTATAAGGAAATGCACAATTGCAGATTGTCACTGAACAGAAGATGGGAGTTAAGCAGCGTGGGTCGGGTGGCTCCTTGCGGGATCCAGACTCTCATACAAACACTCATTTCTGTCCCTCCTATTTCTGCAGAACTGCTGCTTTACCAGGAAAATTTCAACAGAGTTCACTTCTCCATATTTTTTTTTTCAGTGAAAGGGTTTCCAAGTTGTTGTCATTCTCCTGAAAGGCTTATTCAGTGAAGTCACAGTGCAGGAGAAAAAGTACTTAGAGAAAATAATGCTGCTTTTTTATAGCTAAAATAAAATTATATTGGCTCACCCAGTGCCTGGAGAGACAGAGGCAAATAATCTTACATGGCAGTGGGAGGATGTATCCTATGGACACTGCTGCACTGTGAGAAGCAGTAAATTGTACTAATTCCTACACAGGAGTCTGACAAAACAAATCTTTCTCCTAAACAGTTTCACTGCACAAAGGGCTTTGAACCAACACCTGATTCCCCTCCTGCCTCCTTAGGAAGACTCCGTGTGCCCTGAGCACATCCCGTCTGTCGCCCGGCTATTCCCGGCAGCTATTTCCCATCCCCAGCCGTGTTCCCACCTGCCCCGGAACAGCGACCTCCAGAACCCCCCCAGCCCCACGGCAGAGCCTGGACCCCTCACTCCTCACCTTTTTTGGGCGCTGGTGCTGCTGCCGTCCCCTCCGACGCCTTGGGCTTTTCGAAGGTTTTCTTGGCATCGGCAACTTTAAGCACATTCTCATCCTCCTGACTCTGCCTCCCCTTCCGCTCCGGCTCCTCCGAGCCCCCTCCTCCCGCAGTCCTGCCTCCAGGGAGCAGCTCCGTGCCCGCCGCTGCCCACTGCTCCCTGCCGGCCTTGGCCTCGTCGCCGAGGGGCTCCAGCAGCGCCTCCGTCAGCGCCACAGCCTTGCTCATACTCAGAGCCAGGCTCTCCTTGCTGTGGGTCCTGACAGGGGGGGCCGGGGGGGTTCTTTTCGGGATGTAGCAATCGAGTTCATCAGCTCCCCCTCCGAGCTGCTCCCTGCTCTCCGGGAGCTGGCCGCTGCTCTGCCTCGAAAGCTTCCCGGTGTCTCTGGCCACCGAGGGATAATTTGTGACCGCAGGCGCCATTCTCTCGAGGCTCTTCACTACCTGCTGGTCTGGCTCGTGCTTCCAGGCCGGATCCTCCTCGCTGGCCTGGCCGTTCTGGCACGGGTCAAGCGTTCCGTCGGGCTGCGGGGCGAAGCTCCTCGCCTGCCTCAGGCTCTCGGCTGCCTTGCTGCCGTCCCTGGGGATGTAGGAGACAGGTGTGCCTGCCTCCGGCTTGCTTTGCAGGATGTAATCCATGAGGATGGCGTTGCGCTCGAAGCTGTCGGACCTGACGGGCACGGTCGGCTTGTTCCCCTCCGAGGGGCCCTTGGGGCTCAGTTTGGTCACTTGCCTGTTCTCCACGCTGCTCTCCGAGTCCGAGCGGCTCATCTGCCTCCTCAGCACTCTTTCCAAGGAGTTGAGCCTGCTGAGGCTCGGGCTTGCCACCTTCCCATCCCCTGCGTAGCCCTCCTGAATCAAGGGCAGCGTGTCCTCCGTCTCTTCCCATCCCTCCTCAAGTTCCGTTTCTGCCTCCTGGATGAGGCGCCGGTACTCGCTCTCCTCCAGCCTGTAGACCACCGGTCTCACCGTCCTGCCCGTGCCCACCCTCCTGGGCACCACCTCCAGCTCGTACACCTTCGGAGGGGCTTCTCCCTCCCGCCCCCTCCTGCACCCCTTGGACACGGGATGCTCTTCCAGGCACAGCTCCCCCGCCGGCCCCCGCTGCCCTCTCTGCCCGCCGCTGCTCATCTCTGACCTCTTGGCAGGGCCTGCGGTGTCGCTCCGGAGGTCGGGGAGGTCCCCCCGCTCCCGGCTGTGTCCCAGGCCCTCCTGGCTGAGCTGCAGCAGGGGATAATCCTCACACGTCCCTGCAGAGTCTCCCCTGGAAGCTGGGCACTCTCTCCCCCTCGCCTTACTTGTGTCATCCCGTAAATATCCACGGTACTGCCAGGTGGAGGCTTCCATGGCCGGGAGTCTGTCACCGTAATTCTTGGTTCCAAATGCTTTGGGACTGGCCAGCCAAGATTTTTCCCACCTTGGGTCTCGGCAGGCTTTCAGCACCGCCTCCTCCTCGCTCCGCTCCGGGAGACGGCGGCACTTGGAAGCATCAGAGCCCGGGTCATGTGAACCGGCGTTCCTTGGCCTCATGGCCAGCAGAGAGGAACATCCCATTGGCACGACGGAGCCCGTGCTCTGCCGCTCCTGACACCACACCCAGCACTGCTGATGCCCTGCTGGTCCCTACCCAAACACATCCCACCTGGATAACTGGAAAAACCCCCTCCAGCTGCTGATTTGCTGGTCCGTGGCACTTCACGGTCAGGACTTGCTTCCCATCTGCATCCTTCTCCAGGGATTCTCCTCTTTCCCCAACCTGCTCCAGCAGCAGCTCCCCACAGTGCTGTGCAGCAATCCTGGCTTCCCTCCGATTTTGCTGCTTCCAGAGGGATTTACTGCCAGGCTGTCTGGGCAGGATCACCTCTGCCAGCTGCTCGTGGGTTCCAGGGAGAGATGGAAACCCGCATCCGCGCCCCTGGCGCTGTTCCCTCCTCCCTGCCCCGCGCCCTCCGGACGCGGAGCGGCTCCCCTAGTGCTCCTTCCTTGGAAGCAGCGCTCAGCCTTGGGCTGCGTCCCAGAGTTCGGGGGAGCGATGCCTCCTGCACAGAGCCCCCGGGGCAGAGCCGGAGCAGCTGGAATGATCTGCGGGAATACGTTATGGCAAAGGGAATGGCCGTGACACTGCTGTGACAGGGAACGGCTGCCCGAGATAAACACGGGAGCCCGACAGCAGCCTCAGACGCGACTTTCCCTGCGGAGACTCTGAAACACGACTTATCAACAATCCCTATCAATGCTCCGGGCATTTCTCTAAAGAACCCCCAGGCAGAAGGCTGCTGCCTCTGGATAACCCTCCGGAAGGCGGTGGAGCCGGGGAGCTGGAGGGCTCTAATCCGTTTGTACACAGCCGGGATGCCTGGCATTGCAGCGAGCCGCAGCTCCCAGCCCAGCTCCCAGCCCAGCCGCTGCCCCTGCGCTTTGCCTTTTATGGTTCCCCAAGCCGGGAAGCATCCCGAGGCAGGATGCAGGAAAACACCTAGATCATCCCAAAAGAGGTGCCTGCACAGGCTGCTCTGAGGTGCAGGGACTGAGTTACCCCAGTGTCACCTAAAGAGCTGGCAAACAGGACCTGGCCCCAGCCCAAAGACATCCCCTGATATTCCTTGAGGCTGGAAAATCCTGCAGGGCCTCGTCCAGAGACCTCAAGGACCTCAGGCAGCCTCTGAGCACCACAGACACACAGCAGCTGTGTGGGTGACACCCAGACCACGGTCATGATGCCACCACCTCATCCTGTGTCCTGTGTCAGGAGTGAATCCCAGCCACTGCTGAGGGGAAGGAACGAGGGATGAGGGTTATCCCAGTCCCTATCAGCCTGGAGCCAGCCAGGCCCCTCACTGGGACAGTTCTTTATCAGTGCATGTTGCAGAGCTGCTCTGCACAGACAAAACCCCGTTTGTTGCCACTGGAAGTCATAAATCCCTGCCCAGGCTGCCCAGAGCAAACACAACCAGTTCCCAGCGGGATCAGGGCTGGTGGCTGGGCTCCTGCTGCTCCTGCCAACACCAGCAGCAGCAGAACCTGGCAGCAGCAGCCCTGACAGGTAGAGAAATGCTGAGCAAGATGTGCTGGCAGGTGCAGGAGCGAGGAATTTCACAGCCAAGTCCACTCTCCCATGGGAGGAACTCACTCAACATTGGCACTAATCAATAATTCTGGCTGTTCCCCTCGAGCCCTTGTGGCAAAGCCAAATTCCTTCTGGGCTTCTCACAAACCCTCAGGATCTGGGGATGTCGTGGTGGTTTGGGGACTGCAGAGCCCAGGGTTGGTGTGGAAGGGGTTTGGTCATGTCCTGGGACCTTTCCTGGGTGTTGTGTCCTGTGTTCCAAGGAGCTGTTGGGAGCTGTGACACGGCACCAACGCGGTTCTGCTCCTGAACCCTCTGCATAAAAGGAAATAGCAGCTGCTGCAGCACTGCTGCTCCCTGTCCTTCAAACAGAGGGAGGAAGAGACTTTTAGGGAATACACACCGAGGCTGCAGCAAAGCTGACCAGCAGCACAGCTCAGCCTGTGCCTGCTGCAGGAACCAGCTCCTCTGGCCTTGGCAGCGCTGACTCACAGCTTCTGCTGAGAAAAATATTTACATTTTCACCTTTCCAGAGGCCAGAGTGGCTGTTCAGCCATGGCCCAGCAGGGATGGACACAGAGGGATCATCCTGGGGCTGCAGGCAGCTGGAGAACCACTGCCAGACAGCAGCTTCTCCTCTGCCAGGGTGGAAATGCAGCCACAGCCCCCAGAGTCCTTCCTGTGGCTTCTCTATGTGCTACAATCAGCCTCACCCTCATGCCAAACCTCATCTTCTTACCCCAAACCACCATTAAAGTACCTGTTCACCACTCCAGCTCCACATGGAACTGGGGAATGCTGGCAGGGTCCTTGAGGAGATCAGCTTTGGAGCACCTGCAGCTCCTCCATGGGGCAGAGACGAGGGGCCCAGCTGGACCCTGCACCTTCCCAGCACCCCAGTTCCCAGCCAGGAGGGCACCCTTGCCCAGGGCAGCTCCAGGCTCAGGCATCTCCCTTGGTCAGTGAGGCTATAAATAAACCCTCCCTGGTCGCCAGAGAGAATTTGTGTTGCTCCAGATGTTGCCTGGTTTTGCCATGGCAACATCACAACAGGATGTAACATTTGGCCGTGAGGAACTGCTCCGAAAAGGACCAATTTCCAATCCTAACAAGAACAAAAACACAGCCAGGGACTCACCAGCAGCCTGGGCATGCTCCAGCCATTCCACAGTCCCATCCTGTGGCTCCCCATATCCAACTCACCCACTTCTGGAGCTGGGAATGGCTCCGTGGGGAGGCTCCATCTTCGGGAAGCGGAACTGAGCAGGGAGTGATGTCTCTGTGGACCCAGCCAAGGGATGAGTGAGTTAAATGAGCCAACAGCAAACATTGACCCCAACACGGTGTTGGCTGAGGGACAGGCTGTGCTCCAGGCTCTTCCCACTCCAGAGCTGTGGGGCTCCCAGCTCAGCAGGAGCTTCCCAGCTCTGAAGGGAGTTAGCCCCGGGTGTACAAACCCCATACACCCCCGCTCCTGCAGTTTTCCCTCCTGTGCCCTGGAAACTCCAGGGAGGCCTTGTCCCTCTGCCACATGCTCCGTGCTGGGTTCCTGGATCAGGGCAGGGACAGATCCACTTCCAGCTCCTGGTGCCTCAGCTCCTACAGCAGCACCTGCCCAGGCTGCTCCCACCCCTGGAGATCCCTCCCTCCCCTGGGGATACCCTCAGGTGCAGGAGACCCAAATGCTCCAAAGCCACCCCCGGCAGCCCAGGGCAGTGCCCTCCATCACTGGCAGGTGATTTCCCCAGCCAGGAGCTGCTGTCCATGGAGTCCCTGGGGGAGCTCCTGGGCTTCCACAGCTGGGCTGTGGCTCTGCTGAGGGAATCCCACAGCCCACCTTGCTGTGGCAGTACCAAGGCCCTCCTCTCCCAGGTGGGATTTTCCAGGCTTGGCAAGGTGCAGGTGTCACTTTTCCACGTGCCATTGCTGCCATCCTTTCTGGAAGGTGAGCAGCTTCTCCTGAACCCACTCTGGGGTCTCTGAAGAAACCAGGTGGGGAATGACTCATTTCCATCCTGTTCCTCTGGATCCAGCCTTCAGGAGCATCAGAAACCCAAAAAGGAGGGAAGCAGAGCCAGGACAGATGGGCAATGATAACACAGGGCAGGCAGTGGCTCCAGGGATATGTCCCATTCCCTCCTTTCCACCTGTTCCTTCCCCACCTCCAAACAAAGCTACAAAACTCATTTGTACAAGGAAAAAACAAAAAAAGTTTATTTTTTTTTTCCTCACAAGAAGCACATAAAATATCCAGGACATTTTTACAAACAAAAGTAAAAAAAAAAAGTGCATGATGCATCCCTCCCGTGGACATACAGTACAAAAATCCTGCAGATTTCCATATAAAACTGGGATAAGAAATACCATGGAATAAAGGAACATTGTTATGGAGTACAGCAATGCACAGGAACAGCTACACGTCACTCACCCCCCTCCTCAGGGACTGACCGGGACTGTCCCCTCTGCTCCAGCTCCGGTGACACGGCCGGGACAAACCCCGCGGGCACGGGCACGGCCCCCGGGAGCTCGGGCACAGGAGCGGCACCACCCACACCGGGAGTGAGGAGCCGCTTTGTGCATTTCGGGATTTCTGGCAGGACGGGACCGGGATTGGGCCTGCCGAGCAAAGCGTGGCCGGGGATGGGATGTGTCCCTGCACACCCCGCCCGCGGTCCGGCAGCGATGCATAGATCCATGGGATAAACGGGGACACCGGGAGCAGCCACCGGCACCGCGGCTGTCACGGAGCCCTCCGGTTCTGCCATGCCCGGAGCAGAGGGAAGCGGTAGCGGGTGAGCAGCGCCGAGCTCGGCGGGGACAGGAGGGCAGGACAGGAGGAGGGACGGCCTCACTGCCACCGGAAACACCAAAAGCACCAAAAACTCCCCAGAGAACAGCAAACAGCAGAGTCCAACAGCTCAGCAGATACACAGTGTTTGTAAACTATGAGTAAGGCACTCCATCGTAATAAGGACACGTACGACACGTGGGGAGGACGAGCACATCAACCTTGTCATGCAACAAACCCGACGGGACGGGGGAGGTTTGGCTACAACCCCCCGGGAATGGCACAGCGGAGCTTCGGCAGCAGCTCCCACCAAGCCGTGTGTGAATCCCGAGCGCAGGGAGGGAGCCCCGAGCCCCGAGCGAAGCCTGGGGCTGATCCAGCCAGAGCCAGGCGGGATCAGCAGGGGAAGGCGGAAGGTGCCGAGCTGAGCCCCGGAACGCGGCGGGTTGGACGCGGCAGAACTCGGCAGGCACTCGAGAAACAGGAAGGAAAGCAGATGTTCGCTTCTATCAGTTCACGGCATTTTCGAAATTCATTCAGAACCGTCCCCAGCACCTCTTCCCTCGGCCAGGCAGTGATGGGAACAATAACCTGTGGGTGGCCCTGAAGAGCCGAGGGGGACGGTGGAATTGTCCCGGGCAGGGGACGAGGAGGTTTCCCAGCTGCTGCTCCGACCCAGCGGCACACAACAGCCCCGGGGCCTCCCGTCTGCCCCTTCCCAAATCCAAATCTGCGTGCGAAGGAGGAGGAAGATGATCCAAACACAGGGAATGGATCCTGCCCTGAGCACGACCCACGGCTCCTGCCAAACTTCCCTCCTGGAGCTGCTTCTGCTCCACACCAGCTCTCCTGGGTGGAACAAGTGCAAATCAAATTCAGACCCTTTCGGGAGGGACAATTGTTCACTGATTGCCTGTCCCTACAATTCCTCACACAAATGAAACATGCAGGATCTTATGCTTAAGGGGAAAAAGGGGACTCCAGGCATTTAGGGCAGGAGAATGCACAGCTCCCTTCCTGACACTGGATTTTCAATCAATACAGTTCACAGCAGCTGCTGCAGCCTGGCTCTGCCCCACCTCAAAGAGGGGAGTTGCAACAAAGCCTTTCCATTTTAAAATGTGGGATATTTGCACAGAGGGTGAGCAAATCCACCTGTTGGAACCCCCAAATCCACTTCAAAACATCACCCAAAGGCACAAAGCCTCAGATGGGATGGGGGGCACCGAGGTTTGGAGACATCCCCTGCTCACTTCCCAAGCTCTGGACTCAGAGGGCTCACAAGGAGCAGCTCTTGACCAGGCTGGTTGTCAAAAATACTCACAGAAAAGGAGCATTCCCTAAGGAACGGGTGCACTGCTGTGATCCAAGCACCAGCCCTGGCTGCACTGAGAGCAGGAACAGCCCCAGCTGCCCACCTTTCCTCCAACATCCCTCTGCTCAGAGCGTGTCCAACTGCTCCCCCCAGCAGGATTCCCGTGGCTGTCACACAGCTCTGTGGGGTCTGTGACAGCCCCAGCCTGGCTCGGGCTCTGGGGCCACCCAGGCTCCTGACACCCACCACAAACAACACCCAGGATCCCCCCCAGCAGCTCCCCAGGCACAGGGACCGTCCTACAAAACCAACAGCACAAGCACAAAAGACACTCTGTCACCTACTGGGGCTCAAGGACAGCCAATCCCTCCTCAGCCACCTCCTGTCACCCACAGCCCAGTGACAGAGGGTCCCCAGAGCAGCCACGACACCGACACAGCTTCACATCACGAGGGTCCACAGGCAACCACTGGCCAGGCTCTGTCAGCACTGGGACAACACCGACCACAACAACAGCAAAACAGCCCAAAGAACAACAACACCTGTGACACAGCCAGGGTGACACCGGGTCACAGCATCCCCATGGACACAGCTCAGCACTGTCACCTCCCAGCCACGGCCCAGGGAAGTCTCTGTGTCCACACTCCTCCAGGCCTTTACAGCTAAGGGAATTCCTTCCAACAACAACAAGAATTCTGGGAAAAGCCTTCTGGAGAAAAGTCCCAAAGAACAAACCAGGACGAAAAGCCGGCGAGAACAGAGGTAGTGTGCGTGTCACCATTTTAAGGATTTTCCACAAGTGCCCTGTTTAAAGAGACTTGTGTTTGTTCTGTAAAAAAAAAAGTCATGAATAATTATTTTGAGTCTTTGAAACAGAATATTTCAGCATTTTAGATATAGATAGATAGAGATACAAATATCTATCCGTAACCACACACAAATCCACGTTATTACACTTGGCAAACAGTACTAGGAAGAGCATCCTGCAGGACAACAGGCAAGTCACACACCAAGTCCTCCTCTAAACCATGCAACACATTTTATTTCCCTTGTGCCCTTCACCGTGATCCACTGTGGTTCTTTCCTCCTCTCTTGGAGCACAAGGAGGGGACAAGGAGGTGGCACCAGATGAGCTGCTGCAAAGTCAGATGATAAAACAGCACCGGTGCAATGAATTAATGCTGCAAACCCCCAAAATCCAGCCCCCTCCTCCCCATGCAAGGCATCAACTTTTTCCCATCCACAGCGTGTTCTTCAAGTTCCCAGGCAGAGGCTTCACTCCGGCTTTGGAGGCACCATCAGCGCCCCTCAGCGGGGGCTCACAGAGCACGGAGCACTCGCTGGACACGGCCTCCTTGGAGTCCGTGATGGTGGACACGTCCACGTCACTCGACAGGTCCTCGGAGGAGAGGTTGAGACAGCCCAGCTTGGCCAGGGAGTTGGACCTTTTCAGGGGTGAGGACACGGTGAGGCCGGCCAGGCGCAGCCTGGTCTCGATCTCCTGCGTGCGCTGCTTCACCAGGCCGGGCTTGCCCCGCACGCTGTGGATGCTGTCGCTGCTGGAGCTCCGCGTCAGGTTGGAGCTGCGGGAGGACGAGGGCGTGTAGCAGATGGTCTTCAGGAAGTCCTTGGTGAAGCTGCTGGTGTGCTCCAGGCGGCAGCCGGCCGGCGTGGAGGTTTTCTGGGACACGCCCTCCAGGACGCGCTTCACCCCCAGCTTCTCCACGTCGTTCTCGGCGTCGCCGGGCACCAGCGGGGCCGGCGCCAGGAGAGTCACCAGGCCGGGATGGGACATCAAGTCCTCGCTTTCCTCCACGATGCTGGAGTCCACCCTGCCCAGGGGGCTGTCCCTGAGCAGCGCCGAGGCATCCGAGGGCAGGCTCTTGAGGCGCTCCAGCTCTTTGGTGTGCTTCCTGACCAATCCCGCTTTCTGCAGCTGCAGCAGCGACTCCTGGTGCTGCATCAAGTAACTGTTGGAGCTCGGCTTTTCCAAGTCTTTGCTGAACAACAGGTACTTCAGGTCCTTGGTAGGTCTGGGGTCCTTTCTGGCCAGAGACTCTTCCCTCACCACCTCCGCCTGAAGAAGGCTCCTGTCACAGTGCGAGTTCCTCCTGGGCAGCGGAGTTTTCTCGGGGGTTTTTGGTGCGTCTTTCCCTCTCTCCAAAAGGCCGCAGTGCTGATCCAGGGGCCTGCACGTTCCAACCTCCACAGTCCCGGCCGCGGGCACCAGAGGGAGAGGAGGCTCGCTGTGTTTAGTTCTGCCCGGCTCCTCGGGGGGTGCCCGGCTGGGCAGGTGCTCCAGCAGGTGCGAGTGCAGGTGGGACAGCAGCGGGGGCTGCGTGCAGATGGTGCCGCTGCGCCGTGTGGCGCTGCCGAGCCTCTCACACTGCTCCCCGAAGGAGTCGGGGGCCAGCCCTGCCGAGGAGTACATGCACTCAGTGCACGACTGGTAGGAAGGCTTCACCTTGCTGAGGATCCCAAACACGGCGTCGTGCTGCAGGAGAGAAAACAGGGACAGATCAGTGAGCACCAGCACAGCCCAGAAGGTGTGGGGCAGCCAAAGAGATCTGGTAACAAAGCCCGTTTCCACCTCAGGACCTGCAGCAGGAACTAAAGCCAGGACAGTGTCTCCAAGGAATACCTACCGTGCCAAGCGAGGGTCATGCAAGCGAGCTGCCCACAGCACTTTACAGGGCACTCACTGGGCACTCTCTGGCATCTACATCCACAGCTTGGGCAAGCAAAGCCCTGGTCAGAAGCGCCTCGAAAGGGGAGAAGCTCATCATGGAATGAAAGGCTTTATCCAAGTCAAATGAAACTGGGCTATGAGGATGAGAAGAGCAGTTTCACTTGCAGCAGAGTCAGCCATGCCAATCACCTCCATCTCACCTCCATACGCACCTCAAAATCCTCTGGGCAACTCCTTTTGCTGTTGTTGTTATTCAAGTTCTCCCTATTGAGCCTGCTCTCCTCCTTGTGCATGGACAAACGCCGCTTCCACTTTTCCATGGGGTTTTCCTCCCTGACACCGTCCTCCCCTGGCTCCCCCAGGACCATCCTTCCCTTCCTGGGGCTGAAGTCCAGCTTCTTCTTTGCCTCTTTCTCACAGAAGCCGCCCAGCTCTGCCAGCGGCTCCACTCTCTCTGGGGCCTTCCCCGTCTCCAGCAGCCTCCCCTGGGATGGTGCAGGCTGTCCCACCAGGGCATCCCGCTCCAGCTGCTCCATGTGGAAGAAGGGCTCCCTGTCCCCAGGGATCTTGTTCTCCAGCAGTGTGTCCGAGAGGCGGCGGAAGCAGTACTGGAAGCCCTCGGAGCCGGCGCGGTTGTCCAGGTAGGCGGACTGGGAAGGCATGTCCAGGTCAGCCAGGCGGTTTTCCAGGTCGATGTCCAAGCTCTCCAGTAAGAAGTCTCCTGACCCCGTGGTGCCATCGGTGTTCTGGGGCAGGTTGCTCTCGGCCTGCTGCTTCCACAGTTTGTTGTGGCGCTGCTTGCTGGGGAGAGGACAAGGACACCAGTGAGTGCCCTGCAGGATGCACAGTGCCAGGAGCTTCCTTCTGTCTCCACAGCCCAGAATCCAAGGGCTGGGCCCACACCTGAGATCCCACTTGGACAAACCACCTTCAGCATTGGGATTTTTGCCCCCACCTGCCCATTTCAGAGCAGTGCCCTGAGTGCAGCCCTGGTGGCATCAGACCCCTCAGGGCACAGAAGCCCCCTCAGAGCACAAAACCCCAAACTGCCCACTCTGCACGTCCCATGGCACAGCTCCTGCTGAACCAAGGGACAGAATCATCTTCTCTATCCTCAGAAGATAAATCCTGCAGCCCTTGCAGTGACAGAGCCCTGGGGTTGGCACAGAACCACGAACGCTTTGCCTCCGGAACGGCCCGAGCTCAGTTCTGCCTCATAAAACAAGAACAATGCTGTGCTGAGCAGCACTGGCTGCTGAGAAATCCAAACGTGCTTCCCAAGCACGGAGAAACCCTCACTGAATTACACCAGAGCAGCTCTCCCAGCTAATTTCCATGCAGGGTGCCTGGCACAGGGAAGGTTCAGGAAAAGCACAGACTGACCCTGGATTCTGTGCCCTTCCAAAGGGACACATCTGTGGGCATGACACCAAGAGAGCCCCACGGAGACCCAGCAATCCTCTGTGATGTCATCCACAGCCAGCTCCTGCCCTTCCCACTCCTCCCAAGCCTCACCTGGCATCCAGGATTCCCTCGTACTCCAGCAGCTGCCGCATGAAGCCGGCGTTGGGCCGGGTGATGCTGCGCCGCTGCTTCACGTAGTTGTAGGCCTTCTCCAGGGACCAGCCAAACTCCTTCATGGCGTAGGCGATGACGGTGGAGGCCGAGCGGCTCACGCCCATCTTGCAGTGCACCAGGCACTTGGAGTGGTTCTTCCTGCAGGAGCACACACAGGACAATGAAGCCCCTGTTGTGGATCTGTTATGGCTTTACTGGAGGAGGGACAGCGCTCCCCGCTCTGCCCACCCCATGGTTCTGGAGGGGAGGAATGCTTGGGATTGAGGGCCAGGAGGAGAATCCCTCTCCAGAAATGCCAGGCAGCCTCATTCATTTCAGAGACCACCATGAAGCCTCCTGCCTCCATCCAAGTCTTTCCTGGGAAAAGGCTGAGTGTAGAGGCCTGACAGGGTTTGATGGGCTCTGTCTGCAGAGATGGCTGGGGCAGGTCCAACACAGACACAGCTGGAGCACCTCCAGAACTTCTCCAGAAGAGGAAACACCCTCATTTCCTTTCAGAAGCAAAACAAAGTAGTAATAAAAATGCTGGGCTAGGAACAGGTTAATGCCAGTCCAGCGGGGGACAGGGCATGAGGGAGCTCCGGGAACACGGAACGATGATGCCAAGGCCCTGCAGCTCGTGTGGCTTTGTGAGGGCCCAGGATGAGACACAGAGACCTGGGATGTGCCCTCCCCCAGGCCCAGGTGTCCCAGCACTCACTTGGCCTTGTTGATGAAGTGATAAGCCTCGTTCCAGTGTGCCAGCAGGTCCGTGGTCTCCTCGTCGTACACGCGGATGTTGTGGTACGCGAACAGCCCCGGGAAGAAGTTGTCGATTTCCCGGGTGACATTCAGGATGTAGTCAATGCTGTGGGCACCAGGAGAGACACCCTGAGCTGCCATGGGCATCCAACAGGCACTGAGGGACACTGAATCCACGAATCCAACCCAACACCAGCTGTAAGGTTTTGCCTACAGCCCAAATCCCAAACCCCTGGTACAGCCGGTGACACAGGGCACAGTTCTGCCACCTCTCACTGCCAGCACACCCCAAGTGCCCAAACACCCTGGGCACAGGAGGGAGAAGTTTATTTCATCCCATTTATTGTCTCTGAGGCTGTGTAATCCAACCAGGAACTCCTTGCTGTGTCACACAGCTCTGGGGATGCAGAGTAAGTGAATCATGTGGGAACATAACCCAGGAGTCACCATCTCCAGCTGCAGGTTTTAGCTGCAATCCCTTCCCCTTCTTTCTGACCAAAACCATGAGAGTCACATGATATCTCTCTATTCCTGCCAAATATCACAGCAGGGATAACAATGTACCTGAGAATGCACGTCCAGACTGATTTATCACCTCCTATCACTGAGAAAAATCAAAGACACAGGATATTTGTCTCAGAATCTGTCCAGCTTTGCCTTTGGACACTGCACATCCCAATGCAAGACATAATCATTAACACTCTGCTTGATTTCCTTGTCCCAAGATGTGCAGACATCTGCTCTCAAGGACTCCAAATGAAACATCTTCAGCTGTGCTGAAATTGTGAAGAATTTCACTTCCTCACATCAAGCTTGGTGCAGGCCTTGAGTGAGCAGCAAATATTGATAGGCAGAATTCTCCCTGATCCAAAAAGTGAGGCAGGGAATAGAACCAAGCAGCACCATGGGGATGGGAGAGACCCCTGGAGCTGCCTGTCCAGGCAGGTGAGGAGGAGTTTGCTCATCCACAGGCAGCTCTGCTCCATCTGAATGGAGATTTTTTTTTTTTCCTTAGTGCTGCAACCTTTGCTCCTCTGCAGCCTGTGAATACCTGGGAACACTGGGGGATGGAGATCCTGATGGAGCTCATCAATGACAAGTTTTGTTCTTTTCACTCTGTGCCGGTGATAAAAGTGAGGTTGGAGAGATTTCTCCACAGAGCTGCTGGTGAGGAGTTACCCCATGGCTAGGAATGGGCCCCAAATCATCCCTAGAGCCCCCAAAAGTCCTCTCCAAAGTGCTGGGGGGGATTGCAGGCACACAGGGGGGGTTTGGAAGGAGCAGTACTCACCCTGAGCCCTGCAGCTCCTCCAGGTTGGAAGCGTTCCACTCAGAGCCCTGCAACAGCCACAAACACACGTTGCCATTCCCCAGAACAGCCCTTTTCCCCAAGGTCCTGCAACCCCCAGCCACCCTCCTGAGCTGATTGGGATGTTGGGAGCAGCCTCTGAGACAGGAACAGGGCATTGATGTCCTGTCCTGACCTGCTGAAGGAAGGACCAGGGCACAACTCACCCACAGTTAGTTCTAGGCCAGGGTGTGACTGAGCTCATCCCAAATCACTGCCCCTGGCCACTCTGGATTTTTAAACATGGGGAGAAATAGTTCAGGGAAACAAAGTGACTACACCTGTGATCCCAGACATGCCACACATGAGAAGTGAGGCAAATCCTGAAAGCTCTGGGGGTGGTTACACCTTGGATTCCCCCCAAACCTTCACAAGAGAAAGCTTTAAACTGTTTAAAAGCAGGTTTTGCCCTGAAATACGAGCACTTCCCCTGACTCTCTCCAGAACAACAACAGAAACACCCAAGAGGCACGAACTGCTCATCTCTGGGAAGTCTTTGTTCCAGAGGCAGAGCCTGCTTTTGCCTGGAGTACCATCTAGTGGCAAAGGATTGGACACAGCACAGCAGAGCTCTCCTGGAGCTCCTGACACTCACCAGGTACAAATGATCAAAGATCAGGGATGGTTTGTCCATCTGACCCAGGATCAGCAGCATCTCATTGTCTATAAATTCCTTGAATTCCTTCAGGTTGCAGTTCATGTGCTTCTCCAGCTCGTTTCGGATCTGCAGAGCAAACACAAAGGATGGCCCTGGAATCTTGGTGTCCAACAGAAACATTTGTGGGCACTTCCCTGCAGGACATTTCTCACTTTTTCATTAAAAACAGCAACAGGGACTCAACTTTCTGAGGAATTTCAGTATGTGGCATTTCTCCAATTATCCCAGAATGGTTTGTGTGGGAAGGGACCTTAAAGCTCATCTCATCCCACACCTTCCACTATCCCAGATTGCTCCAAGTCCTGTCCAACCTGGCCTTGGACACTTCCAGGGATTCCAGCTTCTCTGGGAATTCCATCCCAGCCCCTCAGCAGGAAGGATTCCTTCCCAATATCCCACCTATCCCTGCCCTCTGGCATTTTAAAACCACTGTCCCTTGCCCTGGCACCCTGATAATCCTAAATCCCCAAACTAAGAAGCTGTAAACAAAGCTTCAGATAACATCTGAGGGAAGAAAAAGTATTTTGGGGTACCTGCTCCTTAAAAAAGAATAATTTGAGAGATAAAAAATCAAGAGCTTGTCTGCAGCAGGAGTGAGGAACACGTCCACAGACAGACACGTTCTCAGCTTCCTCCCACCACTTGCATGTTAATAACCTCCCTGAAAAACCAAAAACCCACCCCAAAAAGCACCATTCCCGCTCTGATCACGTCTGCACTGTGGGTGGATGGATTACACCAGCCTGCAGGATGGATCCAAACGAGCTCTAGCCTTGCTTCGTGATTTTCCATCCATAAACTCACCAGCAAAATGCTGTCTGCAAGGTCCTCTGACATTTGTCCAGGAAAAAAAAAATAAAGGAAATAAAACCTTAAATTTTAACTTGGAAGTCACAGTTGTTACTGAGGTCCTGACAGACAGTTCTGATGCTGGGATTATCCTGATTTCTCAGGAGGGAGGTGCAGCAAAACCAGAGCAGAGCCTTCCCAGAATGGCTGAAATCCACATTCCAAAGCCAGGGACACCCAGGCATATGGTGCCTGCTCACCACTCTCTAGAGAGGGAGTCTGGCAGGAAGAATAACGGTGAGAATTTTTCCTATTTACCTCCTTGGAAGTGACATTTTCCAGGTCTTTGCTGGTCATGATGCTCCGGAGCTTGGCTTTAATGAGCCGCTCCGTTCGTTCCCTTTCCGTCGGCCTGGGGAGGAACAGGAAGAGGAGAGGATGATTCCAGGCTGGCACAGCACTGGGGAGTGAGGGGAAAGGCTTGTGTTAAAGGGAATTTTTAGGAGATTAATGGGGACAAAAACCCAAAAAACCAGGCAGCTTGTTGGTGCTCATACACCACATCACAAGCTAAAGTTTCAGTGTCTATGTCACACAAATTTTCTTTTGCTGCTTTTGCAACTCCAGAAATGAACCAGGAAGGACAGGGAGAAGGGGAGATTCCCTTCATGAGGCAAAGCAAATAAAATGTGCACTGACTTGTCCACAAAGAGGGCAGGGGAGTCGGGGCGGGTGGACTCCAGGTCCTGCATGGCGTTCCACTCGTTGATGCAGCTCTGGTCGGAGCTGATGCAGCTCTCGTAGTAGGTGGCCCACACCAAGGCCACCCCCCCTGGGAAGTAGTTGTACCTCCTGGCAACTTCACAGGCTTTGTGGAGGATCTGTAAAGCAGACCTGCAGGGTGGGAGAAGAGATTTGGGCAGCTGTGAGCAGACAAAGCAGGAGCTGGGAGAATTTCACAGAGGGAAAAGTGATTTTCAGCATTGGTTGTTGCAGTTTGCCCTTTGGAAGCAGGGAATTTATGGTGTCAGAGCTCAAAGAGGCACAAACTGCACCTTGGGGGCTTCTAACAGCAGGGCTGAGGCAGGGGCTGAAATCTCCTCATTAACAGGGAAGAAGGAGGGCACAAGTCTCTCTGGGATCTAATCATTAACCAACTTGTACAGCCAAAGGAAGATAAAGAACAGGGACAATTTTCCAGCCACCTCCAGCAAGGAGCCTGATGCATATTTACCAGCATTCCTGGCCCCTGACAGGCTCCAGGGACAAGGCCCAGATTGGGTCATTTGTTTTTGCAAATCCTAACATTACTTTTTCCTTCCTTCCCTCCTCAGTTTTTCCTTCTCTCTAAGGCTCTACTCTGAAGTTGTTGCCCTGAACACACCAACCACATCCAAGGCTGGCAACAGGAGGGGCCAAATTCAAAACTGACAGGAACAGGAGTTCCTGGCACAATATCCTTCTCCACAGGTATCTCTTCCCTGGGACAGGGATCTCTCCAGGCTCCAAGGGGACGTGCAGTTCCAGGAGGAGCAGGATTCCTCTTCAGGGAGGAATTTGCTGGCTCAGCCACCTCTGCTCCAGGGGTTTGGAATCCCTGCTCAGGGTGGGGGTGGCAGGAGCTGGAGGGTGAATGGGCACCTGGGGCTGCAGGAAGCCCAGGAATGGGGCAGGACACAGGGAATGCCACAGGCTGCCAATGGGCCCTGAACCTCCTCTGTCAGCCAGGGAGAGAAACATGCAGAGAGAGGAAATTCTTGGTTTGCAGCTCCAGGAATTCGAGCTGAGCTTTCATATTTATTCATCTCCCTGGTGCTGTTTCCCCCATGCTGAAGGACACAGAGCTGCTCTGAACTGAGGCAGCAGGTCCTGCTTTGGGATCAGGATTCCCACAGCCCCTCTGCTGACACAGGGAAGCAGATCTCTGCTAAATACCCATTGTGGAGAAGGCTAAAATGCAGCTGATTATTTTAATTTACTGACAGAAAGAAGTCTCCCTGAGCCCAGCCCCTCACATACCACATGGCTTGCACTGACACAGGTTTGAAGATGTGCATCCTCCCTGCAGTGCTCACGCTGAAGCCACTGGTGGAGAGAGGGAAAAATCCAGTCAAAAACTGCTTTTTCTCTGCACCCCAACCTGCCCTCTACAAACAGCTACTGCACTGGGGCACTCAGAGCCCAAAAGAACCAGGATGAGAATTTCTCTCACTGATTTTCCAGCCCCCCAAGTTAGAATGGCAGGAGGCTGCCAGGAATGGGAGCTCAAGTCCTCAGTGGGGGTTCAGAGCATTCCCTGGAGCTGTGTGAGGGCAGCAAGAGCAGAACTCACTGTTTGAATAAGACTCTGCAGCCATGAATCCAAAATGGGCACTTCATTTGCAAGGTGATGGAGAACCTCTCCTAGAGCAGCCCCCAGGTAGGGAAGGACATTCCCATTTATCTTTTAATGTGGTTTCTTACCCATCCCCATCCAGATGGATTTTAGTGTCACTCCACAGGCGAAGAACCATTCCTATAGTGCAGCTTTTACTGGAAGAGAGATGGTGAGGCAGGAAGTTAAATATAGGCCACCATGTGGTCATGCCAATAGCTTCAATTATTAATACTCTTTAATTTTTAAAATCCTCAGGCCTTGCTCTAGCAATCCCTCGTAATAGTTGAGGCCATCAAATCAAACTGGAAGCTGGAGCCTGAAGGTCTGACAAGGTGATAACTCGTGGTGATTGCTCCATGGGATCAGGTGGAACAGATGGAAATGGATTTTAGGGGTTTATCTGACCCAAAAGAACACTTTCAGGTCAGACAGGCAATCTGGCAAGAAAACCCTCTATAATGAAGGCCAGGAACTTCCAGCTGTAAATAATTAAGCTACTGAGATATTCAGGTTTTAAAGGAAATTGGGATGCAGACAGCAACAGCAATCCATCCTTCCCCTTGCCTCACAACAATAATCACCAGCAGCAAGTTAATGCAAGGTTGTTTCAGAGTGGAGGTGAACAGGCAAACTTCCCCTGCTGGGGCACACCAAGGGAATGCCACATGGGAATTTCAGAGCAGAGCAGAGGCAGCATCAAAGCCAGTGACAATAATCTGATGGGGAAGGCACAGCTGGGAGCTTCCCTGCAGATCCCTCTGCTGTGCAAAGCTTCCCATTCCCACTTTCCAGGGGAAACCACCACTAAAGTTTTCCAGAATGAAACAGAACTCCCAGAGGCTGCACCACAAGGCCAGGGCAGCTGGTTAAATCCTGGGAGAACACACACAACAGCCTGGCAGCTCCAGCCTCTGACTCCAGCTCTGCCAAACCAGCCCCTTCCCCCTGAGCCAAGAGCTTTTCTGCCTTGGTTTACTCACCAGAACTGGAATAATCTGAGAGGGGCTGCGATAACAAAATATTTCACTTGCTTTTCCAAATACTGGGTGCTCTTATCAGTCAGACAAAAGGAACAGCTCATTGCTGACACAGTTGTTTGTTGGTTTTGGAGCTACTTCTGCAGTATTGTTTTTTGACGTTATTTGGCAACAAAGCTACTCCCCAAAAGCAGCTCCATTGCATCATTCCATCAACACATTGGAGTCTGGGGGAGAGAATGAGCTCCAGCTTTGTAAATGTGTCTGCAGGAGCATTTTGCAGGGAGCAGGCAGCAAACTCCCACTGGTGAGGTGGGTGCCATGGCCTTTGATTCCACTGAGACCGAAAAGCTTCTTGAATAAAAACGTCAGAAAGGACACAGGGTTGAGTTTTCTCCTGCTGGAAACCAAACTGCTCAAGGACAGTTTGGTGCTGCCAGAGAGCCCAATCCTGCCTGGCTGCCAGCCCAGACCTACCTCTCCTTGCTGGAGAAGTCCACTCCCAGCAGGATGTTCTCCTCGGTGTCCTGCCGCCCGTTGCTGTACACCACCACCATGTAGCGCACGCGGTCGCTCCACACGCTCTCCAAACGCACGGCCTGCAAACCAGCCCTGCCCCATCAGTGCTGCCACTGCTGCACGAGGCTTGCAAAGCTCTGATGGTGCCCAGAAAGCTTTGTTTAGTGCAGGGTGGAAGGTACAGCAAGGCTTGTTGCCATTTTGGGGAGGGGGAGATCAGCTGAGATCACCCAGTTTGGGGAAACACTACAAAATGTTTTTTCTGAAGTTTGAAGCAGGAAGTGTAAGAACATTGGTCGTGCACTGAACTGAAAACAGGCAGGCTCAGAGGATTCTCCCACTCCCAAACCTTCACTGAAATAGCTCAGTCCTGCAGAAGGCACAACTGGCATCGACTTCTCTACAGAAGTGACTTTTACAGCAGATTTTTATCTGCAGATTCCTTCAAAAGAAAGCCCAGCCCAGCTGATGCAATTTCAAGGCTGACTTAAAAGTGTCCAAGAGAATCAGCAAGGTCCTGTCTTTCCTCCTGTATTGGTGTTTGTCAGCTGGATGGAAAATGAAATCTAACAAAACAACACATTTCAGGCAGAGCAGTTCCCTGACCCAACTCACACCTGGACACAGGGACCAGGGCAAAAGGAGTGGTGGAAGAAATGGGGTAGGGCTGGAAAGCAGCACAGAGTTAAGGCAGCTCTGAAATCTAGGATTTGCCAATGCTTTTCCTGCTCCTCTACAGGTCTGTTACAAACACTTTTAAAAGGAATGAGAGCAGGACAATGCACCTGTCCTTACCAGTTTGATCCTGTCCTCACAGCGCAGGAGGTTGATCATCACCTGGAGGTGTTGGGGCAAGTCACCTGCACAGAAAGCAGAACAACCATCAGAAAGGGGCTCTTGCTGCACTAGCAATCAACAGAGTCTTGATCTTTAAAGAAATTGGATGTTTCTAAGTCAAAAAAATATTAATTAAGGGAGGTCAATTAACTCTGCTGTCCCAGAGAGCACTAAGAGCTTGGATGGGCATTCCCTGGATTGGCCTGGTCTGGGTGATGGAGCCTTTGTGTCTCCAAGTTCTGCTCATGCACTGAGTCCCTTCAGCTGTGGGCACATTTCTGTTTGGGGAAAGCAGACGAAAGGAACAAGGAATCTACAGGAAAACAAACCAAGTTCCCATCTAATAACTCAGTAATGCACTCATAACTTTCCATGTGAGATAAAATTCCTTCCGTGGGCTGTTTGCTGGGCATGTGGAATTGCTGACAGTTAAAGAAACCTAAAGCCAAGCTTGGCATTCAAACACCCCCTCTGTGCTGGAGTGTTTGCTAAGCAGCACCACTCTGTGCCTTTCCCACAGGCTCCTGCTCTCAAAAAGCTCTAAAATCCCAGTTCCTCTTGCCCAGTACCCACCTATTCCCAAACTGCCGAAGGTAGAGGGCATAAACACTGGGGAATCAACTTCCCTGGATGCCCTTATCTGCATCCAAATCTGTTTGTACACTCACCACATCACTCCCACCAGTTGGCAACTGGAAGGGACTGGGGCAAGCAGGACAGTCTGTTCTCAAACCATGATAAACTCAGATTTTGGTGGTGAGCTGACAGGAAAGGGGGTTTTCCTGAAATCAGGATATGAGGAGCTAACAAATGTACATCCACCCAGACACCCAAATCCTGACCAAACATCCCTTAATCTGACCAGCAACAGGAAGTTCCAAAGCAAAAAGTCCCAAGCTTCAGATTCCTAGAGGCTTGGAGAGCCCCTGGAGAAAAATCCAGGACATCCACAAGTGCCCAAGGGGTGCTGAGCTCTGTGACTCAGCCCTGCCACTTCTCCTCCCCACAGGCCAAAGGGGAGGCAAAGATGAACTCACTGAAGCACAAGGGACATTTCCTCCTCTGTGGCTGGGGAAAACAGGGAGAGGGATATTCCACACAGCCCTTCAGGCTGCACAGGCTTCCCTGCCTAAAGAGAGCCATGCAAAATGCCATGATTTTCACAGGGAATGATAAAAGTTTAAACCAAAACTCAGTGATCCCAAGAAAGAACTCAGTAATCTGAATGTGGGCTGAAACCCTGGGTTTGCTCAGGAGGTTGCACAAGGTTGGATCCTGCACAAGGACAACCTGGGCTGTCACCCACCTGTGCCATCAGGATGGGAGGGAAAAAGGCTCTGCAGAGGGGATTGAATCCATTACCTGCATGTTTGTGGGGATGCTGGAGGCTTCGCTGGCCCTGGGAGCTGTTTCCTTGCTGCAAGAAAAGAGCTGCACCTTTCACCATGAAAAAGCTCTCGCTGAGGCTGGGAACAAAAGAAAAAAAATCACACAGGAGTCAGCTGAAAGGAAAGAGCAGCAAAATGTGCACATCTGGGAAAGGAAGGGCTTCCCTCAGTAAAATAGTCGGATTTTGCCACAGCCACTTGCACAGCATGACTCTGGGATTATTCATGGATTATTCATCTGTCACTTTTCCACCACTGTTTTGTTACTTGGCCCCTGCAGGAGATACTTGCCTGAGCTGTCATGGGCTGGAAAGGACTTTATCACTTCATTATGGAATTCTGCAACTTAAAAGAAGCACAGGGTTGGACTTTTTAACAGGCTGAGACCTGCAATGGACTGGAGAGCAGGTTCTGAGCCCATCACTTCCTGCTGATTGCAGTTCTTGACATTTCTTTGGAATGCAGAAACAAGAACCTGCAGTTCTGTAGATTTAAAGAGGAAAGGAGATGGAACCTGCACATCCCAAGGGAAAGGACACAGCTCTGGACCCTCAGGGAAAAGCAACCAGCACAAGAGCAGAGGTTTGGCTCTGCTGTGGCTGGATCAGAATCTGGGCAAGCACTGTGACATTCCAGAGGGAAATGACACCCAGGGCTGGGACAGAAGGGAGAAGGAGGCAGAGCAGCACAGACAGATTTCAGCACCCCCAGACACACACATGAGAATCTCAGAAATTGCTCAGGAGCAGCTCTGGCCAGAAGCAGTGAAGCTGCATTTCCCACATGGCTGGAAATCCCTGAGGTACCTTTCAGCTGCTCAGGAATGGTTTGGGATGTGCTTCCTCCACTCCCCAAACAGCACAAGAGCCATTTGTTGTTCCAAAGCCCAACTTTCCCCACGCTTGCAGCCACAGATCACCATTAATTACTGCCTAAACAGAAATGCTCCATTATGAGACTGAGCTGCACAGGAGTTACTTATGCTCCAGCAAATGATCCCACTGGAGTTATTTCTCCCAGCACTCATCTATTCCATATTTTATCCATGGTCTTTGCCTTGGGGCAGGAGTGAGTGTTCATGCTCCCAATGCTCTGTTCTACCTCAGCATTTTTGTGAGGACAGACATGAAATTCATGTCATTTCAGATTTTTTAATCTCTTAAGAACACAGCCCAAGTTCCCAAGCAAAGCTTCCTCCTTCTTCAACTGAATTTCTAGAATTCCCCAGAAAAATCAGGTTTAAATTCGAGATTTCAGCTGCTTTTAAGAAGTGAACTAAAATTTCTGCCTGAATTCCAGGCTCCACAAGATCAATAAAACACAGCAGGAGAAGCCACTCTAATTCCAGCAATTCTCCACTTCCATTCCCACAGGATTCCAGCACTCCCTCCTCACCTCAGTGGCTGTGTCTGAGCAGGATCCCAGCTCAGCCTGGCTCTGGGTAACGGCACCCACGGCTGCAAAAGGGGATTTGGCTCCTTCCAGGAGCCAGCCAGGAAGAGCCTTGGTTTCCTTCTCACCCCAGACCTCACAGGAAAGCGTTAAAAAAGGCCAGAAGTGACACAAAGGCAGCGACCCCCACACAATGTATGGGATATTCAGCACTCACAAGAGGCAGGGAGTGCTTAGATCGTGAACAAGGAGATAATTCACAGAGAATGTCTTTGGGAAAGCAAAAAAAAATTATCCTGAAAGAGGATATTTTACTTCAGTGTTTTGCCCCAAAGGATCTTTGATCTCAAAGAATTGACTTGGATTTCTACAGCAGGAAAAACCTTGGAAAAAGCAGAGCTCCTTCCCAAAGTCATCAGACTCTGCTGCTCTGATGATACATCTTGACAGATGTTCTCCTCTCCTGCAGTCAGGAAATCTGTGACAATAAAGCAGAATATTCCCAGTTGCAGGCAAAAGGGAAAGCTGTGCTGCTGGAGCAGCCAGTGTCCAGGAAAAGGACAACCCACACAGCCAAATTTTTGTTCCCGTGTATCCACGTGCCTGGAAATGAACGGGAAAGCAAAGCCAGGAGCTTGCTGAGAGCGAGGTTTCCATTCCCACTGAAATCCCCGTTCCTGCCCTGCTCAAACCCTCCCGCAGCCCCAGCATTCCCCATCCCCACACCAGCTCCAGCTTCCATGTGCCCAGCAC
This sequence comes from Alaudala cheleensis, assembly GCA_013398995.1. Classification (NCBI taxonomy): domain Eukaryota; kingdom Metazoa; phylum Chordata; class Aves; order Passeriformes; family Alaudidae; genus Alaudala; species Alaudala cheleensis. The sequence continues at coordinate 178,038 of VWYE01007043.1, forward strand.
GGTGCTGGACACAGGGAACACACCCAAACGCCTCTTTGCTCACAGTTTACACCACATTGTAACAACAACATCACCCAACCCCAGCCCTTATCTCCGCTCCGGGAACTCTCTGGGCTCTGCCATTTCACACAACTGCTCTGGACACAGCTCAGTGAGAAAGGCAAGGCACATCTCCCTTTTCAATCCTGCAATTCCAGTAAACAACTACAACTCCGAGCTTTTCTTTTTTTTAACCACCCAAATCCTGGCATCAAAGACCGTCCCCAACCCCTGCCCCAAAGCACAACCCCATACATACTAATTCGGGCTGCTTTTCTTTGCACGGCAGCAGCATCGTGGTGGCCCCAGCGTCAGACAGAAGTCAGGGAGTTCCAAAAGATTCATAACCAGCTGGAAAACTCACATCCTTTTGCTTCTAAACCCATTTAAAAAAAAAAAAAAAACAAAACACACCAGAAGGCAAAGAAAAGGTCAAGCGTATTTTGTGTGCGGAGCAGAGGAATCGCGGCTGCTGATGCTCCCCGGGAACTGGATGGCTTTTAGGGAACACTGTGTCTTCCACTGATATCCTGGCTTGAAAAAGCACTTGTCCCATCACATCCTGATGAAAGAGGGCCATTCAGGAGGGGAAACAACCAGCTGAGGCTCGGCTAATCGCTTCCCTCCTCCAGACTTGTTTGTTTGTTTGCTTCCCCCCTCGTGCTCCGGAGGCTCCTATCAGCACCCACACAGCCCCTGGGATGTCCATATTCCTTGGGAGGGTGTCAGGAGGAGGGGAAGCATCCTATGGACTGATTTACAGTTAAAGCAATGCTTGGATATAGACAGAGGAAATTGAAATGGTCCTTCCCTCGCTGTGCAGCTCCCCCATTGTGTTTTCAGAGCCATTCCCGAGTTCCTAAGCTCCTGCTGGTCCAGGATTCTCTCAGGTGCTCGGTGTTTGTGTGTTAGGGGCTGGCTGGCACTGGATTCCCTGAAGATTTGCTCCTTACAAACCGCAGTTCTTTCTGCAGGCACACACCATCAGGCCACGCTGGTCCCACCAGCCTGGCCAGGGGGAGAAGGAGCTCTCTGTGCAGTTCTCACCCAGTTTGACTGGCACACACCACAGAAACCACCCAATTCCCTTCCAGGAATCCTGACCAGCACAACTCCTCTACAAGGAGTCACTTCAGGCTCCCGAATAAACACAGAGCCCACTGGTTTTGTCACAGCCCCAGGCCCCTGGTGCTCCAATACAGTTCTCCCCCCACTCCCTGACCTCAGCTTATCAAACACAGGGAATTATCACCCTAAGAGAGGGAAAAACCAACGTTTCCAGCACCTGGGAAATGCCAGGAGTGGTGTCAGGAGGAGGGGACAGCCAGTGACAGCCCCTCCTGCCTCCAGGGGCTGGCAAGGAGAGGGTGCTCGTGGCCACAGCCCTGCTGAGAGCCGGCTCCAGAGGCCGTGGCTCCATCCGTTGGCTCCGTGCTGCTCAACTTGAAAAGGAAATATTTGTTCCCCTTTGGGAAAGCTCCAGAGGAGCGTGGCTGCGACACACATCAACCCCATTTCGAGCGGCTGGAGAACACAATAGGCAGCGGTACAAAGTGCCACCCCCCGGGGCCGGGAATGCCAGAAAGCAATCCCTTAAAAACACCGCGTTTTTGGGAAAAGAGACAGAGCTGCTCGTGCTCCTGGACAGCCACATGCCAGTCCCACGACAGCTTTCCCCAGGCTGTTTGCTTTGCCATCGTGGCTCCAGCTGTGGGGTGTCCCCAAAGGAATCCTTGCATGCCTCGGGTGCTTGAGTTTCATGTTTTAATGAGGAATTTCACATCAGCCATAATAATCTTGCAGGACACAGGAAAACACTATTAACACATCTTACAGGGACAGAACTCATCTCAAAATAAAGATCCACAGAGTCAGGAGAGAGAAAAACACTTTTCTTGGGAAGACCCAGGCAAGCCTGAGGTGAGTGAGCAGCTTCCTGCAATCAGGTCTGTGTTTAAGGAAGAAAAAAGCCCCACAAGAAAAGGAATATTCACTTCTCTCAGCATTGGTCGTGATTTTACAAAGGCAAACGTGGTAATGCCTCTCAGTTCCTTGGGTTTCATGGCATCTTCTACTCAAAACATTTCCAAACTGATAAGGTGAGGGAAAAACAGTCCTCCTGAGTGCCACAGAATGGAGCACACTTCCCTTTTCTATAGCCCTGTTGATAAGGAGGAAGAGAATTGAATTTTTTTTTCCCCCCTTTTTCTTCCACCCTTTGCTGCTTGGTCTGGAATAAGCTGGACCACCTCAAGGCAGCTGAAAAAGAACACAAAATAGCCCTGGAGAGGGGCTGAGCAACACCAACCAGCACTGGGGGGAAAAGGGACTTCAAAGCTGCTCCTTCCCACTGCACTGCACAGCCCCAGGACCAGCCAGAGGGACTCCAGCAGCAGCAAGTCCCTTCTCCCTGTCCTAATGAAGTGTGTCCCAGTGGCCTTTGCTCCATGTCACAGGTGGGGATATCACCACAGCCATCCCAGCTCAGCCCCACAGGGAGCAGGGCCATCAGAGCAGTGTGCTCCCCACACAGCAGCACCTGGAAAAGCTCAGTCCCAACATGGGCAGTGATGGTTTAGAACAAAGTGCTACTGGAATTGTGCAGGGTTTGGGATATGCCTGTGGTCAGGACGCAGGAGCTCCAAACACCTGGCAGGGTCAGAGAGATCTGCTCAGGACCACTTGGATTGAGGTGTTTTATTGCCAGAAATGCAAGGCAAGAAAGCTCTTTCCATATCCATGACTTCCACACCCAAAGTCATCATTCCAAGACCTCCTGACATGAAGACAAGTCACCCCCAGAAGAAAAGCAAAACGTGGGCTGCAGGTTCAGGAGGAGGATATCTTCCCCTTCCTCTGTGCTGGGAAGGGGCCAGGCAGCAGCTCCAGCTGTGGGAGGGGTTTGTAAAGCCTCCCTGTAGGAGCAAACATCCCTCCCATCTATTTTGAAGGGAGTGAGATGTTGCGGAGACAGAAAAACTCAACAGGCTTTGCTGTTCTCAGCAAAGCAGGGACCAAGGGGAGTGTGAGTGTGCATTGTTGGGCTCGGAGGCGTGGGGACCGTGGGCCACATCCCAGCAGGAATGCTGAGAGGGCTGCAGACACTGCAGGCCATTCAGCACAAACGCTCCTCTGGCACAAAGGGCAAAAAGAGAAAAATGAAATCAATCATGAAGCCCACAAAAGGCAATTTCCCACCAGAAATAGACTGCTGATGATGTCCCTGGGATGCAGCAGGCTGGAGCAGTGATCAGCAGGGATCCACACAGCTCAGCTCTGAGTATCCCACCCTGGGGGCAACCCCAGGATCCAGGCTGTGCCTGCAGACAACCCAGAAGCAGCTGGGATAAATCCTCCAAGAGAAAGGGCAGGAAGAGGGAAACAAACAAATTAGCAGGATCATTCCCCATTCCAGCAGACTTGCGCAAAGTAAATGGACAGAGCTGCTCCCAACCAGCCAGGAATGAGAAAATTCTAGGAATCCCTAGTACTCAGATGGGGAGAAGCCAAAGAAAATAAGAGATTGTTTCACAAGGAAAAAGAAATCCTTTCTGCTCATCCCATTAATTGCAGGGTTCAAAAAGGCACGAGGCTGATCTCGGCATCACCCAGCTACGCCACGGGCTTGGAACTCGGTGTGAATCCTGAGGAGCATTTCTGACATTCCCACTGGAACATTTGGGTGACAGTCACTGCCCCAGGAGGCCAGGCCAGATCCTCTCCAAACCTCAGCCTGCACGAGCTGCTAGGAAATGGAATATGAACCCTACAGAGCCCCCCAGCACTGGTGTCCCCAGCCCCCTGTGCCAACCCCAGGGCCACCACCCTGCCGTGGGGGCAGAGCTGCTCCACACAGCAGCTCACTCCCACCTGCACTCATGGACTTGGAGGACAAGGCTTGGGAAGGCAGCAGGGGAAGAGCAGAGGCACACACAGAGATGCCAGCATCAGCAATAACATGGATTTCCCTGGTGCTCTGAGGGAAGCTGGCTATTCCCAAAACACTGCTCCCTGCGTTTTCCTACAAGTCAGTGTTCTGGATGTTGCCATGTTCCTGCCATCCTGCTCACCACAGGTAAGGGGGGAGCCAGGCCACAAGCCCTGGAGTTGTCCCAGAGCAGTGTCCAAGCTGAAGGAGAGGTGGGATGATGCCCACCAGAGGCAGAGGCTCTCCCTGTGCTCCTGCTCCTGCCCTCCTCCCCAGCCCAGCTGTCAGCACATCCTCCTGCATTCCTCCTGTCAGCCCATTGTTCTAATCCTTGGAACTATTTCATTAAGTCACCCCATTTCACCCACTCAGTGTCTCCCAGAGAAACGAGTGGGAACTCTCCAAGGGCGCCACAGGGAAAGAAAAGGAAGGTGAATAACAGCCTGAAGGATTAAAGGAGCAGCTTCCAAGTGATGTGAGTGAAGGTCAGCCAGGACACAGACAATGGCATCGGAAGCACGGCTGGGAATCTTGGTGGCACAGCAACCCACAAACCAGCTGAGCTGCTGGGTTTCAGAATGGCTCCAAAAAAGGCAGCAGAGACCAGGGAGTGCTTGACACGTTGGTAATGTGGAAAAACAAAATAAAATAAATCCAGGCGGATCACGCGGGGGAAGAGCAGAGTGAGAGAAGTTCTGGCTCAGCCCTGACACCTCGAGTGTTTAACCAGACTGCAGCCTGCCTTCCCAGCCCCTCAGGGTACACAGCATTCGCAAAACCAGCAGAGTGCCAGGCAGGGGCAAAGCTCACTCACAATGGAAAAGGGGTGGCAAAAACCTCAGGATCAGCCCTGTTTTTCCCCTTCACTCTGAAGCCATCTTTTCCAAGCAGGATGGTGCTGCAGAGGGAGTTCAGGATGGTTTGCAGGGCTGGGAGGGAGATGCCAAGCCATGGGCAGCAGTCCCCACTGGGATCAGTGTTGGACACGGTTGGATGTGACCATTTGGATGGCAGACAGAACAAACAAGGAACCTGGCAGCTTTCTGGGAAACCTGAATGGGACATTTTGTCCCATTCCCTGCATTTCTGGCTGACTGGTCCCTGATATGAAGGTTTCCTTCACCAGTTCTTGCAGCAAGGATTTCTTCAAGAAACTGAAATTTTCAGAGAGGGAAGACAGGCCCTGCAGAGGAGATTCCAGATAAACCTAAACAACTGATGGATGTGGTGTGCACCCTTATCTGTTTGGGCTTATTTTTGTGCAGTGGTGAAGTGTTTCTGCATCAAGGATTTAAATGCTGCAAAGGGATGTGTAAATGTTTTGGAAAAAACTCAGTGTTCTCAGGAAATAATCTCAACACTCTTCATTAGAAGTAAAACCAGGCCTAGGAAGGTGTTCTGTCCATTCCCCANGCAGCAGGCTGGAGCAGTGATCAGCAGGGATCCACACAGCTCAGCTCTGAGTATCCCACCCTGGGGGCAACCCCAGGATCCAGGCTGTGCCTGCAGACAACCCAGAAGCAGCTGGGATAAATCCTCCAAGAGAAAGGGCAGGAAGAGGGAAACAAACAAATTAGCAGGATCATTCCCCATTCCAGCAGACTTGCGCAAAGTAAATGGACAGAGCTGCTCCCGACCAGCCAGGAATGAGAAAATTCTAGGAATCCCTAGTACTCAGATGGGGAGAAGCCAAAGAAAATAAGAGATTGTTTCACAAGGAAAAAGAAATCCTTTCTGCTCATCCCATTAATTGCAGGGTTCAAAAAGGCACGAGGCTGATCTCGGCATCACCCAGCTACGCCACGGGCTTGGAACTCGGTGTGAATCCTGAGGAGCATTTCTGACATTCCCACTGGAACATTTGGGTGACAGTGGGAGGCCAGGCCAGGCCAGATCCTCTCCAAACCTCAGCCTGCATGAGCTGCTAGGAAATGGAATATGAACTCTACAGAGCCCCTCAGCACTGGTGTCCCCAGCACCCTGTGCCAACCCCAGGGCCACCACCCTGCCGTGGGGGCAGAGCTGCTCCACACAGCAGCTCACTCCCACCTGGACTCATGGACTTGGAGGACAAGGCCTGGGAAGGCAGCAGGGGAAGAGCAGAGGCACACATAGAGATGTGCATCAGCAGTAACATGGATTTCCCTGGTGCTCTGAGGGAAGCTGGCTATTCCCAAAACACCGCTCCCTGTGTTTTCCTACAAGTCAGTGTTCTGGATGTTGCCATGTTCCTGCCATCCTGCTCACCACAGGTAAGGGGGGAGCCAGGCCACAAGCCCTGGAGTTGTCCCAGAGCAGTGTCCAAGCTGAAGGAGAGGTGGGATGATGCCCACCAGAGGCAGAGGCTCTCCCTGTGCTCCTGCTCCTGCCCTCCTCCCCAGCCCAGCTGTCAGCACATCCTCCTGCATTCCTCCTGTCAGCCCATTGTTCTAACCCTTGGAACTATTTCATTAAGTCACCCCATTTCACCCACTCAGTGTCTCCCAGAGAAACGAGTGGGAACTCTCCAAGGGCGCCACAGGGAAAGAAAAGGAAGGTGAATAACAGCCTGAAGGATTAAAGGAGCAGCTTCCAAGTGATGTGAGTGAAGGTCAGCCAGGACACAGACAATGGCATCGGAAGCACGGCTGGGAATCTTGGTGGCACAGCAACCCACAAACCAGCTGAGCTGCTGGGTTTCAGAATGGCTCCAAAAAAGGCAGCAGAGACCAGGGAGGGCTTGACACGTTGGTAATGTGGAAAAACAAAATAAAATAAATCCAGGCAGATCACGCGGGGGAAGAGCAGAGTGAGAGAAGTTCTGGCTCAGCCCTGACACCTCGAGTGTTTAACCAGACTGCAGCCTGCCTTCCCAGCCCCTCAGGGTACACAGCATTCGCAAAACCAGCAGAGTGCCAGGCAGGGGCAAAGCTCACTCACAATGGAAAAGGGGTGGCAAAAACCTCAGGATCATCCCTGTTTTTCCCCTTCACTCCGAAGCCATCTTTTCCAAGCAGGATGGTGCTGCAGAGGGAGTTCAGGATGGTTTGCAGGGCTGGGAGGGAGATGCCAAGCCATGGGCAGCAGTCCCCACTGGGATCAGTGTTGGACACGGTTGGATGTGACCATTTGGATGGCAGACAGAACAAACAAGGAACCTGGCAGCTTTCTGGGAAACCTGAATGGGACATTTTGTCCCATTCCCTGCATTTCTGGCTGACTGGTCCCTGATATGAAGGTTTCCTTCACCAGTTCTTGCAGCAAGGATTTCTTCAAGAAACTGAAATTTTCAGAGAGGGAAGACAGGCCCTGCAGAGGAGATTCCAGATAAACCTAAACAACTGATGGATGTGGTGTGCACCCTTATCTGTTTGGGCTTATTTTTGTGCAGTGGTGAAGTGTTTCTGCATCAAGGATTTAAATGCTGCAAAGGGATGTGTAAATGTTTTGGAAAAAACTCAGTGTTCTCAGGAAATAATCTCAACACTCTTCATTAGAAGTAAAACCAGGCCTAGGAAGGTGTTCTGTCCATTCCCCACTCCAAAAACATCTTAGGAGCACTTGCCAGGCAAAGCACAGCTCTGATTTGTATGAGAAACCCCTGACTCACAGATCTTGGCAGACAATTATCAAAGATTAAGATATTTAAAATCAAGAGGCATTTGAAACCAAAATATTGTTCTGACCCAGCTCCAACACCTAAATAAACAGTGACCACACTGGCCTTTTACAGGAACAAGTGCTCAGTGCACAGCCAGCACCTCTGATAACAGGGCCTCATGGTTTGGGCTCTGCCAAACTGCTGAGGTTTCACAGAATCAAAAAAACCAAAAAAGATTGAGATACAATTCCAAACAGTCTGATCATCACCTCTGCAAATTGGCAGCTCTCCTGCTGTTGCTCTACCTACATCCAAGTGAATTCCTCCTATTGCTCAACTCCAAGTCAGCAAGGGTTTCCTGGAAAGGCCAAGATCTTAAATAAGTGTCAAATAAGCGAACGTTTCCTCAGCTCCGTGGCCTTGGAACATCCACACGCAGCCCACCACCAAATGGAAAGGCCTAATTACACCTTCCTGAGCTTGCAGGGCCACACCTCCGGGCTGAGAGCTCCCGAGGGCCGGGGGCTGGGCCGGTGCCTCCCCATTGTACGGAGCACGCTAAGGCAGGATGCTGCCGCCGGCCAGGATGTGATTCAACGTCCTGTTTTGAACACTTGATGAAGTCAGCAACTTCTGCCCCGAGATCTCCCACCAGCTCCCCGGGACACAATCGATCCGCAGCCAGCAGGACTTGTCGAGGCTGTTAATGAGCTGCTGTCCCCACCAATAAATCCTCAAGGCAGTTCCCCCTGCCCTGAGCCCCTGCCTGGCACCGGGAACAAGGAGTTCACTCAGTGCTGCTCCAGCAAAATGTGCTCCTAAATCCCGACAGAAATTCAGCATCAAGGTGTAAAAAATATAAATAGTTTGTTTAGCCAGTCATTCTGTAATCTTTGCCATTATTGGGTGCCCTAAAATATAATACACATTAAATATGCATTAAGTGTATTAAAAATATATATATATACACAATAGTGTCCTGTGGTGTGTGCTAGAGGGATGATAATAGAATTATTTAGGTTGGAAAAGACTTCCAAGATCAAGTCCNCTAAATCCCGACAGAAATTCAGCATCAAGGTGTAAAAAATATAAATAGTTTGTTTAGCCAGTCATTCCATAATCTTTGCCATTAGGGTGCCCTAAAATATAATACGCATTAAATACGCATTAAGTGTATTAAAAAAATATATATATACAATGGTGTCCTGTGGTGTGAGCTAGAGGGATGATAATAGAATTATTTCGGTTGGAAAAGACTTCCAAGATCAAGTCCTGCTGTTCCTGCAGCTCTGCCAAGGCCACCACTAAACCATGTCTCCAAGTGCCACATCCACTCAGCTTTTCTGTTCCTCCAGGGATGAGGACTCCACCACTGCCTGGGATGTCTGTTCCAATGCTTGATAACTCTTTCCATGAAGGAATTTTCCCTGATAGCCAATCTAAACCTGCTGCTGCTCTGTTAAGACTTCGTCTGCACCAATGACTCCTGTTGATCACTGATCTAAAATGTACACAAGCCCAACCCTGAAAACCTTTACCTCCCATAGCTGCTCTTGCCANTGCAGTGGTTCCACCTCTATCTCTCTCCAGAAGGTGCCTGTAAACATTCACCTGGCCCTGCATTCAGGCTGTGATTGGAAAACCAATAATGGCAAAGATTACAGAATGACTGGCTAAACAAACCTATTTATATTTGTTATTAAACCCAGTGATTATCTTGCTGTGTTTGCCAACCACATCTGAGACACAGCCAACACTCACAGAACTATTTGGGTTGTACAACATCTCCTCTGCCTCGGTGTGACAGAGCCAGCACACAGCCAAAAGTGAGGATCAACGGGTCACACCAAAAAGGTAAAACTGCACATCCAGCTCTGGGCCAGCTGGGAAAGAGCTGGGCTCTGCTCTGCCTCCTCCTTGATAGCATCTCCTGGGAGTTTGCTCCGAGCTGGAGCAGCAGGATCTGGGGCTGAGATAAGGCCACAGGCACCGCACGCACGGAACTCGATCTCAGAGAACTTCAGGCTGTGCTTAACTCGAGGCTAACACGTCCTCACATAGGCTTGGCCTAGCCCTAACAGCAGTTTTACAAAGATTTGGGTGAGCTGTGGGTGTGCTGAAGCATTAGGGGGAAAAGGGATCAAGCCACAGCATCTCCCTGATGGTTATCCAGGAGGGAAGGTTTGAGCAGATACTGATAACACAGCTCAGACAAAAAGCTTCTGGCTGCACTGAGCCCAACAGAGCCCTCACATCTCTCACTTTTCCTTCTGCTCTGAGGCTTTACCCTCAGGGAGCAACACAGACTCCTGACTGTCTGCTGGGAGCAGTGTGGATTTTACATTGTTGAAGCTTCCACAACATTTTTGATAACAAAAAAAGATGACTTAAAGCAGATTAACGTCTAAGAAAATGCAGATAGCATTATCTTTAAAAACAAAGCTGAACCTAGAGCATGTCCCCGTGGTCTGTGCTGGGGTAGAAGCTGTTCCAGGGGGAAAGAAAAGCATTTTGGAATGACAGAAACCATAAGGAAGGATGACCAGGGAGCAGCAAGACGTGGCTGGGAGCAAAACCATGACACAGACCTGTTCCTCCAAGAAAACAACCAGGTGGCTCATGGAACCAGATCCAACTCTGCAACCTCAAACGAAAATCCCAGAATGTTTTGGAATGAACAAAAATAATTTGTTCACCAGGCAGATGAACACATTATGTCATAAATGTGTACTAGCACATCCATCCTGCACTGATGAAGCACAGCTTGAGCTGGCAGCACGCTGGGGACACATTTCCAACAATCCTTCCTTTCCCCTCACCATCAGATCTCCAAGATCTGCTGAGCCCTGTGCTCAGGGCACGTGTGACAAAGCCCAGCTGTCCCCGAGGCTAGACCAGGACTGAAGGAGGCACAAACACCAGCACAGGCCATCCTGCAGGGATCTTACAGAGGAGAAGCAGCACAATGAAGTTGAACAATCCTGCCACCCCCTGGGCACCGGGCAGAGTCTCAGCGGATTGCTCCAGAGCAGGGAAGGGGACAGCAGCCAGTGGGGACAGGATGGACCCACCAAACCAACAGCAGCTCCATTTATCATCTGTGTTGTGTCTGCACATTTCCTCCAGCTCTTGGCAGTGTTTTCCCCTGAGGAACAGCAGAGGCTGTGCCTGAGAGGCATCTGATTCTCGAGGTCTGTCTGGCTATTTAATTACCAGATTCTTATCCTGACAATCCTATACGGAAGAGCAGCCCCAGGAGACTGAAGGACAGAGGAAGCTCATGGGATCTCAGTGTCCAACGTCAGCGCTGCAGCTTTTTTCAACAGCCAGCAGCAAAGCATCAGCCTTTAAGCCTGGCCTAAGTGCATCTACACTGGCTTTGGTCAGTGGTGGGTGCACATGCCTGGCTTGCAAAGAGGCCATACCAAAGGTGGCCACAAATCCAAGGATCTCACCAGGATTTATGTGTACAGTGAGAACATTTGCAGTGAAGAGGATAAAGCTGTATTTTGTCTTTCAGCACAGAACTGTATATCCAAAAGAGGAGGCTGCCACCCTGCTTGGTTACATGTTACTGTTTAATACCACATGGGGCAAAGCACAAGAATTAGGGCTCTGTGGCTGTTCATGGCTTCAGCAGGTTCCTCCTTCCATTGTACAAGGAATCCCGAATTTTGATTTAATCAATACAGAATCCATTCCCCACCAAGTCAGCTCTCAAATGGCACTACAGACATCCACAAAATGCCCAGGAGAGCACACAGAGCAGACACACAGCACTTCTGTCTGCAACCCATGTGTATGCACACAGGACAGCCATGGAATTCCAGGCCTCCCAGGCCAGGCTGCAGCCAGGAGACACCACCCAGAAACAGAAAAGTCCAACAATTTCCTTCTCTGCTTTCTGGTCTCTGACTTCACTTACAAACACAGCCCAAACAGCAGCACTTCGCTTTTCCTGAACCCAGGGTAACAAAAGCAGGAAGCACGGACAAGGAGAAGAGACTGAGTGCTGAACCAGTGCTGTGCCTTTCCACTTCTCCCCTGGGCTGTGGTTTACAGGTTAGAGGCTAAGAGCTGCCTGCAAGAGCCAGGCTTAGGGTGAGCCATCCACAGCATTACTCAGAGCCCATTAGCCAGGGCCCCAGCACATGAGCTTGTGTCACCACTCTGGGCCTGCACAGTGTCAGCAAGGGCAGCCTCTCTCTTCTCAGCCAGCACAGCTCAGCCCTTTCTTCCCCTCACATGAACACAGTGGCTCTGCACGACCCCAAGGAGGCAAATTCCTGGTGGTGAATACCCAGGAATGAGCAGAGCTCTCTCCTCCCCACCCTGGGAGCAGAGCCCCCTTCCCAAGTGGAGCCCCAGGCTGAGGGAGCAGCAGCAGAGCCAGAGATGCTGTGATAACATTAAAGCACTGTGGCCAGAGCTGACCAGTAATTTTCCAGTGTCTTCCCACCAGGGGAAAAAGGATCCCAAACTCTCTTTTATTCTTTCAGCTGGTTCAATGCTCATCTCAAAACCGATGATAAGGAGAGCATCCCCAGGTTCAGCTCTCTGCAGACCACGCCATCCCCTCCAGGCAAGGCACAGGCTCGGGGATCTCAGCGGGATCAGGACTCGGATGCTTGGCAGACAATTAACAACACTGGAAACGTTGTTTAGAGCTCAGAATCTCTGCTTACCTCACATTAAGTCTCCGCTCTTCATCACTGCCGACCTCCGCCTGAGGGGAGAAAAGGATACGAGAGAGTTACGTGTTGGTTGTTTCCACGTTTTATTACAGCTTTAAACAAAATCCCGGCACCGACAGGGTGCGAGGCGCTGTTTTCCGCGGGGTTTTGCTCGCCTGGGCCAGGGATAAAGGAGACTCCCTAGTCCTGTATGCCACCAGCAGCCGGCGCCGGGTGACAAAGGGGCTCACGGGGATTTTAAAGCTATTAGGTCCTAATCCTGCAAGCTGGTCCTGCCGCGCAGAGCGCTTTGAAGAGCGCCAACCCCGACGTCAGCGGGGCGCACACACGTGAGGGCAGCAGCCGGGCACAAATCATTGGGGTTCGGGCTGTCCCGAGCAGAAAGACACAGCCAAAAGTGCTCCCTGGGATGTCCCAGCTCCAGGGCTGACAGCGGCAGGACAAGGGGGCCGCCTCCACCTGGATGCTGGCACACTGCTGCCCTTCTGGGGAACGCTGCTTGGGTGGCAGGCAGGGATTAAAATGGGCACTTTTTGTACTGGTGGAAAGCCCCCCTGGAAGCAAATCTGGCTGCTCAGGTGATACTATACTTTACTGACTCTCCTCAAAAGAGAGGTGTGACCTCAGCCTGCCTCCAAAACCAAGTCGTGCTTTCCAGTCATCCCCTTCAACTTCCCTGGTAGCTTCTAGACAAAATTCCTTATTAGAGAAAGCAGAGCTGGGGCTAATTGCATCCAGAGCTGACACAAAAGAAGGAAACCAAAACAACAGGCTGTGAGATAGTTCTGCTCTGGTCCTGTGTGAGGACACAGAGAAAGGGCTGGGAGCATCCCCTTGGAGGGCAGGGCTGTGCTGGGGAGATTTGGGCCCAAAAAGCAAAGGAGGTTCATTACAGGAAATCCTTCACACTCTCAGCACACCAGATCCTGACAGCTGGAGGGACACAAGCCTTGAAGGAATCAGGCTCCCTCAGTGCTGCCACTTGGGGAACATCCTGATATTTCCTACTCAAAACCCACATCAAATAAGAGTCCCCATAAGATTTACTTGTTTCCAGTTGGTTTTGTACGAGTCAAAAATAAGAAAATAGTATCATTTCAAATGTTCAGGACTGGAGCTTAGGAAGGGTGAGGGGACCTGGGCTGCTCCCCATCCTCTCAAGTTAGAACTTGGGAGGCTGGAGGGGCACAGGAGCTGCTCTGCTGACAATCTGTAAGAATCAAGTACAGGGGGGAAAAAAACCCTGCAAATGCAAGAGCAGAGGATATTGGAACTGTGGCCATTTGGAGGAAGGGAGATGCACAAGGCTGTCCCGACTGACCCAGCAGAGGGTGAGGAGCATACCATGGCTATTTTTAGTTTGTTTATAGTGCAGAGCTGGGCTGCAGGCAGGGCCCCAGAGCACCCCAAGTCCCAGTGCCCCCACTGGCAGATCCCCCAGCCCTGGGAAGGTCTGGCAGGTTTGGGACCTTTGCAGGGTCACCCTGCTGTTTGTTTGGGGCTGTCACGTAGCAACAAAAGACAGAAGAACTTTTTTTCCTTTTTAAACAAACGTGACTGTGAGGATGACGACTCTTGGATGTCGTCAGCTGGGGCTCAGCAGCAGGGCTGGGCCTGGAGCTGCTGTGGGCTGCTCTCCTGCAGGAGCTGAGTTCCCAAAGCTGATTTTCCTTGCATTTTCTACTAAAAACTGCAGGAAAACCAAAGGCTGCTCTCCTGCCCTGCCCTGCTCAGAGCACCCCTCAGAGCTGGCAGGGTTTGGGGTGCACCACACACTGTGGTGATGCTGTGGGGCTGCTCATCCCAGCATGGCCAGAGCCCACCAGCCACTGCCATGTCCCTCCCTGGGGACTCTGCTGAGTGTGGCCACTCTGCAGGGCCACAGGGAGTGGGAGGTGTGTGGAAGGGAGATGCACAAGCAGTGCAAGTTCACAAGTGTGTGTGTGAAACACTCTCTCCTAAGAATTTGTGTCAGGGCAGCAGCATCCATTTTAGAAATTCCTTTGGGCTCGTGAGTTAGGAGAGGCCACAGCAGCATGGTTACAATTAGCAAGGGTGTGTGGTCATCATTTCCCATTAAAGTATCTTCCAGTAATTATTCAGCTAAAAGCCCCAATGAACCCTGATTTTCCTTGCAAGGAAGACCCTAAAAGAACAGGAGCAGGCTGGTGCTTTTGGATGTGATTTTTCTTTAAATTAACTTTGCAAAAACAACATGATGAATCTGGAAATCATCATTTTATGGTATTTCATGCCAGAAGAGACCATTCTAACAGGACTCAATGTCTTCCCTTGGGAGCCACCATAGCACAGCTGAGCTGTGGGTGCTGGTGGCAGAAGTGCCCTGCCATGGACAACACCTGGCAGCAAATTTGGGGCAGCATTTTTGGGAGGAAAAAGGAGAATTGCATGGTCACCCCACAGAACATACGATCACCAGCAGCAGCTCTGACACAAAGCAATGCCTAGGACAGATGTACATGGCAAGGTCTGCTTTGACTCCTATCCCACCTGCACCATTTAAATCCAGTCTAATTCCACTGCCTGCTCTGGCATTACAGCTCATTTACACCTCCCTAGACTGGGCAGCCTCTGGGTCTTGCTTAAGACTCTGTCTAAACCAGATGGCACAAAATTCCTTCTGAAAACTCCTTTGAAAAGTGCAACTCACCTCTCCAAGTTCCTCAATTGGCACAGCGTGGGCCAAAACTGGGTCCCTGCAGCCAGGGACCCCCCTGCAGCCCCTGGGGCCAGGGAGAACCTGGGAGCTTTGTGGCTCCCCCC
>VWYE01007044.1:0-16031 GCA_013398995.1 Alaudala cheleensis
AGTCCTACTAGAAATTTACTTTGTAAAGGGAAATATTTTTTAAGGATGTGAATTTGGCTTCAAATTTGAGACACTATAACATTACTGAGTTAATTTTTCGTTCTATTCCTGTTTAAAAGAAGTAATCCTTCACTTGTAGAAGTTGTGAAGTTTTTCAGAAAAAAAGTTGAGGCAAATTACCTTCATGCAGTTGTGTCCTGGTTTCAGCTGGGATAGAGTTCATTTTATTCCTAGTAGCTGGTACAGTGTTGTGGTTTAGGTTTAGTATGAGCATAATGATGACAACAGAAATATTTTATCTGTTGCTTTAGTAGTGTTTAGTCTAAACCAAGGATTTTTCAGCTTCTCTTGCTCTGGCAGTGAGGAGGTGCACAGGGAGCTGGAAGACAGCACAGCCAGGGCAACAGATCCAAACTGACCAAAGGGATATTCCATATCACAGGAAACCATGCACAGTCTGTGAACTGTGGGGAGCTGGCTGGAAGCTGCTCAGGGACAGGCTGGGCATCATTCAGAGTGTGGTGAGCATCTGCATTGTGCATCACTTATTTTTCTTGTGTTTTATTAATCTCTCTTTTACATTATTATTACTTTAACTTATTTCAGTTATGAAACTGTTCTTATCTCAACCCATGGATTTTGCCTTTTCCTAATTCTCCTCCCCATCACACCTCAGGCAGGAGGGAGGTTGAGGTGCAGTGAGTGAGTGAGTTTCTGGTGCTTAGTTGCCAGTTGGGGTTAAACCACAAGTTGTTTAGATGCAGACTATGCACATGTACCTGTATTTTTTCTCAAGAAATGACAATTTCATGAAATGGGATTAATATTTCTTCCTAATCAGACAGAAACTGCCATGCCTCCAGGCAGGTACCATCTCATCCACAGATTTCAGGTGTGTTTTTGCAATTCAAGGAAGTTTTTAAATAACACTGATCCCTAATTCAGCAAAATTTGTTTTAGACATTCATTGGCAAGGGAGACTCTTAACCAAATCATACTATTTTCCCTGGGGAAACAGGTATCTCATAATCTTGAATTCTTTGAAACTGAGTTTCCTTTTTTTTCCAGACCATCATGGAAAGCAAAGAACAAAATGAGAGCATGATGTAACAATGGGAAAAATTAAGGTGCGTAAAACGTTGCAAAAACATTCTTCCAATTTTTGCTTAGGTACCTGTACATTGCCGGGTTGATGATATGCATTATCAAAGAGAATTGTTCTTTTATACTTTTCAGAATACTTCTTTCTAAGCTCTGGTCTTCAAGAGGGCTGTCTGATGGCAGCTCAGTTGAAGCTCTTCAAGCCCTCAGTCTCACAGTCACGTTAGGAATCCCTTCACATATTCACTCCCCCAAAAATTTAGGATAGGTTCACAAACTTGAAAGAAACAAATATTTTATTTCCTTACAAGCTGTATAATGCTTTTTGAAATTTGTTGCTCCTTCTTTACAACTTTCTCAGTCTTTATCATTCAGCTCTTATTTCCAAGAAATGTACCCATAGTTTAGTAATTGAGGTTTAAATCCAATTAAGGTAGTAAACTTTTTGCTACATTTATTCTTGAAGAAAACCATAATTTTGGTAACATCTAATCTCCAGTTACATAAAAACTAGAAAAAAATCTGACAGATATCTCTGTCTGAGATTAGTAATCCTTTCATTCTATTAATTTGAAGACCAAGAATACTGCCTGTTTTAATAAATTCACTTTAGGTCAGGAAATGTAATTCTTTGAATTTAAAATACTTTGGCATTTAGATAAGGAATGCTTGCTAGAAGAAGCTGTATGTCTTTTTGTGACTATTTTTGTTTTCAACGGCTTTTAATGAACAATGACTGCAAAAAAGACACAAGAAAGAGAATAAAAAGAAACAGATGGAAGAGTCTTTACTGGAATGACACCAGTATAGACTTGCAGCAGGTAATTTAGTTTAGGCACACTTGCATGGTTTGCTTAGCTGAGCAGAACAAACAATCAGATAAGCTGGCTGGAGCATATTCACAGGCTTTCATTGGAACAATAAAAAAAAGATGCCGGTTCCACTGAGTGTGCTGAACACTGACCCCAAGACATGGAACAAACAGAAAGTATGATTTATTATAGCATTTATATTACAGAGAATAGTATATCAAGGAGCAGCAGTGGAAAAATGCTTTTTGATCATCTTGTAGTTCATCTTTTCCTCTCTTCCATCATTGGAAAAGAAATAAAAGAGTGTCATTGACCTACAGGTTTCAGGTTTCCAGTAGCACCACATTAGCTGTAAAACATGCTCCAATCTGCTGTTTCTGTTTGTGTGCATACTCAAGTTGAGTAGTTTTTCACATTCACCAGGCTAAAGCCATAAAGAAAGAAAACAGAGAAAGCAGTGCCTGGCAGGCACCTGTTCCAAATGGATCCCATACACTTTTATTGGATGTGCTGGCTATGCTGATATAATAGCCCAAAATGATAAACTATGTATGAATAAAATCCTGTGATGTCTGTTGTGATGTGTCTTTATAAGAAAGTACATAAACACTTTTTTTTTACTGGCATGTGTATGGATTTTTTCAGCCATGGGTCTTCCAAAGCTTTAGGATTTCTACGGTTGCTCTAGAAGAGCTCAGCAGTTCTGGAAGCAATATTTTTGCTTTGACAGATCATGTAGCTATTTCTTCTCAGTACTGATGACAAGATACACTCATAGCATGTTTATTGCCAACGTGAAACATCAACCAGTGAGAGATCCTGCGTATTAGGCTAAAACATAACACCAAGACATCTGCAACAGAATTATTTCCTTATTAAAATCATCAGGGTTTGGAATTTGTATGATAGATAGCAAGCCCTTCTGAAATGTACATGACACATTTTTCATATTCAATGTAACCGCAGGTTAGGAGGTATCTCTAAAATCTCCACCTTTTCCTGTCTTTCCAAGTGGACTCAGCAATTGTACTTTCATCTTCACCTTTCAAACAATGTTCCTTTCACAGTCAGAGTATTTTTGTACAACAGAACTGATATTATTTCTCATGATTAAAGAAATACAGAATCTGACTAATACACATATTATGAATCATCTACTATGAATTTTCCTTTTATCTGCAAGTACTAGAGCAACCCAATATAAATCCTTCAGGAATGCAAGGGAACAGAGCTATCTTTAACTAAAATCTGCCCTTGAAAAACAAAATTTTTTTCAGACTCCAGCTGTGCTCCAAAATTATCTACAACTGACATTTATTTTCAGTGCTTTGTCTGAGATGGAAGTTCAGACAATGATTGTTAAACACATTCCAGAAAGTATTATTAACCTTACAAAAATTATTCATGGATGAACAGTTCTAAATAGTCCTAATAGTATTTTGCTAACAGCAAACAAAGACCTAAAGAAAATCCAAATGCACTCTCTCTCTGTTAAATATAAAGTTTTCCTTTGGTCTACATGACACGGTGTAAAAAGTAAGTATAAAAGTTTTCTTTTATGCATCCTAGTCCTGCCTTCTGTTCCCTCACCTTGGCTCAATTGTTGTCATTCCATGCCATTGAAAAAATGTTGGTTGTAGAAGGGACCAGAGGTTTCTTAGAAGAACACTCACACATGGTGTTTGTGAAAAAGTCAGGCACACTACATGTTCCCACATGTACATACATACACACACACATATATTACCAGTAGATGCTGCAGCCATAAAATGTCTGCTGAGCTTAGCAGGTCTAATTCAATCAGCGTGTGCACTCTGCAAAACCATAGTTCAGGAAATTTTTCAAGGAAAATGCCAAGCCTGATCAGCTATGGCTCTGTTCAGCCTGTGCTGCCTGCATTACCTGCCTGACACAAGACTTTTGACAAACTCCACTGTCAAAATCCTCTTCTTTTTCAACCTATCTGACCTTAGTACTGACATGAGCTGGTCATTTTTGTCCAGTTTAGCAATTAATGTCTTTGCCATCACTGTCCTTGCCCCAAACTCCATTTCAACATACATAATCCAATTCATGCTTCAACACTCATCCCAATTCCCAATAAAGTACCAGCTTTTACAGTCCTAACATTTTTGTTTGTCTTTTGCCACTTACTAAATGGACTTACTTGAGGAGAAACACAAAGACTTTCCAAAGCACTCATCCACCTGACTTTACAGCGAAAGACTGTGCATAATCAATTTTATATGTGGAATTAATGCTGAGCACCCTGAAATACCTACAGCTGGTACTCTGAACAGTTCCTTTGGCACCTCTGATTTTTTATGCATAAAAAAGTTATGTATGCAATTAGGGGAAAATCCAAAAAGCAGTTTTGTTTTGCCTCATGGACTACCGATTTTTGCTTTGTTTTCCCCTGTAACTTCAATTCTGGTCAATATTGGCCTACTCTGGAAAATTCTCTCATTCTCTCCCACAAAAGCATGGGAGTACCCTCTTTTACTGTTCTATTTAGTGCTGACAGGTGCTGTTTATGTTATATCCAGCAATACCACCAAAGGGCTAGGTGCTAGGTACCATACATGTGCATACCTGATACTCCTGTGGGAAGCAGTTGTACAGCTCTCACTACCTAAGCTGACTTGAAAATCCCTGCAAAGCACTGCTAGGTGGGCAGGAATTCTTATTTATCAAGGATAAGGACACATCTGAACACAGCTTTACTACAGGGAAGGCTTTTAGGAACGTACATGGCAGCTGGTGGCATTTCTAGCACATGTCTCAGGCTGAGATCTCCCTTTTAGGAAAAAATGCTTCACTGCAGTTACTATAATTATGTCCTGACAAAAAGCTACAATAAATTTTCTTTTCAAGTTCTTATTTGGTGTGACATTGTTGACTACCGCTTAATTATATATGTAAATAAAGTAGTGGCCATCACCTCTCTGTGATGATGTTGCTCTGAGTTAATGATGAAAAGGGACATGGAGAGGCTGTGGGACATGCCAGTGTTAATGAAGATTTATTCAGTAGTGACATTTGATCAAATCTTCTTGGCGAAGTCTTAGGTTTCATTAGTTAAAGATGTAAAGCAGTCTGTCTGATTAAAGGGAGAAAAAGCAGTGGGGAGCTCACATAAATTACTACAGCTCAATTAGGTGCAGACACTTTAGTGAGTGTTTATTACCAGTAGAAAGGAAGATTTTCCAATTAGATTAAAAGGTTTTGAAAACAACTCTTATAGTGAGCAGTGATTTAGACCCATTGCTGGAATAATACATTGTGAGAAGCTGCATTGATTAAAAGTAAGCTGGTAAGTTATCTGCATTGCTTCACTGTTTATCAATGGATCCCCTGCTGCCTAGGTACAATTTACCTCACAAGATCAATGTCTGGACTTGGCTAATTTTCTCCTGGCTGAAGATTTATATGGATGTAAAGGGCATCTACATCATGTCTGAAAATACTGAGGAGATTTATTCAGGATGATCATCAAGGAAGTGAAGTGGTATCAATCACCAGAAGTGTACCCTGGCCATGCTGTGCCCTTCAGGCTGGCATCCCTGCTGCAAAGCTGGATTTAAAGACAAGACATTTTAATCAAAAGGGAACTTCGTTCCAATGAGGTTCCCCAGGCCCATTGAGAAAAGTGAAAAGGCGTTGAAACAAAAGTGGAAGTACACAGTGCTCAGACAGTGATCAGCCAGTGTTTCTGACAAATGATTGAAGGTACTTGGTGTACAGTGCAAGCCTGTGATTCATGAATCCCAATGCCCAACAGGGCAGAATGTGACTTCCAGCAGTGCTGAGATAGCTGGAGTCCAGGTCTGCTTTGCCAAAGGATTTTTGGATATGAGCTGTGAAAGGTAGGGGGTCATTGTCCATGGCTCTGAATGACTGATTGATTCCCATGTGGAATGGCATGGGGAGAAAAGGAGCAAAGGAAAAGAAAATGAATGATATTTAAATTCTTTATACTCCTACTGTGCCCTTCAGGTCACATGCAGGCCTGCAGCTGCTTCTAATCCCTGTCTCCCAGAATTGTCTATTGTGAAGACTGGAGGAACTGAGGCCCACAAATGGAGAAATAAATAAAATAATTCTACTTCTACAAATTTAATTCAAGAATGAGAGTTTTCCACATGGAAAACTTCCTTCTACCTTGTATGTAAATTGGACTCAAAAGAATCCAAAAGTTACATCAAACTTTCAAATCTTTCTTTCCTTCCTCTGCACACTTGCACACGCAGCATTTCTCCTCTGTCAAGGCAGGTCTGCAAAGTTTAAACTTAAGTCAATGCCATCAGAGATGCTGACACTGCCATGAAAGCAGAACTGAGCCCCTCCTTTTGACTTTAACAATAAACCATTTGGGATTGAGAAAAGTGCGTAAGAGTGGTGGAGAGGGGGCAAGGAACTATGGCATAGTGAGTTCCACAGAAAATGAAAATCTGGTATTCAGGGGCTATTGTCCTTCACTGCATTAACATGCTATGTGCTCTCCAAACAAACAGAAAAGCTCATTTTCCCCCTAAAAGCTTCCTCACATTTACAGGTAGGACAGACACACATTTTTTTGTATACAAAAACCTAATTTAAACACAGATGTGTGAGCACAGACTGTCACACAAACAGCCCACAACAAAATATTCCTTTTTAAAATAATGGTTCAATGAAGCCAAAAGTGTGGTACTCACCTGAATAATCCCAGAATAATCTTATGCTCATGTGCTCACTGCATACTTCTAAACTGCACATTTGAGCCCTAGGAGTCCTAGTTCTTAACTCATAACAAGCAGAGTTCACATAATCCATATTTGAACCGCTTTGCTCTGTCCAGTTAAGTCACAAAGCTTTCTTTGGGGATTCTTCTCTACATATCAGCAGATATCACTGCCCTCACCGTGACTACACTTCACCAAAACAACCAGTAAATCAGTGAAGATTTTTCAAAAAAAAAAAAAATCACATTCAAATCTCTCCAGGCACCCCAAATATTACCACTTACTATAGCATATTAAATAACTGCACATGAATAAAACACTGATGTTCTTTGTAAAGTGAACATTACGTTGCTGTTGGTTAGCAAAACTGAGCTTTTGGTTCATTTTCTTTATAACTTGAAGGGCTTGCCATTTAAGGAAACAATTAACATTTTTTACAAGCAACAAGATTGTGAATGACACCTTCAATTACACTAAATACATTTAATTATGATTTATTGGCACATAGCAACCTCTTGTAACATTGCAGGCCAACATGCATTTTCGCTTAATTAAACTCATTATAACAACACTTTACTACATACAGGGAAAAAAACCCAAAACAAACAAACAAACAAAGCAAGCCTATATTTCATAATTAACTGTTCAACATTAAGGTCATAGGGTAATTACACAGCAGATTTCTTAGTATTAAACTGCTACTGTTACTAATAGGAAAAATATCTGGCAAATATGTAGATATTAGAAGAGGACACAGGTTTTTGGTTTTAGCTATGGAATTGAAACACTCTTGAAGCTTAGTCATGTCTCAGGACAAAGGCAACAGCATCCTGCACTGCTCTGATAGTTTATTGACTTTTCACTAGTACAATTTCCTGTGTCATCTTAACTGTTCCCTTAAAAAAAAAAATAACACAGAAGAAAAAAAAAAATCCCTTTTTATTAGAGGCTAAATACACATCAATTGCAGCAATTTCCTTTGCCCAAAACTGGTGACAGTGAATTTCACTACATTTTTTTTTTGAAGTTCAGTGGTAAAGAAGGCTAAATATAGGAAAGGATTTGAATTATTAGTCCTCAATATACCTATATCCTTCTAAAATTATATCCAAGCAATTTCAAAAGAAAATAAAATCCCTGAACCCAATTTTTTTTTCTGAAATGTAGTGTGACATATTATTTTGTTTTAAATTTACCAGCCTTGTGGTTTGATGTAACTCACACGACAAATTTAATAGGGATATGGTCAAAATCACGTGTGAAACCCATGTGCTCAGATCCTCTTCTTTCTAATAGGATTTACTTAGGCAACTCCTGGGTGGAGATTAAAACTTCACCCTGCACACAAACCCTTTCCATTCTCCTGTTAATCACAAGGTCAGAGCTAAACTGCAGCCTGTCAGAAGTCCTAATGAATATGGTTTACACATCGTAGCTGGTTGCTTGCTCAGCAGCAGCCTGTGCTATCTGGAGGCCAAAGATAAGTGCTCAGGGATTACCTTTAAAACAATCCAGCCAGCTCTTTTGTCACTAAGAGCAGAAAGTCGGAAAAAAATGGAAATGTAATCCTTGCTTTTGGGACCTGACCATTTTTTAGAAATTGAAGATTCAGGAAAAAGCCCTTGCACATCAGTATCAAAGCTCAGCCAAAGTGGTATGGTTCTTACAAGGCCAGGATGTCTAGTTCAACTCCCCCCCCTCTCCCTCAAATAGCCTTTTGGCTGTTTTAGGAGTGTTCAGACTATAAGAATTTGGTTAAATAAAGAAATCCATTACAAACACCTTCAGTCCTGATTGTTGCCATCATGTGCAGGTAGAATCATGAAATCAAAGAACCATTAAGGTTGGAAAAGGCTTCTAAGATCATTGAGTCCAATGATTAACCCAGCACTGCCCAAGTTCACCACTAAACCATCCATAGGCACCACATCTACACACCTTTTAAATACATCCAGTGATGGTGACTCCACCACTTCCCTGGACAGCCTGTTGTAATGCTTGGTCAGGCTTTCTGAGAAGGAATTATTTTCCTAATAACCAATCTAAACTTCCCTGGTGCATTTTGTCCAATTGTTTTTTAGCTGGGAGAAGAGACCGACCCCCACCTGGCTTCAACCTCCTTTCAGGCAATTGCAGAGAAAAATAAGGCCTTTCCTGAGCTTCCTTTGCACCATTGGCCCATAATTTCCATGGTGCAAAGGAGAACAGACAGCTGAGAATGCCAACTGTTCTGTGTGGCCCACCAGGAGCCATGCAGCTCTCCAGAATAACTGGTTATTTCTTCAGCCACATCCACAGGGGTGCATGGTGTTGAGCTCCAGACACCTGAGCCCTTGTTAGCCACAGCCCCTGTCACTGCCCCAAATTTAAAGGGTCATTGCTGAACAAAAGCAGCTTTAAAGGCACTGTTTTAACTTCTCAAAGGTGAAGACTCTCAGAATTGGTCTGACTTGGTCTTCCCCCTTCAAAAATGTTCCAATTTGGTTTGGAACATTTGTCATTTTAAAAGTAATTTATAAGATGTACAAGTGTCTACAATTATGACCGTAGGTTCTATACAATTGTCACATCCACTAGTCAGATCTGATTTCCATAAAACCTGCTAATTTTCAAATGTGCCAGTATCTCTCAAGGGCCACAAAATACAGTGGAGTACTTCATACTATTCAGTGCTTTTAATATACAGGAGCAAGAGAATATGGATCCTTCCACACTCAACAGACCAGGAATTTATCAAGCTGATTAATTATTATTTTACCTTGCAATTTATTCCAATGTATTAGCAAATATTAGCTGTAACTTGCACTTGCACATTTTAAAACTTTGACAGAAAAAGAAAGAAAATGTTACTGTGTTAAGTCCAGATGAAAGAAATACAGAAGAAACAAAATTTTTCCTCTTCCTCTGTTGGTTTACCTGAAAAATCCTCAAGCACATTAATTCTAGGAATCCAACTGTGTTCTTGAAACACCAAAGAGGATGTGAGAAGAACATAACAAAAAACGAAACAAAAAACTCCAAACAACAAACAAGAAAAGGCAAGCATAGAGGAATTAAAAGTGTAACATCCAAACACACAGTATCCAGCATACCACCATGGAGTGAGAAACTCCTTAGGAACTTTTAATGATGTGACAACTTATACTTGCTTATAAACTTAATTGAAAAGAGCTACATCAGCTGAGCCAACAACCAGCACACCTGGGCTGTAACTGAGAACTCAGAGATTTCAAATTCAAAGCTCTACCTGCAGCATGCTTTGTACACGCTCTGTCTCTTTCACATGTACAACTTTGGCTCACACATATTTGCCCTGCAGACTTAAAACTGCAGGGAGAAGGCACAGACTGACCAATTCTGAAAAAAAAAAAAATAAAATTAAACCTGGATTTACCATATTGAAAGGCTGCAAGGTGTCCTGACTGCCCTGTTGTATTTGTTACCCTGGAAGAACTCTGCAGGTTAAGGAGGAAACACTGGTCCACCCTAAATGTCACATCTAAACCAGCAAGTGCTTACTCAGTTCTGCCACTGGGAACAGGTTTGCCATGGACCAGTGCTCACTGATTCTTACAGGTATTATGTCTGCATCTGCCTGAAAATGTCACAGGCTGTTCTCTCTGCTGCCACCATGGCACATACACCATCAGCAGTGACTAGGGGTTTTTATAACTTTAGCCACAAAAGATAAATGTGCAAGCAAATGAGCAATTGCAAATGTAATTGTTATAGATATATTTTTTTTTTACCTGATTTTTTGCAATGCATGTCCAGAACTGCTCTATTCTCAATTTTCAAACCTAGTCACCACAGCAAGAGCAAAGACTGTCACTGACAGGACACACCAACAGCTTCTTTTGAGTTTTGTCAGTCAAAATGCTTTTCTGGAAATAAAAAAGGAAGAAACCCCTCAGATATTTAAATTTTACAAGGAGTTATTAATTCTGCATGGCAGTTAATTATTCTTTTATATAATTATACCAGCTCTTATTAAAATAAAAGGGATGATGACACCAGCCCCTCAAGTCTTAGTACAAACTTTGATGACTTTTTGGGCTCCCTAAAACAGAGACCAAACAAAATTAAGAGAATTAAAAGCAGTTATATTTATTGAGGGGCCTTCAAGTACATTAAGGGCAGACAAAGCCCATCCAGGGTCAATATTGGTCATGGCTTTTACACTTTTATGTTTGGTTCATTTGTATATTGGGGATTAATCTCCTAATTACTGTTTCAGGTAATGAAGTCACTTACTTCAAGTTTGCTCCTCCCCAAATCACTTTTGTTTGCATCTCTCAGGGCCTGAGACAATGAGTTGTCCTTGATTCCCAGGCCTAGAGAGGAATTGTTTTGTCTGACACAAATGGGAAAGCAGTAGCTAACACTCTATATGGAGTTAGAGTTATATACTAAGGAATTGCAGGATTACAAATATATGGAAAATATAAAAGCTAAAATCCTAAGGGATCAGTTTTATGACAAAATACATTCTCTTCCAACCTCACAACACCAGAACCTGTCATTAACATCTTTGGAAGCTGTTGTACAAAGAAATGTGGGTGTTTTTTTTGTTTTTTTTTTTTTTTCCAGGGTTTTTTTGGGGGGGGATGTGGGGGGTTGGGTGGTTTTGGGGTTTTTTTGGTGGGTTTTTTTGGTTTGTCTTTTTTTTTGTGGTGCTTAATATAACAGAAGTCTTTACAATCAAATTGGGTATGCTCAGAACTTCAAAGAAACATGTTCCAGATTAGTGAAGCAGGACAAAGCCAAAATGAGTTATTCCAAACCAGTGCCTGATTAGAATACTTTCCACCTACAAGCAGTGCTGTGTTATTTAGTTACCTTACAAATAACCTGCACTTATCTTCAAATAGATCTTTCTTTTTCTTTTAGAAACAAAAGATCAATGGTTTTTCATCAGTGTTCTGCTTTCAACAATGCTTCAAAACCTGTTTTTATGGCTGCAGAGCTGTGTTCCCCATTTGAGTGTGCTGATTAAATAAGGGACTTCACAAATAATTTTGTGCTATGATTGTTGAGAATGATTTTGTAGTAGGAAGAGTCATAGTAGCTAAGCACTGACCTTATTAGGTTGCAATAAAAAGAAGTTCCTACTGACAACAGCTAATTTAAGACACTTTATTGCTGGAAAATGCAATGGTAGATTGCAGAATTCTTCTTAATTGGTAGTTAGCTTTCAGTGTTTTGCTAAGTCCTGCAGCTTGCATCTATTCAGCACACACAGAAAATAAGTTTTACTTATGCTCTCAAAATCAGTAGTTAGAATTAACAAACATTTTATCCATTTTCAAGAGTTCTTATTTATTAAAGATTCCTTTTTTTCTTAGGTCTATCCCACATCAAATATCAATATGAAAAGTTATGGAACGACATTTAAGAACTTACCATCTATCTTGTGGGTGCCCCATTCCAGAAGATTCATGCTTAGGTAGTCAGGCTTTTTTCATGGTTAGATGGTTGAGCTTTTTTGTTCTTCTTTTCAAGTTTTCATCCAAGTGTCTCAAGCACTTCTAAGGAGTGGCACCAGTGACAATGAAAACTGAGAAAAGCTACTCAAGCTACATTGCTTTAAGCTACATTATGTAGGTCAACTCCTCAGCATATTCCATGAAAAATATTCTCCCTTACTTTTACATGCTGTGGGATATTGTTTCCAGTGTAAATAATTAGTATGATAACAGTCAGAAATATGTGTAATATAGCTGCTGCTTTTTTTTTTTTCTTGGTACAGTATCACAATGCCATATTTTAAGTTTAGTATTTTGTAAAACACAAGGAAAACTCTGATGAAAGTAAAGTGGAGAGCAATATCACACCATTATCTTTGCCTATGGCTAAGTAAGGTACTTGTAGGTCGCACCTTCCAACCATGGTGCTTTAGAACCCTGGTTCCCACAACAGCAGGAGCTCCCTCAGTTGGTTGGGGGCTCTCCCTGGAGGTGTGGGGGAATAGAACATATGGAGTTGTGGATTCACCAGGGTGATGGGAGATGCCATTTAGCAGAGTAAAATCTACTTATGAGTGTGCTTATCGTCATCATTCCAATGAAAGGTGAGCAGCTGAATACATTCCAGAAGTACAAACCAGATCTGGAAAACTCTGTAGCTCATTCTGCTGCATTCATTATGGTCCATCCTTGGAGCTGTGCAAGAGCAGGTGAGATGCAGCTCTGAGCAAACTGATCCAGTGAATTGCATCCCTGCCCATGGCAGGGAGGTTGGATCTAGGTGCTGGTCAAGGTCACACTTCCAATTCATTCTACAGTTCTGTGATTCTGCTCTCCAAGATGTGAATCCCTCACATGGGCTCTAGGGATGCTGGGGCCATCCCCAAAAGAAAAGGACAAAGTATTTCCTCTGCTTAGAAGCTCTACAGATTTCAAAATAGAAAGAACAATATAGGTTTTCCCTTGTCTTGTTCTGTGTCTATGACAGACTTTTCAGTGCTATTGGGTCAGTCTGGCTCTAAATTAATCCCCCATACTGAAAACAGAGAGCAAATGATTCCACATTGTGCAGAATTATAAAGCTACACAATTTCTTGCTCACATAGAAAGGAATCAGAATAAAAATCTAATGCTTGTACTTCTGTTTGTACTGTGAGAATAGAGGGGTATAACACACAATAAGGAAGAACAGATGTCTGCTAGGAAGGAAAAGGTTTATAATAGAAAAATTCTTGCAAGAGTCTTCCTTTATCAGGAAACTATAAGAAAATCTATTTTGAGCAGCATGATCACCATGAAAGGAATTTTCCTTCGGAAGAAGCTTTCAGCTTGTCTCTGTCAGTAATACACTAATGCTGGATTAAATTCTGTGTGAAAAAAGAAAATTATTCACTAAGTATAACTTAACCTGAATTGAAGAAATTATTTCAAATCCTCTCTAGCTCATTATAAAGAAAATTCTTTTAATATAAGGTTGTATCCCAGAGATTTATCCAGCTACTCTAGGTGATTAGTGAACTGTATCCAGATCCTTATGTATTAGGCTTGGCTGTATATCTTTCTGTGCAATTACTAGCCATCCCAAAATTAGCAGAATATACCTGGTGGACCACAAAACAGAGATGTTAATTTGACCATGTGTGTAATCAACAGTTTTGAGAAGATCTACTGCTGTTGAAACAATTTTGAGAATTCAAAGAAATTCAAAACAAAATCTTTATTGTGGTTTAAAAAGTTAAAGGTTAACTGGTTGACCCAAAAGTGTGTGCTTGAGATCACTCAAAAAATCACCAGCAAGGGCATGAGCAAAAGTCAGATTTCATGTTAAACTACAATGCACGACAAATTTGTTGGCAAGATTCCCTCTACTTACAAGGGGCAACTAAAGCACAACAGGGAAAGCAAGAAACAACAACATCAAACAAAATCCAGGCAATCAGAACAGAAATAAATTGAAACTACCTGGAGGGGTGGGGTGTAAGGGCAGTATAAACAAGGATGAAAAGGAATGTGGCCTAAAGCTTAACAACTCTTAAACTTAGCAGTACTTTAACTTATAACTTAATTTATATTTAACCTTAACAATATAACAGAGAAAAAGGACTTAACAGCATTTAGCCTAAATCATAACTATAGCTTAACTTCCAGATTTGTTACAGCATATGCTCAAAGGGTATGTGCACAGACAGAAGCAGTCAGTGCAAGATAAGGTATCTCATGAAAAATTCCCCTCAGAGGTCAGTAAAAATACTCCAGTCGGATTCTCATCTTGTGGCAGACAACGGATGGGGCCTCGAGGAGTGAGGGGATCAGCCCAGGGCATGAACCTGAGGGTTTGCTCTGAGGGCCCCCTCAGAGACAGACAGTGCTGGTCTCGGCCGCTGTAGCCACAGGACAGCTCAAGGGGCCCGTCCCGCACCACTGTGGGTGGGGTCCTAAGAGAATGGGCTTCAGTCACTACAGTGCTTCATCCCAGCCACAGTTTGGGTCAGCACTTTGTCTTTAGAAGTGTGAGAATAGGAATGTTATGCTGGTCAGGCCAGAGAAATATTTACCAAGGCTGATCATGAGAAAAACAGAAGCTCTTAAGGAGCTGCTGAGAGCAGACAGCATTTTTGGATTAGCTCAGAAAGAGCTGAGGTTATCCTTCTGAAAACCTCAGAAAGAGGTGCTTTCAGGGATGAGGCCTAGCAAGCATTTTCTCAGCTCACACTGCAGCCTAGAAAGGAGCTAAGGGGGAATGAACCACCACGTTGGTCCATTTGCATTTTTTCACAGCCTTTATATTCAGAACCTTGAACTCTCAGTCATACTTTCCAATTCACACCCCATTTACATCCTTTAAATAAACCTCAGGTGCTCACTGTCCTTCCTTGTGATTCCTCAACAGGCAGAGTGGCGTGTTTGGTGCCAGGAAAATAGGTGACATCAATCTGAAGTTCCACTGACAGGCCAGTGATGCTGAATGCATCTCATAGCCAGTGAAATTTGCAAACCTTAGATGAAAAACTACAGCGACAATTCAAATCTTCTCTTCCTAAAAATGTAGTGTGGATTTTTACCAATAAGAAAGACAGGATAGCATAATCGTGCTACCCTAAAAGAACAAAAAAAAGTGTGCATATTGGTAAGGAAATATTTCTAATTAATGTGAGCAGAGAGGAGACATTACCAGTATTAATACATCCAAACCCTTTATAGNTAATTTGTTTTGAAATTCTAAAGTTTCTAGCAATATAGCAATACTCACAGTAGGCACAGAGAGGATCATGACAGACTGCCTCATTTTTTTGCAAAAATATTCTTCCTCTGAGTGGCATCAGGATTCCTTAAATTAACATTAAACAGTCTCTTGAGGCTGGCATCATTGAGCAATGAGCTGTCAACATACAAATGTAAAGGTACCATATTCTAGATACAGTAGATGGATCAGGATGTGGCACACACAATAGAAAACTCTACTATAATCCTGATTTTATCATTCTTTGACAAACTGCTGTGCAGAAAGGAACACATACATCCATTGCTCACACACATTCCCAATGCTTCTACAAGGAGAAATATTAAAAATTGCTCACTGTTGTTGCTATTACTTACTGTACTGTGCTGCTCTAGATTTTAAAGTCAAAATTTTAAATAGTGCAGGAAAATGCAGAAGCTTTTTATTTCTGAAATTCAGATACCACTTATTTATGTACCTAAATAAATATTCAGGACCCTATCACACTGATCCTCTTTGAAAACCCCAAACCCTAGAGGTGATGCCTCAGGCATGAGTTTGTGGACATATGGGCTAGAGTGAATACTAAGGAAGAATGATGGTTTTCTCAAAGGAAAAGTAAAAAGGAAGAGACAGATAGAATAGTACTTTACTACAAACACTGTAACCCACCTTCCAGAAAGGTGCTGGCCTCATGGTGACTTTCCCC
>VWYE01007051.1:0-23624 GCA_013398995.1 Alaudala cheleensis
ATTTTGTGTTTTCAGGGAAATAATCTAGTTTTCCAAGTTTCATGGATAAATTTACAACTGCAAATGGGTTTTCTTTAGCAGGGTGACTATGTGACAAAATTAGAAGCTACACATCACCCACCAACCTGCCCATGGTTTTGCTCCTCCAGTCAGTGTAATAACATTTTTTCCTGAAAGAACAGCAAAAATCAGCTGAGATTAATAGAGTAGGAGACAGTTGAAAAGGACATACACATTACAAAAGAAAGCTAGACATTTTAAAACATGCATTTTCATAGACAAAAAGTTAAAACTCTATATATTTTCTATACAATATTTTGGTATAATGCCAACACATTTTGGTTATAATGCCATGCTAAAACAGATCTGGGGTTGTGGGTGAATCCCAGAATTATTTTTACCTTTCAGAAACAGAGAGAAGTAACCTGTGTATTAATAATTGTGTTGATTTTGTTTAGATTCCTGGATTGAGCAAAATGAAACTAAGAAGTATTAATTTAATTCTTTATGTGTTATTCCTATATGATATTGACATATGGTGTATTTTAGTGACCATAACTAAAAATTTTGCAAGACCATGCAAGAGCAAACGGGTGTAGAGTGCATTAAAATACTGCAGGGAAGGTTCTCTGCCATCTTTAATTGTGTACTAGAACCAGTCAGAAACCACTGATAAAACAGATAAAGCCTAAGAGAAAAATTTTGCTTTTTAGAATGACAGAGTATCTCAAGAAAGGACTCACAAAGATCATCAAGTCCAACTCTCTTCTCCTCTCAGGCCTACTTAAATAGATCTAAAGATGACCTAAAACTTTTTGGGAGGAACATACCCTTGTTCACAGAGTAATCCCTAATTGTGGGAGAATGGTATAATTTGAGGTTCCTTTGTCCATTGAATGGTTACCTCAGGAAAACAATATACACCATCCAGGTAGGAAACATTTCATAAAAAAAAAAAAAAACAAGTTCAACACTTCAAACACAAGTGTTTTTAACAGAAAATGTAATTAAATTATAAAATGTGTGGTCACAGGACATTGTTACAGGAGTGCAGATTTATATTTTTGTATCCATGAGAAAGCCATCCAGGCAAATATGAACAAAGATGAAGCTTTGAACTGTGTCTCAGCAAGTTTCTAAAGCACAGCCTTCTATGAACAGTGAAGGTGTCATGAAAAACTGCTCATGTCCTGTAGGGCACACTTTAGAAAGGCTGCTAGCAAAGCAGAGCAGACTGTTCTCCAATTCTGCTACATCCAGTTTGTGTTTGTAACAGAATTGTGTTGAGTATTCTGTTTTAAAAGGTACAGAAACTCAAGAAATATATTGAAATATTCACACAATTTCATTTAAATCCCTATTAAAATCTTTTTAAGGATAATAGAAATGTTGACAAATTTACTATTTCTCACAGTTCCATTATGGAGGTAGAGGTGGAAGAATTCCTTCCCAATTATATGTATTTCACTGTACAGCAAAGCTACCAAAAAGGTGAAATTGCAAAATTTGGTATTTTATCTACTTTTGCTTTACTGAAATGAATTGGATAAAAAGAAGCTAAAGCAGCACTCCAGGAATAAAGAGACTTTGGGGAAATACTAAAGAGAATATATTTACAAGAAATTTAATAATTTAAAAACAAACATGACCTAGAATGCCTTCCAAATAAAGCAGGATTGCAAAAGTCAGGCTTTTTAGCTCTGAGAGCACTATGGATCTATGAAGTAATTAAAACAATGAAGAATTCAAACCATTGCTAAAACACAATCTTGTGAATTGATGTATCAAAAGTAAGAAAAATAATTTTAAATTGGGATTTAGATTATATATTTATACCCATACATAAACACTTCTCTATTTAATATAGTGATAAGTGTTTTTTGAACTAGATAAGCTTGAATAGCACTCTAATAATATTCCTCAACATATGGAAGATGACTGTTACAGAAAACATTCTTTTCTGGAAAGGCCTTTGAAGGCTCAATGGGAAGATGTGAAAGCTCATTACAGAACTGGGTATGTGGGGCAGGATTTGAGCAATGGATGCTTCACTGTCACTGTTTTTGTCTTTAGGGCCAGTGCCACACTGCCACAGCACAGAAGATTGAGCACTTGGCAGTTTGTGTGAGAAAGGAGTGCTGCAAGGGCATTTTCCATGAGTCACACAACTTTGGCATTTAGTTCTCACTTTAACTCATGGGGAGGTTTACAGCACACACTATAAATATATATACACAAATATACACAGAGCACACTCTCTAAGAACATTGATAATCAATTTGAAAAGGCCCATTTTCTCCTTTAAAAACTTATGTATTGTTGCAGTAAGTATTAACCTGTCCCACAAATTAATAACAAATATTTATTGCAAAAACATACAATACAATTTGATTTGTATTCAGACAATGAACCCAGTTCAGTCCATTATTCTGCCTAAAGAAAGCTACTGGACCTCATCTCACTCAAACTGTGACAGTATGTGTTACATTGGAGTCATGGAAGACACCAGATTTTTCTGTCACTTCACTTGCCTTTCAGTAAGACTTCAGAAAAACCCTAAAATTGTGGAGGATTTAATTATCTAATCAAGTTCATATGGAGAATATCTGAAACTCTGCCAAGAACATCCAAAACAATGTGTGAACCACTGTTTTTCAGAAGACATAATTTGATTTAGAAGGCAAGTATGAAAACAAGTATCACAGAGTACTGTGTAAAAATGAGGAAAGAACAGGATTTATTATTTGTTTCTCCTTTCTCCCCATCACATCACTAAAATACACATGAGCTTGCCTGGCTACAGAGCAGCAAAGACTGCATTTTAGACTTAAATAACTGATGAACTTTCAGTATTAAGCACTAAATTACAGGTTTCTTAAAATAGTTTCCACAATACCTGAAAGGCATCCTGATGTTCATTCTTTCTGCATATTTGCACAAAGTCTCCCATGGACAGTGAATTTTAACAAACATGATATCACTGTTGGTAACAGCTGGCTGTAAAGAGCAGCAACATGCAAATACATATTAATAATTTAAACCTATAGCAACCACCTTTCTAGAAGCATTCTTCAGGGTCAAATTCTGATTTTAGGCCTGAATTGAGCATGGAATTCTGGAAATCTTCTCTTCTAGAGAAAGGAAAGTCAGTAACCTTTTTCCCCTTGCAAACTCTGCAGTATGTGTAGACTAGTGGGACAAAAGGAATCTGTAGGGAAAGTTCTTTGCTCATGAACATAAGTAAAGACTTTATGCAGCACCTTTTTACATGGAATAAATTCTACATGGAATTTGTGTTAAATCTCAAAAAAAAAAATTAGATAGCAGACTGGAGATTAGATAAGTAGATTGAAAACCATTCTGTGTGTCTCCCATTAAAGGAGAAGCTGCTGCAGACATGAGAACAGGTGAGAGAAGGCTCCAGGTTGCACTCTGCCAAAATGGCAACTCAAGGGAATGGTTCAGTAATTGAGTTATCTGCTGGGAACTTTTAGATGTGTATGAACTGAGATGGATTTTGGTTAAAATTACAGTGTGTACTCTACACAAATGTTTTTCATCACTAATTTATTTGTACATAAGTGTTTCAGTCTTACAGATTTCTATATTCACCCTCTCTTATGAACACCTCAGCTCCCCACCTTTCTCCCAGATGTATTTGCTTGAGATTTTGTAACTAGCTATTTTGATATTTGAGTTGAGTCTGATTAAAACCTCCAAAAACTTGAGCTTGGTAAGTAAAGGTAAAATAAATGTAGTTAAAGGGTTAATAGCACTTAAAATGTCTACAATTTTACCCACCAGTTCCACAAAGTCATATCACAGTTCCATACTGCTACCTCAAATATTTTACCTTCTTGAAAGACATGGATAAAATAAAATACTAGTGGAAAACAAAATATTTCAGCTCTTTTAAAACCATTTGTTTCTGAATGTCAATAATTCTGAACTGGCAAAAGCTAAGATTTTACTATTTATTTAAATTGGAACAAAACCAGTTATTTTACTGCTATACTGTAACAATTCTTAAAAGCCTTAAGACCAAATTTTAGTCAGGTTAATTGTTTATGAATATTCAACATGCTATATTGTGAGCTATATCTTGCAAACTCAAGAACATATATTATAATTCTTCTGAAATGAAAAATCAAGACAAAAGACACGTGAACAATAGGAGCTTACATCAGAATAGACTAAATATATGCCTGCTCTGTAGGTAACTCATGAGACAGCAAAAATCCAAGGCTGTTTCCCTGGCTCAATTTATTTTCATTTTGATATTAATACTACTATTACTAGCTATGGATTAACCACAATAGTGACAACCTTAACCCCTTGAAAAACAGTGAGACATTTAAGAGGCATTCTGCTGAAAGACACAGAAGTTATATATTAAAGCAACAACGTGGGTTACTGAAGCCTCCTCTGTTCTGCAAGCATAAGAGGCTGGAACTTTTCCCTTTGTACTGCACTACACTTCTGTGTACAAGCACGTATTCCCAAATCATTTTTAAAACAAACTACCAAACTATTCTTCTTATTAGTTTAATACAGTTAAGCAGATGATGGGAACAGCCTGACTGGAAAGGTTTGTAATTTAGTCTTGAATTTTTTATCAGCTCAGTGAAGTATGATAGCATTATTATAAAGGGGTTTTTTATGCCACATAAGCTTCAGGACTCACCTCCCGTTCTAACATCAGCCCTTCTGCTCTCAAATTCTTCTCAAATGTGCTTCTTTTTTCTACCTGGGGACTTGATTTCTTGTAGACCAAGATGTAGTCAATGCGCTTTTTGCCATCTTTGAAGAAGAGTCCTGATGATGCCATGGCATCCCTCTAGCAAACATAAAAGAAAATTACTCTAAATATGGCATCTATAAAGATGAAGAGCCTAATCATGAGCTGTATATAACACAGCACTTCCTAAACCAGAGAAATATCCTTATAGCTGAAGGAGAAATATGCAACAAATTCAGAAGAACAAAAGTGATGTGCATCAGTCGCTCAGAATTTCAAATTAATTAGAACAGAACAAAACAAAACAAAATAGCTTTACAGAACCCATATTCCAGATATTTAAGCAGGAAACTTTAAATTATTGTGTGGTGTGTATTGATATGAACTTTTGTTAATCCCTATTTGAAGTGGAAATTAAAAGAAAAAGAAAGGCAAGTCAATTAAAGCAATTTTCTCAGCTTCGTACCTGTGCAAATTTTATAGAGCAAACATACTTGTATTTTCTCCAGGACAGAAATAAATCTAAAAATTTTTTTTAAAAGTGCTATTTATCAGAATGTTTCCATGGATAGCCTAGTTGAAGTGCTTTTTTAATGCCATGTTACCAATGTTTAAAGCTTGACTTATTCCTTCCCACCATGCTTGCAAACACAAGGAATCACCCAACCTTGATATGGAAAACCCTGCTTTACATGCTGCTGCTAATGCAAGCTATTTTTGCATTCTGTGTTTTACATGATTCAGAACAGAGACCAAACCAACTGGTGACAGACTAGGAAATCATGAGGTTAGGATGGACCTCCAGGATCACCGAGTCCAACCAAACACCACCCTGTGACAATTAAATTGTAGCACTCAGTGCCACATCCACTATTCAGTAGTTATAAATAAAGCATAAATAAAAGCACAACATGAGTGCTGGACTGGCAGGAGGCACAGGACTCAGAGCAGAGCAGGTTGCTCTGACTGAACATATCCAGAACAGGGAGAAACAACTTTTACACTGGGGTGTAGCTCAGGCACTGAAGAGCCTATTTCACCTTCTGACTTCAAGGAATGTTGTTCACTTAGAAAAAGATTATTAAAACAGTTTCACATTTATATGAACATAGAAAACATCAACTGCCAGTCATAACCAGCAACAGGAGCATTCACTTAAACAAGTGACAACTTATACAGCACACAGGAATTAAGCTCCCACAGCAAAACATGTTTATTTTGTCTCTGCACTATGAAGTTCAGCTTTCCTCTGTGTGGGTGGTGTCATTTGGATGACATTTGTAAAATTACATAAAGGAAAGTAAATATACCAACAGACCAGTGCCTGGGATCAAAAAGATAAATGGGTACAGACAGCTGGGCCTCAGGAATCTTCTTTTATAATTGCACCCAAAATTTGCTAAATTTCTCTTCCCAAATTTTTTATGTCATGATTATGGTGTTTGGAACAGAATAAATCCCCTTCCTAAGACAGCTCATGAATTCTGATGCTGAATGTGCTAGAGAAAAATAATTTTACTAAACCCTTACCAATAACAAAGTAACATTCTAAAGAGAGGCTTACTCAAATGTCTCCGTTTTTTCCCCAAGGAAACTCTGAGAAGAGAAGGATTCACCAATAGAAAAAGTGGTGCAACCACTGGAAATGCAAGTACTGAAGCCAAGCACTGAGTCTCAACTCCACCACTCCACAACAGCACCACCTTGGCAGCAGGATTTTTTAGAGATAAATACACAGGGAAAAGTTGTAGAACCAGGAAACAGAGGAGGAAGAAGCAAAGACAATTAAGCAGACTTTGAATTATATTTGCTTCCTCCGGGAAACACTGATGTACTGCTGACACTTAGAAATTTGCAAAAACCACTAAAAAATTATATTTATATATTGGTTTGGTATCAAAAAGGACAGTATGGATTGTCATATATATATTTTTATACATATGTTTATGTATACTCTCAAACACACAGTTATGTATTCATGCATATACACTATCACTCTGTACATTTGTAAGGAAAATCAGCTGGGAACAGGGGAGTGAGAACAGCAGAAAGACTCTTAAAATTAAAAAAAGCACTGGTTACCAGAGATGTGTCAAGGAAAAGTAGTCTTCTGTACCTCTTCATGCTTTTTAGAGATCTTTCTGAGATAATAACAAATTAATTCGGGGTATTAAATCATGTGTAAGCAAAAGTAGCCATGGACAGTATTTGCAGAACTAGGGCTGGAATTTTGACAGAGGTAAAGTCTGATCTGTGAATTTCATCAGCCATGGCAACTACCTGGAACTGAAAAATCTACATGAACAGCTTTCCTGTTCTACCTCTAAGTAGAATGTCTCTCTCTAATAAAACTTTCTTCCAATATAATTTACTGTTCTTTATAAGATGCTAATAGGTTGATAGATTACTGGCTGATTCATGAAAACCACCTCATTTATTTAGATTATTAATTCTCTCTAATTCTGTTACCATGGACTTGGCATTAACATCTTCAGTAATATTCACACCAAAGGATGCCACCATTTAAGTGGTTACTGTCCACATTCAGAGCTTAGGATTCAACTTATACCTTAAGTATTTTCTGGAAATAAATGCATCTCTGATGCTAACAGCA
Source organism: Alaudala cheleensis (assembly GCA_013398995.1). Classification (NCBI taxonomy): domain Eukaryota; kingdom Metazoa; phylum Chordata; class Aves; order Passeriformes; family Alaudidae; genus Alaudala; species Alaudala cheleensis. The sequence goes on from VWYE01007051.1 coordinate 7,353, forward strand.
GTGCATTTATTCCCATGAACAGAAGTGGGATACCTAAATAATGCTTGCTTTGTTTCAGGAGGTTTAAAAATCAAAGCTGGGACCTCAGTAAGTTTATAGATTTCCTATATGTAAATAGCTGTGAAGTGTTTTTAAATAGTTCTAGACCCTTTTTTTACATTTTAAGAACATACTCTGATTAAGAATAATCTAAGGTTTATGTGCTTTATGTGAAATTTTCTAAGCACACATCTAAGTTAGACTTAATCTTTTTTATGTTTGTAGGAATGGATAAACCATGAACATATTTATTAGAATTTCAAAAACAGACTGATGATTTTAAGTGTACATTGGCTTAGGGTTCTTCTTGTGCAAATAACCTAGGAAAGAAAATTGGGGACATATTTGCATATGCAAACACATCCAAACTATCTTGAGCATCAAAGCCAACATGACAGGCTGCCATAATTACCCACGCTATCACATTTCTGTAAGGCTGCACTGCCGTGCAGAACAAAGCTGCTTTCTGTGGAGACAAAGACTTCCAGAAATATCTGACCTTCCTAATTAAACTGCAGTTTAACTTTCTAGAAGTAAACTAAAGGATTAGCTTCTTCACAGAGGACATTTTTTCCATTTACATTCTACTCTGGCTTACAGAGTAAGCATGAAAAAGGCATTTGTGTGTATTATGAAAAACATATCTGACTTCAGGAAAGGAGTGGATTAGGTGATATGCAAAAATTTTAAAGGAAGTCTGTTCAATATTATCATATGAGGGAGCAGCAACAGAGGATGATTGGGGACAGAAGAAGGCTTTTTAATATTTAACCTCTTCTATTTGCTCTTGAGGTCTAATAGGGAGGTCTGAAGAAGCATACTAACATGACCACTAAAATTTTTTCTTTACATGTTTATTTTCATCTTCAAGTTAAAATTACTTGCTACTTATCCTGCATTTCCTGAAATATTTTCTGAGCTTTTTTTGGTTTGTTTTTTTAAACAAAGGAGATGAGAGCCAAGCACTAAAAGCACCAACATGAAGTCAACTTTTGTTGCACTTTACCTCATCCTTCCATTCTGGGACATTTCTTTAATCAGTTATCATTGCTTTTAGGCTTTATTTACTTCTGTGTTATTAGAGTGCATTTTTGGACTGCCAGAAAAAGGCATTAAGTTAGGCTATTGCAGAGGTAGCACTTCTTCATAGGTCCTGAATGCACAGTGATAATAATGTAAACCTTGTTCTAAAAATCCTTTCTTTACCTTGCCAGACAGCAAAATGCACTACCTAAATCAAAAATGTATTAGATCAAAGAGTGTAACAGTGATGTAGTGAATGGAAGGAAATGGAAGTGTAATTTCTCAAACATTTTGGTCTTACTACTCTACATGTAACAGCAATAGGTAAAGAATTGGCTGCTACTGATTTTGCTTCTTCTCTGGAAAAATGTTGCCTTCCACTCAAGGGATGAACTCTGTTTAAGCCTGCTTCCCTTCCCAAAGGGAACATTTCTATATCAACTTTCCACTCAGGGACCTTCTCATTTTCTACATTTCCCTTCCAAAGCAGAGTATCACTAATTTTTGCTCAACAGACACTTGTTGGCCTCATTCTTCCTTGTCAGACCTCTTGGCAGAATCACATACATGAAGTTGTACTTTCTATGCAATTTCAAGAGCAGCTGGTGATGAGAAGTTGGCAGAGAAGGAAAATCATGACAGCTTTTTCATGGGTCTGAGCTACTCACAATTTTTCAACATGAAATCTGTGGATTCTAAAATGATACCAACCTACACCATAGGAAACTACCAGTTATAAATCATAATAAATGGAAACAAGGAAAGTACATTAATACATTGGCATCTGGTTGTTCTGAGAAAATGATCTGATTTTCCAAAGCTTTAAAATGCAGCAACAAGAATCAGATTTATGGAGGTATCAGGCATGTAGTCTGAAAAACTAAACAATTCCTTAAAAAAATATGCATTGGCTTTCATCATGTCCACAAGACTTGTTCACTACAGCTGAAGCATTCAAGCAGCTTATTGCTGAGAAAGATCAGAGCACCAAGAAGTAATCGCAAATAAATTTTTTAGCTATTTTCCCCTGAGTCTCTCAAGTGTACAACAGCCCTTCCAAAACAAGCCAAAATTAGAAACACTAAAAGAAGAGAAGAAGAATATGCTTTTATCCTTGTACTCCTGGCCAATGCAGTGTTTTTCATTCTCATTATCTGGTCAGACTGAGGAGATTTTTTATTGTGACAGATCAGTTTACTTTTCAAATATGTGAGAGTACTTACCAGCTGTAAAGCTGTGCTGCAGTGTTCTGTGCTTTCAGATGTCTCAGAAAGAATTAGAAGCCTTCTTTTGCTAGCTTTATATCCATTTTGGGAAGAAGTCTCCCCAAGGTTTTTTAAACTAACTGCCACAAAGACTTCTACAATAATCCAAAGGCAAAACAGTAGTGTTCCCTTCTAATATAAGGCTAATCTAAGTTCCCCTTGCCTTTTTCATCTGGAAGCAGGCAAAGGTAAAGGAAGAAGAATCCTGTTTGGTTGCATCTGGTGCTGGCTTTGGCTGGGACAGAGCTCATTTTCTTCACAGTGACTGGTATGGGGCTGTGTTTTGAATTTTGGGTTTCACCCAGCTGGTGTTAAACCAAGACACCTCATTTGCAAAAACAGTCCTTCTAAATGCAGAAGGAAGTTTCCAGAGTAGTTGCTATGATAAAAGGAATTGTCCAAGTTAAAAGCCAGATGCACCTAGAGAAGACTGTTTTTCAACTCTGAACCAATTTGTTCAGTAGGTCAGTACATACAAACACTGAGACATAAAAAGAGTATTTCTGTTTAAACTTAATACAATATAAAACTCCTCTTTAACCTTTGAAAGAAGGTAAGCTTACTGGCTGACTATGAATCTCATACCCATCCTGAATGCAGGGCTTGGAAAAAATACAACTAGTGGTTATTTTAGAGTTCACATGGAAATACAAAAAAAGTATTTTGCTTTAGTGCAGTGAAATCCCTGTTACCAGACAGACAGTACAGCATCTGTTACTAGATTGTTTTGGCAGCAGCCTTGCCTATTATTTAAACTGTTTAGTGCTCAGTAACATGATCTAAATTCTACAGACTCCACACTGGTTTTCTGCTTTTTTGGCCACAATTAACACAAAAGGCTTTGTCTACTTAATCAACAAAATCAAACAAGAACACCCATTGTTATTTGTCTTAGTTCAGCCAGTCTTGCAGAAACAGGCAAAAAATATCTTTGAATACAAGAAGTTCTCATTGCAATGGTTTAGACAAAAATGCAACCCAGGAAAGGTTGTATTTATGACATATAAATCCTATCTGTCATTCCTGAAGTTTCATTTTCATGTCACAGACTTTCAATCTGTAAACACAATTACCTGTAAGCCTATTTAAAAATTATTAGATAGCTACTACTGTGGAAGCTTTTTCCAAAAGCATGCTATGAAATGAAGCTCAGAGGTCACATCCACCTCTGTTGCAGGATATTGCAGTAGTGATGGATGAGGGTGGTGAGGATTAGAACTGTTCCCTGACTCATGAAATATGCACTCCATGCTCAAATCACCAGGTACAATCCATGAAAGAACTCTGCCATGGTCTCCCAAAGAGCACACCATTGGTGCTGTGCATACAGCACAGAAGCTCACAGTAACTCAAGCTTTCCTAGATTTGCAATACAGGATTACTGATGTCTACAGGCATATACCAAAAATCACAGAGTCACTGGTAAAAAAACCCCTGTGCTGCAGAATTCACTATTCCCAGTGCATGAAGAAGGAAATTATTCAGAACTTCTTGAGTTTAAGTCATTTGTCATATATATGAAAGCAATTATGCTGAATGGAAAAGAGAATTAAGGGTCTCCTAGTGGAAAGCATGACTAAAATAAAGATACATGTTTGGAACAGAAAATCCATCATAATTCTTTGCCATTATAGGGGATTAACTGCTGGAAAAAATGCATTGTGATGAACAGTATAATTATGTAATTACTAAGCAAGATAGCATGCCAGATTTATCTGGTGAGAGGAGATGAGATGGCTTTTCCAGTGCTTTAGTTGAGGTTCCTGAAAATACTCCTACACTCATCTATACATAAGTGAGCTTTATCTTTCATTCAGTGCCTAGATATCATTTTGATACTGCCTAGAAGAAGGATCTTATACTCTTATCTAGATCACTCTTGACTGACCATTTGCTACATGAACATAGTTCTTCTACACTCTCAGAATTTCTGAGGCCTCCCAGGTAACATGAATTCCACTCCATGCTCAGAATCCTCTATCCTAAATTCTAAGCAATATAAATTTATTGAGAGAAGGCTACTGCCTCTTAGATGAGTCAGTAAAAACCATGAGAATCCTTGATTTTATGTAATTTTGCTTGATTTTAGAAGAGAGAATTCCATTCACTGATTCTGTCACTTGAAATATAATATTGTAATTAACACCCTCTAAAATCATCAGGATAAATAAAATCCTCTAACACTGTCTTCTCAGTGTTAGCAAGCAAGGCATCATTTTATTCTTGGTGAGGAGATGTGTGGCCAACAACTTTCCAGCCTCTAAATAAAAATTGATACAAAGCATTTTACCTATTTATACATTTTTAGTAAACAAAGAAATTTGCGTTCATTAGTTCTAAACTACATCATTCTCTTTCATTAACTAATATTCTATCCTCCATTGCTTATTTAGTTCTCTTTGCACATCCTAATTAGTCCATGTTTTTAACATTTTTTAGTGTCTCTTTCCTCCACTAGGGACTTTCCAGCACACATACTTAGTCTCTTCTTTATCTTCTGGTCTCTGCAAATGACCTTGTGGCCCATAAATTCTGCACTCCTCCTATCCAATTCCAACAATACATCTCTCTTCTCTCAGGCTTTCTTCATTGAAGCATATCAAGTTTAGTTTAACAAAACTAATTTCAGTTTAACAAAACTCATTTCTGTAATTTTGTGCAGTTGTGTTCCCACAATAGCAGCTTGTGACAACTTTGCTAAATGCTAACTAGAAGTGATTCAAGACTTAACACACAGCTTATGAGTAATTAAAACAAATAAAAGTTAATTAAAATCATTAATTAAAATTATTTTAGAAGTTTTATCATTTCCAACAATTTGGGAGCCACCTACATTTTTTGCCCTCAGAGGCCCATTTACTTAGGCTGCAACATATGTAGTGCTTTAAAAACTGCATTTAAAAATATTTAAGCACATTCTGACAGTTGATACAATTCCACAGAACTTTGTGTCCATTACCTTTAAAGATGATTTAGTTGGAGGCTCTGTTTTCTGCCTGGTGAGCTTACTTTGAATGAGCAATGACTGATCTGTACGAGCATCATAATTCCCATGTTCTGAATCATCTGTGTATGTATCTTTGTCCTTTCCTACATCTGAAGGAAAACCAGAAGAAAACAATGGGCTCATTTTAGACCATAGTGGATAGAAATAAACAGCATTATTCCAGCCACAGTTGAATATTCATTTTATGTGTACACTTTTTAATAACAGATCTCTTTTCCTGTTAAAGCTTTATACTTGAAGTGTTATCATGTTTATCTTAAACTAGAAGTGACTGCTACTTTTAGCAGAAGGTCTATAGAAATGGTTTTTTATTAACATTCAAATAAAAAAAGTCCATAACCTCCTTTAAAGTAGTTTTAAAAAACAAACAAAGTATTATGAATATTCAACTGCTTGACTCAGAGTTGCTGAGGCTCAAGATGTTTCACCACAGAGGTGGCATACCCTGGAGACCAGAGTAACATCCCATCTTTTAAATTTCAGCAAGCCACTGAAATGCCCAATTCCCCTACACACATGCAGATACAGCATTTGAAAATGTGCACATCAAGATACTGCAGTAAGTGCTTCAGAACACATTGGAATAGGTGTACCTGATGGTGGGAGAAGGTAGAAGGCCTTCATGAAGGAAGTGCTCATCTTGTCATTGGGTTTAGTTTTAATTGCTCAGCTAGAGTTTTTATGAAAACTTAATTAAGTACCCTAAGAGAGCTGCAGGAAACTGAAGATCTCCCTCAGAGCTTACCCATATTGTCCATCAAAGAATCAAGACAATACTTGCCCTATACACCCAGCAGGAGGAAAATGAAGGGCAATGCCTGTTGGACTGTAAGGTTTTAATGAATGTTGGAAAATGGCTAATCTTGAAAAAACATGTTAAAGATTAAAAAGATGGAATCATCACTGCCCCACAATATTATCTTGGACAAATTGGTAAAAGAAACATATTCAGACAAAAAATTTACCCATAAATCCTGAGTCAAGTTCCCATCTCAGCTTTCACATCAACATGGGAAAAGTCAGGTGGACTAGGAACAGCATTTAGCTCAGTAATTCGAATCCCTAAATAGAAGCCAAGAAAAAAGTCGTGGTTGCTGTGGGAACCACAATCTTGAATTTCATGGATTTTAAATTCATAAAAGTTCATCTGCAACATTTCAGTATTTTTCATTAAGTTGCTCAGTTAAATTCTCTATACTAAGTACTACAGAAATGAAAAAAAAAAACCCAAAAAAACCCAATTATCTCACACAACCTAAACGTTTTGCATTTCTAAGATGGATTATTAAAAACCAGAACATTTACTGAACACTATTTTTTCTTCAATTTAATTACTACATAATGATTATACAAAATGTCCTCTTGATAATTTCTAACATTGATATTAACCACTGTAAATCAGTGGAAAGGAAAGGAAAATCAATAGAAATATTCCTAAATAGTTTCTGTTTCACAAACTTTGATATGATTACTCTTTACTCAATCCTTTGAGCCTTTACACATCTAAGGACAGGATTTTCAAAGCTTCAGTAAGAAAGAGATTATTGGTCAGGTAAATAATCCTCTTTTGTCCTAATTTAAATCCTAGAAAAAAGCAAGTAACTTGGAGAAGAACATCACTAGACACCTAGATAAATGACATTGTGATGGATTTAGGTCTTATTTTATTTTGCTGAGCACCTGGAATACTATATTATACTGATACACAGAAAGGTTTTCATCTGCCTGTGTATGTATATTTAGATATGCAAAACTATCATAAGAGACAAACACAGACTTTTCTAAATGTACAATTTCTTATGAACTTTCAGGCAGCGGTAACTGTTACATAGAATATTTCTTATTTTTTAAAAAGGCAGCCAGTCATATATTATTGCTTTTTAGAGGGGTTAGGATGGTGTACAGAACTGGTAGAGGCAGATTAAATGCCTAAAGCATATCAAGATTTTGAACTGCAATGCTAAGCCCAAAGACTAATCCATATTATGCCCCAATGAGCACTGAACAGATTACACAGCTGCTTCATCCACACTGCCAACTCTCCAGGTGTGAAGCAGCTCTAACATGGAAAACTCTGGCTCTAGACAAAGTGTTCTAAAGCAGCTTTTCAGCCACCTCACACAACAATCAGAACTGACTGACAGCCCTTATTTGTACAGGCACTGACCACAAACTTCTGAAAAAACTATTCTAGAATGCATAATGGAAATATCACATTTCTGCTGAGGCAGAAACTGAACCTGGTTTTCTTGAATCATATTTTCTGTGAACTTTCAGTCCCTCTTTTTCTGTAAACATTGTATGTATTGCACATGTTATACATATATATGTCCATATATACAACATTGATTTACAAACACTTCTATAATTGAGCACTGAAAAAATGTTTTTATCATGCAGTTATTATAATTCGTTGTTGGATTGTTAGTTTTTGTTCAGCTCTTCATCTGTCACTTCACTATATTGCAGCATGGCACATAAATACAGAGTTTTTAATATATTTGTAATAATACTTTGTAGTAATTGGAGTCAGAATACAAGGTGTCTGTCATAGCAAAATTGTTAATTAGCTAGGAAGGATTTAGTGCCCTTCTAAGAAAGATGAGTTATTATGCATAAATCCTCATAACTAATCTAAGTCAGGGGAAACAAAAGAATTGAAAAAGAATAAATGAGTTGTTGATGTTTTACTTGCTACTGAATTTTGTTCTTATTTCATCCCAAAATGCCCAAAATTCTTGAAGTTCACATTGTATGTTACAGAAGCTCAATGCCTGTCACTTTGGTTGAATTTATCAATTCCTCAAACTAAAACCACTACTTAACAGCTAAAACTGACAGAGGAAAAATAACAGAAATCCATAACGTCCTTGATCCCATTTATCAGTGTCATTAACAAAGGTGGAATATATTCTCTTTTTACTTCATAACTCCACTAACATCATTAACTCAACTTGTCCAACAGATTTATGGCCTCATCTGTAGTCAACTGAAATAAAAGAGAAGCTTTCCACTGAAGTCCTTTATTTGACCTGTTAATCCCCTTCACACAAGAGAATTTTGTCTACAAACAATTCAGAAAGAGGAGAAAGTCATTTGGCCTACATTTCTACAACACTGCCTAATTAAAAATTCACCACATTCACTTAATTCAGCTTTCTTTCATGTTCTCAGGAGAGCAGTTTGAAAACATTCACTAAGATGATGATAGCCATTAATCAGCCTACTTTTCAAACTCCATGAAACTGCCAGAGCACCTACAAAAGCATTGTTTAAACCTATCTGGTGATCAAAGTTGAAGCTGCAATATTCCTTTTTCAGGTTTATTTTTTACTTCCCCTCCCCACCTATATCCAGATTCAGGATAAAATAGAAAATTTTAGACTTTGAGACAAATTCTTACCCACATAAACACAATAGTAAAGCACCAAAAAACTGTATTTTGAAGGTACACATGCCAATTTTACACGCACTTTTTAACTGTTCCTTATTTCTCTTCACAAATCTATCAGACAATGCTGATACAAAAATAAGGCAATTCTCACTACTGACCTACTGTTTTCTTTCTTGCCTGTAACTGGATAACCTAATTAGTTACATTTTTATGAATACATAATAACTTCAGAGATTTCACTTATCTAATTTGGGATAGACTCAGCATGGGCAAATTCATTAATCAAGTTAGTAAAGGATAACTATTTAAATAGTAGCTGTAGTCAGAAGAGAAGAAACATCCACACCAAAGTTTAATACAATTTTGAATTCAAAAGAATCAATCTGTCTTTTCCTCAGTTTCTGAGCCCTCCATGTATCTTTTCAGGTTAAAATTAAGTAATGTGAATGAAAAACAGCATCATTTACTTTGAGAAAGAATTACTGCTGATATATATAAATACACAACATCACCATGAGTATGTGTAAGGAATTCAGTGAAAAATAGTGCAGGATATTAAAAAAAAAAAGGAAGGAAATGATAACAGTAAAATCTTCTAGTATCCATGCTTGCCAACCAATTACACCAGGAAAGTGCAGCTGCTTTAACTGGAACCTTATTGAGACACGATTTTCTTTTATAATCTTCATGCCAAATTTTTAGTCTTTGCCATGATTTTGGAATATCTGGTTTTGAAGAAGTATCAATTTCACTATTTCCAGTAGTCACCTACTCAGGAAACCCTGAGAAGCCTCTTCTCTATCATATGTTTTAGGCATCAAGGAAAGTCAATGCTAAATCATGGGAGAGGTGAGCAGAGCTATCTTTCTGAAAGCAGATTTCCCTTATTCAGCATGAAATATGATTTCTTGTTTGATGCTTCATCAGCTGTGAGCAAAAATATCTTTCACAGTAATTTTGCAAGGTGCAGCAATATCTTTGTGTCTCTATGGGTAAAGTGGATGGCCAGGGAATTTCAAAACTACTTCATCTTGGAACTTGTAATTACCCATGTGGGTATTTACAGGTTCAATTTGCAGTTACAAGGATGGATTATTTTAACAATGACTTCTTTCCTACTTACTCTGACTTAATTACAATATCAAAATGATAGCACAGTACAAATAAGGCTATTTTCTGCATTACTTTTTTTTTTTTTTGCTTCCCAAATTGCAATGCCTTTTATATGTAAATGTCTAAAGCAAATATACAAAATATCTAAAAACAAAAACAACAACAGAACTGCAGCCAGGATAATAGTGAATGATGTGACTACACAGGAAAAATAAGCAAATAATAACAACTTCAAAAGAATTTCAAGTACATTGTTCAAAATGATTGTTTTATGAAGGATTGGTATTGGGAAAGGATACACTGAATTATGACACTTCTCTGCTTTTAGCCAAATGGTGAGACAGTATCAGGAAATTTATGACAGCACACATTTCTTTAGTCACACTTAGCCTCCTCTTTAAAAAAAATGGAAGTTCAGGGTAAGTATGGGCTTTCCACATTTAAATACTGCAAGCATAATCAAAGAATTATAAATTTGTCATTATTTCATTTCAGACAACAACTTACCTAAAAATGGATCACAATATTCTGTATTAGATAGTTTAAGCAAGTTGCTTTCCAAAGTCTCCACCACTTTAGCTGGAATAAATGCAATATCTGAATCAGTATTCACATGTATTTTGTAAGTAAGAAAATCTTTACTGTAAAAAGCACTTTTTAAAGCTGTCAGGAATNTATATGTAAATGTCTAAAGCAAATATACAAAATATCTAAAAAAAAACAACAATAGAACTGCAGCCAGGATAACAGTGAAAGACATAACTACACAGGAAAAATAGGCAACCAATAACAACTTTGAAGGAATTTCAAGTACGTTGTTCAAAATGATTGTTTTATGAAGGATTGGTATTGGGAAAGGATACACTGAATTATGACACTTCTCTGCTTTTAGTCTAAAAGGTGAGACAGTATCAGGAAATTTATTACAGCACACATTTCTTTAGTCACACTTAGCCTCCTCTTTAAAAAAAATGGAAGTTCAGGGTAAGTATGGGCTTTCCACATTTAAATACTGCAAGCATAATCAAAGAATTATAAATTTGTCATTATTTCATTTCAGACAACAACTTACCTAAAAATGGATCACAATATTCTGTATTAGATAGTTTAAGCAAGTTGCTTTCCAAAGTCTCCACCACTTTAGCTGGAATAAATGCAATATCTGTATCAGCATTCACATGTATTTTGTAAGTAAAAAAATCTTTACTGTAAAAAGCACTTTTTAAAGCTATCAGGAATTCAAATAAAAAACTTTGGACTAAAATTTTGAAGAGCACTTTCTATCAATAGAAGAAAGAGTAAGATCACTTTAATGAAGATTTTCAGTCTGTTCCTGAAAGAAGTTTAACTCAATAAAATAACTCACTAGAACAATAATTAGTGCCTAGTGTCTATCAGCATTAACAATAGACATTATCAAAATCTACTACCAGATGAGTTAATTTATTCTACAAAGGTTCACACACATCTGGCAATAGAGGATGGCAATAGTTGGCAACAGGTGACACACAGTGATTGGAATTACAACTAGACTAGTTTCTCTGATAAGGCATGTGTATCTGTTAAATTAGAAATCCTGAAATAAAAGTAGTTCCTTATTCCACACAAGCTAAGATTTGGAGGGATTTTCACTGTTTATTCTCATTCTTTCCATACCACTCTTCCCTGATTCTACTGTTGGTGAATGAATGCATCTCCTCCTACATCTTCACATATAAAGACTTTTTTGCCAAAAGCCTAATATTTATTCTCTCTTTCTCATCTGGGAGAGATACAGAAACCTCTGTACTTTTCTCCAGCATAAATGAGCAAGACTTTCTTGTCTCACCAGTGAGAAGGAAATAATACCATCATTGAGAAAAATAAAAATCAGTATAAAACTCACATCAAACACTATAAAGATTCACTCAAGAACCTGTTAATATGGCATGTGTAGGTGTTTTGTGCAAAAACATTTCTTCAACAAATCATAGATATCCAAATAAACCAGAGTTTCTCAGTGCTGGAACAGAGTCCTGACAGAGCAGAGCCTCCTACCTCGTTCTGACACCACATCCACTGCAGCTGCTGATGTCCCTGCACTCAGGGGCTGGGGCTGCACACGATTGGGCTGCAGGAATGAGCAGTGCTTGCTCAGGCTCTGGGGATGTGTCTGGCTCTGGGCAAGGCATGGCATGGATCTCCTAGAAGGCTTTAATGGGTGCTCTTTCACTGTCTCACTCTTGCTTGTGTTCATACCTGAAACAGCCAAAAGAAAAGTAACACAATAAGCTCCAGCATATTAGGCCATGACTAGGAAAGATGGCTAATTATGAAACCACCTTATTAGCAACTCAACTAAAAAAGAAATGTCATGCTGTAAGGTTTGAAGTTATTAAAAAACAACCTAAGGAACTAAAATACAGATACTAACAGTATTCCATTCTGTAAAATATTTACATTTTCCTTTCAAAGCTACAAAATTTTCCCCTTCACTATTATGGAAAAAAATTAATGCTCGTAATCCTTTCACCTACTGGGTAACCTTTGTGAAAAAATCTTGTAGAACAACAAACAAATGTGGCAAAAAAGACCCCAAACATTCCAGGGTCAGTTTGAACAAAGCAGCTGTGACAATGATTTGTCTCTTAAGAGTTGTTTCATACTCTGCTACTGTGCCAGAGTCCAGTTCTGAGATAGGCTAGTTTTGATGGCACTTGCTGTTGCATGCAAATGCTCACCCAGCACAAATAGTGTGGCTGCCATCATCAGTTGGGTCACTTGATTGATTTACTGGAGTTATTTTCATTCCTTCCTCTATTTTTCCTGGAGTAGTTTTCTAGACTGTATCTTTCCGACTAGAACCTTTTACACAGTCCTTGCTGGTTCAGGGATCTTTTCATCTACAATAGTAGACACATATACACCCAGCAGAAAAAACCCAACAGACTCATTTTTCTATTAAAACTCAAGTTATTCATTCTTTCCATACAAAATATTCCTCTGGCAGCTGGAATGAGCAAGGAAATGATTACAGCATGAGTGTAAAAATTTCTCATGTTGGCAAAAAAGGTGATTAATGCTTATGGTTTAATTAGATCCTGCCATTTTATTTTAGCACTTCTGCCTAGGAAAGTCTTCTTTCCAAGGGGATTCCTGTTCTAGAGGCAGATCTCCACATGGCTCAAAGCCAGAACAGAGAGTTGTATTACATCTCATAGCTGTCTGATGGGCCAGGCAGGAAAGATGGAGCCAGAATCTGATAAGCTTTCCTGGTTTTTAAATGAGTATGCACAATTTAATGCATTCTCAGTATTATGGCATCTAGAAAGACTCCAAATGAAGCAACCTCTCAGAGGCCTTCAGGTTTTGGCCATTAGAACCACAAAGGAAAAATTTTGCTATGCCTCATTCTGTGAAATACAGGCTCAGATGATAATTTTGGTACTGTTAAGAAAAAAAATTGTCTTTCATTTGTTCCTAATTTTAGATGAGGAAAGTCTGGCAGCTAATCCATATTAATTGTTAACTCAGTGCTGGAAGCAAGGCTGGATCAGTGCTAACCTCACAAAGAACAGCCAAGTGAACTATTCCCCACTTAATCCATTAGAAATCTTAGCATAAAAAAAAGGAGTAGCTTCTATGTAAGTCAAATTGATAAAATCAGCTTTAGAAATACACTATATAATAATATCCACAATCTATATTGACAACGTGAAAGGCTTACCAACTACTCATTGTGACAGCCACCCCTAAAGGGAAGGGAACATGCAATGGCACAGATGCTCATGGCTGAAAAGGAACAGCAGAAGTCAGAGGGTCTTCAAAATCTTACAGAGTTCTATTAGTGAATGACACACTTGGCATCGAAATCATTACATTAGTCCCTCATCTCCTATACAAACACGTAGCTGTGGATTTGGAGTAAGAGGTAGGGTGAAAGAGAAGAGAGAGAGAAAGAGAGAGAGTTTAAAGAGAGGGAGGAAGGAAGGAAGGAAGGAAGAAAGAATGGAAGATCACCAATCCTGCCAGCAGTGCTGATTGAACTGATGGGGTGTACAGGGTTCTAGGAGCACTGCACAGGGACCCGTTTAATAGATAAGTTTTCCCTCCATCCTGGAGATAAATTTCTCACTTTCTATACAAAGTAGTTATCAAGTGCAGTTTGTTCTTCTAGACTTTTTTGGAAAGGGCTTGGAGGGCTCTACAGGTCTTTGGTGACCTTACTCCCTCCCCTACTGAGTCGAGCTCAGGTCAACAGACCACACCCACTTCACAACCTCATTTTTGTGCCCTGCTGTTGTGCTTATCTCCAGGACAAGAACATTTGTCCCAGAGACAGCCTAACCTCTGAATGGCCCCCTTCATCAGCTACACCCTTGTCTTGTCACAGCTTGTTCTTACCAACAACCCTTGATTGGCTCCACATTCACCTGACTATTGAGCCATACACATTAGCCTCTTTTCTTCTGGCCTACTACATTCATTTGAGCACAACTCTGACTGAAAAAAAACCTTCCTAATTGCAAAACACTTTGTAAAGCCTTCACCTTCACATACTGTACATCACTAATTAAAATTAAATGTCATTCATAAAACACATTAATCAGACTGAAAACCTCAAATCTCAAATGGTTCTGTCAATGGCATCATTGCAATTAGAATTTTTAATCACACAGATTATGAAGAAAAGCTTGCAGTGTTTTTCATTACATTTAAATGTGAAAGCATTTTTACAGTGTCAAGTGTGAAACCTCAGTTTTGAGGATCATGTAGTTTTCAATACTCAGTGGATGTAACAGGCACTTACTGTTAAAGAATAAGCTTACTCTGATTGGCAGCTGCATTCTACAAACAAAACTCAAATGCAGGATAATTAGTCTATTAAATTCTGAAAAACCATAACCAAGAGATACTTAATAAGGAATAATAACAACTTATTTCAGTAACAGAAGTCTTCTTATCTACTTTTAAGACCACCCCACATATAAAGGGTATTCAGTTTCATATATTAGATCTGCATTTGAGTAAATCATCCATACTTTCCTTTTTTTAATATAAAAGGCAGAATCAAACTGGATAACCTCTATCTTCCTTTTATATTCCTACAGAGAAAAAAAAATACCACAGCATCAAATATTGTTATTATACTAGCACTCCTAAAGAGTCTTATGGATGGAAAAAATTAATCAATCCTTTTGTTGAGAATAAAAAGAAAACACGAGACATATCATAAACATGGCTAAAAACACCAACATAGATGAATGCTGTTCCTCTTCAACACTATCAGCATGTCATGGAAGTTTTGAAATCCAAAATTTTAAGTGCATTTTTGAGATCATCTTAACTGCCTTTTACATTATGTTGGCAAGGACATTTAAGATGATCAAATGCAAGCAGAGATCATCAGGTTCAATATTACTCCTATTGAAAATTTAAGATGCGGCCATTTGGCTGAGTACAACCTCAAGGCTGGCCAGTAGTTACAAACCAAATGACAGTAAATCATCATGATAGAATTTTTCAATGTCATCCCCCTACATAAATAACACTGATGATAGCATTGAGCCTCACCTTTATAAATAAATCATGCCTTTGAAGATGGCTGCTATTAAATACCATCATTTTACTTCAATCTTTTGCAGTTTTAAGCATAATAAAAAGATGAACATATACAAATAATTGTAAATGCAAGAAACAACCTTCACTCCAGAAGCAGAGCTGAGGAAAGACAAAGTGATGGAATTATCTGAAAGTTCTCAAGGAAAACACACACACGACAGGACCTTTAGAAATACATTATTAGTTCCATTCATGATTTAAAACACTGCAACCTGGTATAATAGTTTTCAGAGAGGGCAAATTTCTCCCCACAGATCTTTTAAACAGGATCAACATTTTGTGCAAGCTTCAGTTTCTAACCTTTATTTGACAATGCCTCATCCATTAGATTAAAAGAAAGCTATTACTTTGTCCCTAGATCTTTAAACAAGATCACCTCTTTTTTTACTTATTTTTCTGATGAGCAATTTAGAAAGAACTTCAGTATAGCACCATAAGGAAGGCTTAATGGAACTCTATCAATATTTCAGCATTTTTTCTTTGACTTGACAAGAAAGAGAGCAGCACTCAGCTTTCCCAGAGCACTGTAACAGCCACAAAGATAAAAGCTTAGGTCCATTAGCTGTTTTGGCTACAGGCCTTGCATGGACAGTATTTTTTGACTTAAAAACAGTTGCCCCTTGCAAAAATAAAAATCCCTGAGACACTGTTTCCCAGGAAAAGACTCCAATTTCTGTTCTGAAATGCTTATTGTTGGCCAGCACTCCATTTGGTGAGGTATTCAGTACTCATGACCTCTGGACATTACTTCCAGGTCACTACTAAAAGTACCAGCTATGGTTAAATGTGATTCCTGGAGAACTCGACTGGAAAAGAAAACTCAGGAATAT
>VWYE01007057.1:0-82980 GCA_013398995.1 Alaudala cheleensis
AAAAAAGTTTTTCAGCACCAAATTATTTTGAAGTCCTCAAAAACAGGAAAATAATTTAGAGGAGATGGAAAAAAATAATTGAAATGCTTTTATAGTGGAAGAATTTGTGAGAGTAATTTAGGGAGAGGCAATGAAACCAAATATTAAAAATGCTGATGGTTGGATGGCAACTATTTTTGGATAAAGACACAGATTCAGTCCTGAAGAACAGCAACTGCTCTGTGGCTCTTGGAGGGTTTTTTTTCCCCTTGTGGATGTGTTGGATACAGAGCTGTCTGGTTGCTTGTTACCAGAGTCATTTTAGTGAAGCTGTTCCTGCCTCGTGGTCTGTTCTCATCTGCCTCTTCTGACAGGAGACATCAGAAGCAGGAGCAGAAACTATTCAATTTTAGTGACAGAACCCCTTTTTTGGATGGTAAAATGTTCTGTTGGTTTTGGATCTATAACTCCCTATTTGTCTCTCTGCTCACATCCAGCACCCTTGATGAAATCCAGCACGAAGGGAGGCTCTGGGACACTCCTGCCCCACCCTGCAGGGCCTAAGGGGAGGATCCCAGATCCTGTGTGCTTGTTCTGGCTGGTGAGTGAGCAAGGAAGAGGATCATAGAATATCCTCAGTGGGAAGGGCCCCACAGGGATCAGCCAGTCCAACTCCTGGCCCTGCACTGATACCCCAGCAACCCCACCCTGTCCCTGGGAGCAGTGTCCAAATACTCCTGGAGTTCTGGCAGCCTCAGGGCTGTGCCCATTCCCTGGGGAGCCTGGGCAGTGCCCAGCACCCTCTGGGGGAAGAACCTGCTTCTGATCACCAGCCTGACCTTCCCTGGGACAGCTCCAGCTGTTCCCTGGGTCCTGTCCCTGGTCACAGGGAGCAGAGATCAGAGCTGCAGCCTCTCAGGAGGAGCTGCAGCCCTAGTGAGCTCTGCACTCATTTTCCTCCAGCTGAACATTTTAAGTGACCTCTGCCATTCCTCTAGACACTTCCCATCCTTGCAGTTATCCTGGACTAGGTAGCTTGGTGGGAGACAAGGAGTCGCCCTAAATTTTGGATTGTTACTAGTGGGAATGCTGTAGGATTGAGAAAATACAACTGGTGATACCTAGGGATTTTGTCAGCCCTCCACTGAGGTGTATATTCCCAAAAGCTTCACAATTTAGTCTTATGTACATGGTGTCACCTGGTTGGTGATGTGGAGGACCTGGAGCTTGTTGGTAAGGGCTTGAGTCCCAAACCAGGAGCTGTCCTGCTCAGTGGCCTCAGGCAGGTCCCATCACTGACCACAGAATGGGCCCATAACCAGCTCAGCTGATGATGAGGGTGAAAGGAGGAAGAAACCTTCTCCTGTGATGTTTGTGAGGATGCTGACCCAGATCTGCACAGTCAAAGTGCATGTAAGCTGCAAAGGGCAGTTCCACAGGACAGCATCTGGGCACATCCAGGCTGGCTGGCAAATCACTGCCTGCACCAAGGTTACCAGCATCACTGTAAGGCAAACAGACTGCCTGATGCTCCGTGTTTAAAGTGAAGATGTGTGGGTTTTCCAGCTCAAATTCCCTGGAAGGATGAAAGGACATTTGTCAGGTCTGAATCTATGGGTGGCAGTATGTGGCTTCAGTGATGTTCATCACAGGGCTGTAGGGGATATGTAGTATGTGGGTGTGGATATGTAATACATGCCTTGTGTCCAGTACACTTCTAAGCCCTGTATCCTGAAAATCCTGTAAGATCCTGTGGAGCAGCTGAATTCCTGCCCTGGCACCTCTCAGAACAAATTTTGTGTCTGCTTTGGGGTGTTACAGGCTTTTTACTCAATTTACTTCATCCCTGTGCTTTTCCCTTACTTCCTTCTCTGTCCCAGTTTAAGAGGACTCCTCACAGTCCCCTGCCCAGGGCCAGGGAGTTTTGGAAGGGATTTCATAGAGGTCTTTGGTGCAGATTCTGTCACTCCAAGGGCACTGGCAGCAGTGCTGCTGCTGTGTCTGCACTGTGCTGGCCATTGCTGACATCCAGCTTCTCTGGGAGCAGGATGAAATCCAAGTGGCAGGGCAGGCACCTCTGAGGAGATAGCTCCTAACTGTTCCCACAGAGCTTGAAGAAAAAGATTTGACGGATTTACAGAGGAAAATGGCTGAGAAGGGATTGATAAACACACAGAGAGATCTAACTAGTGTGTCCCATCACTCTGAATAGCTGATCATAGCGCTAGTGCTTCAGGGCAGTGTCGGGAAGGATTTGTTGATGTGAACTCGTGTCTCCCTGAGAGAATCATGCTGTTTCGGGGAAGGGACCATCCAGGGAAGGTTGTCGTGAGGAAAAATGTAACAACAGTGGGGTGGGCGTTGTGTCAGGAGCAGTTGGTGAGATGCTCACCAGTGCTGTCTGAAGGCAGAGCTGTGAGGATGCCAGCCAGGACTTGAGAGCTGAGCTTCCTCCCAGCAACAGCACCAAGCCAAACCCCACTCCCCAGAGCAGGCACTGGCCATAGCAATGCCAGCCAGGGTCCCAGGCATGAGGAATTCTGTGCTGGGAATCTCCTGTAGATCCTGTGATTAGGATGCCCTGCTGCAGCCAGCAGTGTGAACTGGCTTAGCTGAGCATCTCTGGTATAAAGCACTTCCTACAGTCCTGTCAGTGCCAGGAAAGGCTCAGGACAGGAGAGAAGCCGTGGCTTTGTCAGTGACCTCCTCAAGGGGCAATCTGGGAAAAGTCAGATTTGAGCAGTATTTGCTTGCAGACCTGGGGAAGTAAACATTGATAGATATTATTAATAGTTTAAGGAGGAGCCTGTATCAAACACCTGAGCTAAAATGAGGACTCTGCAGTCAGAGTTTGAGCATTAGAGGGGGATGTTGTAATGTATGGGGGTGCAGAACTGCACCAAATATTCCCCAAAATTCTGCTGTGCCTTTGTTAGAGCTCACACAAACCATTAGATGCAGCACTGGGGAAGCTTTACCTTATATGAAGTCTTACCTTGTGTGAAGAACATCACTGTCAAGTGAACTGTGTCAGCTTTTAATGAGTCNGAAGATCAAAACTAGGAAGTTCTATCTAAGTGCAAGAGAAAATGAGAAATACTAAAGCTTTGAAACTTTCAGAAGCATGAGTATTTTCTGTTTGCTTTAGTAGGAGAGAAATGTCCAACTCTTGGTAAGCTTTCTCCTCAAACACAGGATTGCTGGGGATATTTGTGTGCATCCAAGCAGTTTCCAACTGTCTCACAGACTCCAAACTGGGATGGCAGGCAGGGTGAGCACAGTGTCACCTCACCTGGGAAGGCTGAGGTGAGACAGCCCTTTGTAAGGATGTTTTCTAAAGCTTTTGTAAACAAGCTGTGTGTGTCTCTTACACTTCAGGCCAGGCTAACAAATTGAGATGAGCCACAGCAGCTCTGTGAAGGCTGGCTCTGCACACACAGGGGCCTGAGCTGATTTATCTTGATGTTTGGTTGAATTCTTCGCATTTTGGGTCCCTTCTGTAACCTTTTCACCTCGTTCTTTTTTGAGGTGGCTGCCTGGCTGTTACAATTTATCATGAACGCATCTCACTTCACTTCTGGCTCCTGTGACGGAAGGAACAGCCGGTCTCCGGGAGGTCAAAGACATTATTTTCCCTTAGTCTTTCTCAGTTTCCAGCACGTATTTGTCACTTTGAAAAAGCATGAATTCTGGATTTGATGCACTTTAATTGATTTCACCCTCAACAAGTCCAACTGTCCATCAACCTTTCCTTTTGCTTTCCTCTCCCCCTCCATTTCTTCCCTCTGTCCCTTTGCTTTGAGAGGGATGTTTTCACCCGCCTGCATGTTGGAGCTGTTGTAAAGCCCATGACCCTATCAGGGCTCACTGTCACTAGCCATTGCTCTCATTTTCCTTATCCTCCAAGCTGAACTTTGCGTGCTGAATGAAGTAGGAGTACTGGTCTTGTAATATCTCAGTGATGTGTCCCTTGTCAAAGTGAAAGTGGTGGCTTATGGTGCACTTATTTTGGGACAAATGTGTAGAATTGGAAATGTGAGGGAATTAATTCATTATATGCTGGCATTGGTATTTAAAACAATTTGCAGTGTTATGGCAGAGATGAATGTGCTGTTTCTTCTTTCCTCCTGGAAGGATGTGTATTCCTGGTGCTGTGCATGTATCCAGGGTTGTGTGGTTGTAAATTCCGTGTGTAAAGTGGCATTGTCACCTGATAAATGGAGATCACAGAATCGTAGAACATCCTGAGTTGCAAGGAGTCCACAAGCACCACCCCAAAAATCCTATGAGGTGTCATGACACTCTTGTTTGGTGAATTTTTCTGGCACAAGTGGTGATACAAAATAAATGTGGGTGTGTAACAACTTGTCCTTTGCACAGAAATCCTTAGAGTGTGTCCTGGAAACCAGGGGTTGCTTATAGTGGAAGCTGAAAGAGTCACGGGTGTTCCTCTGAGTGCTGTCGTTACATCCTGGATACTGTCAGCACATGGGGCAGGGAACAGGCTTCTGTTTACAGCAGATCACGGGTTCCAAGTTCCCTGCCCTGCTGTGAGGTGGTCACCCGAAGCCAGCAGGGAGAAGGGTGTTCCTGGGGCTGTTGTGCGCTCACTGAGGAGCCGCAGCGCTCAGGGTGAGCACAAGTGGCTCATGGCACGCTGTGGGAGTGTTTTCAGGCTGCAGCCAAGGACTGGAACCCCGCTCCTGCCGAGTGCCCGGCGCCGGGCTCGGAGCGCTCCGGGAACTGCTGTCCATGGTCCTGGGTGAGCAGCCGAGCGCTGGGCTCGGCCCGGGGGCTTGGGGACAATGAGCATCCCTCCCTCCCTCCGTCTCCTCCTGTGCTTGGGGACACTGTGCATCCTTCCCTCCCTCCCTCTCCTCCTGTGCCACACCGTGTCAGGCAGCTCTGCACGCCAGGGTTTGCCAGTGTGCGTGGGGAGGGAACGGAGAGTTCTTCAAAGAGTTATCGAGGGCTTCCCCTGGTGCTTGTGCACCTCGTGCTGACCCTTTCCTTCCTTCCACTGCCAGAGAGTGGGTTCAGGTGAGCTAGTAGGAAAAAGCTCTTCCCCTGGGAGGGTGCTGAGGCCCGGCAAAGGTTTCCCAGAGAAGCTGTGGCTGCCTCTGGCCCTCTGGAAGTGTCCAAGGCCAGGCTGGGTGGAGGGTTTTAAAAAGACAGAGATGTGGCACTTGGGGACATGGGCTAGGGGTGGCCTTGGCAGTGCTGGGGGAATGGTTGGACTCGATCTTAAAGGTATTTTCCAACTTTAATGATTCTGTATTCTACCAGGAATAGTACAAGCTGGGGAAAATACTGTATTAAGATAACTCAGTATGCCAATACTGAAGCTGGGAATGTCACAGATCCAATCTTCCTATCCCTGGGATGTACATTGGGAAAGCAGCAAACACTAGCACTGCATTGTGTCTGCTTATAATAAAGTATTAGATAACCTCAGGGTTCTGGGAATGTTGAGCTGATATTGGAATCATTTGAAGATGTAGGCTCAAATTTGATACTTGGCTTGGGATTTAAATGAAGATCAGCCTTAAAACAGTCCTGTTCAAGTCTAGTGTTGAGGGCATTCAGCTCTAGGAATCCCTTTGCTGGAACTCTGGAGTTTTTCAGCAGTTTTTGTGTCCCCTGTGCTGTACCACACAGCTCTGAAGAAGCCCTTGCTCCTGAGCAGCCCCACATCCTCAGACAGCCACACCTTCCTCTCCCAGCCCAACCCCAGGAGCCACTGGGATGGGGATTTTCCCTCCAGGGAGGCTGCACAAGCCATGGTTTGGCAAAGCTGTGGAAGAATTCAGAGCACCAATTTTAGTAGGGAAATGAGGAGGATGAGGCAGAGCAATTGCATTACACAGTTGATGATTTCAGTCTGAAGAGCTCTGAATTCCCCTCTGAAATCTTCTCTTGGGATTCTTAGTTCTTATGTTAAATGACTAATTAGAGCCTGTTCACACCACAGATCAGCCAAGCAAGGCAAACTCCTAAGAGCTAATGCTGCTTACTTGCTCCCAGAGGAAGCTGAAGGTCTCAGGATCTTGCAGAGGCATTTTCCCCCTGGAAATCTGTGCCTGCTACCAGGAGAATTTAGCTGAGAAGGAAGCAAAGAAAAATCCTCCCCCATCAGGCAGGGTCTGTATCAGTCCTTCTCTCAGGCTGGTTTCTTTGCCTTGTTCTTCCTCTGCTTGAACATCTTGTTTAGTGGGAGAAAAAATGTGAAACTAAGTGCCCCAAGCTGAGAGATGCTGGGCACCCAGCGGGACCCTGACCTCCCCTGTAGGTGACAAATTAGATGGCATGTCAGCTGAGGAGGGAGGGAGGGGCACAGCTCCCAGGCTGGGGGGTAAAGTTACAAAGCCAACATCTGTTCTGAGGGTCTGTAAGGGCTGAAGGCCTTGCCATTCCCTTCGGGAAGGCACCAGGAATGGCCTGGGGTCACTGCAGGACAAAGCTGGGGGTGTACACAGGGTGGGTCTGAGGGGACACAGAGTAGTGCAGATATAGAAAATGGAGCCTGAGGGGTTGCATGTGGAGGGATTGAAGATGGAGAATGAGCCTTCAGAAGGAGCAATGATGTGTTCATCTGTGAGGTACAAAAATCTGGGTTTGGTTTTCTTATCTCAGGGCCCCACAGGAATTAGTCATCCCTGAGTAATGGAGGGAAGCAAAGCTGTTATTCATCCCTCCCAAAGTCCCTCCTCTGCTCATCTCCTACATTCATATCCTCTGTCTCTGACTTGTATCTTCCTTGCTATTGAGCCCCACGAGCCACTGCAAGAAAAGAAAAAAATTGGTAGGACTGGTAGTCTGAAATCATCTGGAGAGATGATGTGCCACAGCTTCCATGGAGGAGCAAGAGCCTGGGCAATGGCACCTCTCCTGCCTTCAGCTGTGAGATTTTACCCCAAATGCTGCCTGTCATCTCAGCAGACCCCATCCTTTTTGCTTTAATTGATTCTGTCTGGCTTCAATCTGATGTGAGAAGAGACCTCCCACGGTGAGCACTGGGAGCTGGTTTGTGCACAGGGATCTGGGAGGAGAAGCACGAGGTTATTTTATTGCAAAGGGAGCCAAGGATGTTTTGGGAAGGACACTGCCTTCTGTAAAGCCATTAACAATTGAAATGAGGCCTTTCACTTCCATACAGGCTTTGTGGGAAGTGCTTGTTCAACGGGAAAGCAAAGAGCTGTAATAATAGTTTTGCATTATAGCCATGTGTAGGGTTTCCTGAAGTCATCCACAGTTGGGTTGGCTTCATGCAGTAGGAGACAGTCCTGGAGACCTGGCCTTTCCCTGGGATCTGGGGAAAAGGAGAAGGGAATGGGTTTGGCTGTGCTCACCCCAACTGCACGATGGCAGAGATGAGAATAAATAGGGAAGTTGAAAAGGAAACCTCCATTGTGAGTCTGCTCAGCCAAAGTCTAAACAGTTGAGGAGTTTGTTTTATCAAATCAAAATATTTTGGTTCAGTGGTGGTGTTGGCTTGAGTCAGTGTGTCTGGGCTGACACAGTGTTGGAGAAATACTCAGATTTGAGGGGCTGGATCCCTGTCACTGGGGGAGCAGGAGCTCTGAAGCCATAGGAGAGGAGGGTGTTGCTCCCTGAGGCTTGATGGGAGCAATCCCATTTCCCATGGCTTGTGTTTAGAGTGTTCAGATATTTTAAGGCCTCTCCAAAGCTTCTCTGTGGCCCTGTTGAGTCTGATTAAGTGTGCTGCTGCTTGGACCACAAATAAGGGTTTTAAGTGGAATGGGAAGATTTTTGAGGGAAAACAGATGAATAAGTATGGGGAGTTAATTATCTGCAAACCTCTAAAATGGCCTGAGTAATAAAATATAGATAGGTACACACTTACTCCTATCATGCCATTAGTGGTCTGTGCCTCTGTTTCAGGGAATGATGTGCAAGACAATACTCCAAAATACAAAATTACTGCCTGCCAGCACTGAAGGCTCAGCTCTTTGGAAGTATGGACTGAGGTGTTCTTCCAAAAGTATCTTGCCAAAAATCCTGGTGCTGAGGATCTAAGAACAAAACAAGTAAAGCAGTTAGGTTAGGCTGGAATGGATCCTGTGCAGCTCCTGACCTCTCCCACATCTCCCCCAGACACAATTCCCAGTGAGAGCTCATTGTTCTTCTTAAGAGATTTGCTCCTACCTGTTAGTTTTGCTAAGGATGTGATAGAAACTGTAGAAAATAATACCATGTAATTTTTGTTCAAAATTTTCTTCCTTTCCTTCCCTATCCCAGAAATCTTCCTGTTTTTTAACTTGTTTTCAGCCACTCCACCTGACCCTTCAATATTTCTATATTTCAAGGAGATTTAGCCAAATGGTGTGTTTCCATGGCTGATATGCAGCAATAATGCAGGGTTAATACCTAATTAGTTCCCAGGGACATTGAGCTTTTCATGGATATTCAGTAACAAAAGCAACAACAAACAAGCTGAATTCCTAGGTCTTAATTCATCGGGGAGGAGGAAATAGGAACCTAAAAATGCAGGAATTATTCAGTGCAGTCTGAAAGCCCCGTTCTTTCTCTCATGAAGCCCAGAGGATGCTATAGTAGCTGACAGGGGAAATATAACCTCCTCCTTCCCTCCCTCCCTTCAGGGGGGCTGTAGATGTGTCTGCGTTTGCAGCCCTGACATCTCCAAACAGGAAAATTCCCAGTTCTGCAACACACTTTAAACAGCTCCCTGCCCATTCCCCTCCCTGCCTCAACCCCCAGCCACCCTGACCCTGGGGTTTTTTGACATCCAGCCATACCTGATCAGTCGTATCCCCAGCAGCTGGATGTGATCAGAGCTGGCCTTCCACCTCGCAGGATGGCGAGCATATGGGCCCAGGGGCTGCAGCCATTATGTTCCTGAGCACTGAGCTTGTCTGCCCCTGGCCACTGAGGGTTCTTTCCCCTCTCAAGCAATTGCAAATAAACCTTTCTGATAAGTAACAGCAAAACAAACAGGCCCTTTGGCTCTGTAGGCAGTGAGAAGGAGGGAGGAATGAAAACCTGACCCAATAACAAAATCTTTGCTGTGTTTAGGCAGTGCCTCCAGGAGGGTGAAGCTGTCTGGCCTCAGCCAGACAGAGCTGTTCTGGGAGCAGGAGTGGTTTCAGGATGATGATCCCTCAGTGCTTTACAGCCAGGCCCTGGTGTGGGAGCTCCAGGGGATGGAGGAGGTTTGGCTCAGAGAACAGCCCTGGAGATCATCTGGACCATCAAAGGGAGGCTTTCACCCATGTGGGCAGTCTGGTCTCAGCCTGGGCGTGAAGGCTGAGAGTTGTGAGGGTCCTCAGCCCTGAGCAGGAGGGTGGTGCAGTGCAAGAATTCACGGAAGAGGCTGGGGACAATCCCAAACAGCCTCTCTACATCCTTTCCTATTTCCAAAAAGTGTCTCAGGTTCTGGAAGGCCTCTGATACCTGGCAGTGTGTGCCAAGTGAAGAGTAACCAGGTGCCCATTACTTGGGGGTTCACTGTTGTGCTTGTAGAGCTCAGGAGGGGTCCCTGAGTGTCCCCACCACCTTGGTGTGACCTGAGCCCTGATCACTGTGGAAAGCTTGAGGCAACAAAGACATTTTTGTGTAGAATGTATTATAGAAACAGTGGAGTCTACCTTCCTTTCCTGAATGCCAAGGAAAGAAGGCTTCAGCATTCCCAGGCAATCCTGGCTTCCCAAAACTATGGAGCTTAGAGGTGCATGCCAGGGCATCCAGATGGGACCTGACATAGTCTTAAAATTGTTGTCTAAGCCTGAGGATGGGAAGAACACCCTCATCTTGCTCTCTGAACCCTGCTAATACAACACTGACTTGCTGTCCTGTGTGTGGTACTTGAATACCCAGGGCCACAGAAACCTGTGGATGAGCAGGCAGGGGAAAAGCTTGCTGTGAGATGGTCAAAATATGTGATAAAATGTAAAGAACTAAAAAGCTGCCTGCTAACACAACCCCTTTCAGGCCAGGAGTCTGTGTTCTGGGTAAATGTCCCATTTATCCAGGGTTCCTTGAGGGGCTGAGCCTCTCCAGTGTGCTCCCAGCTGGTGGAAACTACAGTCAATAAATGATGGGCTTTTTCCACTTGGAAGGCAGACCTGTGAGGAGCCTTTGAACCCTTTGCCTGGGCAGATATGGCCAAGGTTATCACCCTGGCAGGGCTGCAGGGAGCTCGGACTCTGCCTTGAAATGCTGCCAGAGTCTGCAGCAGGCTCGTGCTGAGGGGCTGGAAGCACATGAAGGGCCTGTGGCCCTGTCACCTCGTGCTGACAGGGACCAGAGCACTGATGTCACCACACAGTTACAGCACATGGTACCAGGGACAAGCAGTGCTGCTGCCAATGCCTCTTCTCCTTCAGCAGCAATGGCTCCTGTGGAATGATGGAGTTCTGCACCCCTGAGCACTTGAACTGTGGAGAGGAGCTGGAAATCCATCTGGGAAATGCATTCAGAGAGGGGAAAATGAGAGCATAAGCCATGGGATCAGCACCAAGTGGACCAAACATTGCTGTCAATTACACCCCAAGCAGCTCCATTGAAGCAAACAGCATTAATTGTAGATTTATGCCAGCATTTCTGAGAGTCACTGCTGGGACAGAGCCAGCTCTGGTAGAGGATTAATCTTGTTGTAAAACTCCCTCTTGTTCTTTGCTTGGTGTGTGACACTCACACATGCACACAAACAAATCTCAGTGACCCTCCACCAACCCAGTTAACTAGCAGGGAATTTGGGGATGTGAAACCTTAGCTTCCCCTCCAGCACAGCCCTGCATCTGCCACAGCCCTTTTGGAAGGCAGGACAAGCCACCTGCTGCTTGTTTTGCTCAAAGAGAAAATGTCTGTTGGGGCACATAGGAAACAGCTAATCTGGTCCCAGGGGATGGAGCAGCCATTTGTCATTCCCACAGTCTCCAGCACAGGTACTCAGCACCTTCCCAGGCCTGAGGATTTTCTCTGGGTGTTCTTCCACCTGCCAGCAGTTCTGTGGTTGGTTTTATCTGATGGGGTTATTTCTGAGACATTGGCATTTAGTCATTCACTTCAGGGCACAGAAAAGTAGTGTTCTTATTCCCATGTGCATCCCTTCTCATCTTAAAAATGAATGGAGAGGGCCATGCACTGCTGGGTGCATGTCTCCTTTACATGGACACATGTTTTATGATGGGACATTTGTGTAGTTCAAGGTCCTCCAGAAACATGGATCTTCTCTAGTTCTGACTTCTGTCTGTGCCTTAGGGGTCAGTGGCATCCTCTCACCACACTTCCATAGTGTCATTGCCCTCCATGTGACACTGGAGTGTGATTTTTTTTTTTTTAATCCAGATTTGCCAGTGGAAGTGCTCCAGATGCTTCCCTGAAGTCTCAGCAGCAGAAGATATAGTTTAAAGGTCTAGAGCAGCAGACTGGGAACGTCTCCATTCCTTGGGAACAGCAGGCTCAGCTCTGCAAGCTGCTCAGCCTTTCCCCCTTCTGAGGGCAATAAATTGAATAGCATTCAGTTTACTGCCTGCCCACAAGTTTCAAGTGGAAGAGGTGGAGCAGAGCCTGAGGCCAGCCACTCCATGGGTACAAATCAGTGTGGCTGTGCTGGCTTACCCCAGCTGTGGGACTGGCCCCGAGGTTTTGTGTTCACATTATCCTGGGGCTCTTATTGCAGGAATGCAGGGTTGGCCAGATGTGCTAGTCACAGCATCCCCTCCCGAAGTGACAGGGTACCAGCTGCCACTCCCTGCCCTGGGAGCAGCCTGCTGTGGCCTGCCTGCAGCATGGAAGGTGCTCTGGGATCCTTGGGAATGGCCACCAGCACATCAGTGCTAGCCCTGTTCCAAGACACACCACTGAGAGAGTAAGAGCAGTTGAGGAACTTTTCCCCCTTGGAAGTGATGTTCATCTCCTCCCCCAACCCAGCATATGGAATTCTGGATCACATTTCTCTCTCTTGCCAATAAATATTGCAGATTTATTGCTCTCTACCTGGTGGGTAGTAAATTGCATTCCACCTCTGTTATAAGGCTCTTTGCTATGACACAGCCTTGCAGCTCCATTAAACCTTAATTACAGCAACACTTCATTGGGTTGCTGCGATGGCCCGAGTGCCATTGCAGTAGGGAGGATGTATGGCCAAAACAGGCTGATGCAGAGGGGCTTTGTTTTGTTTTCTTTCCTCCCTTTTTAAGGATTATGGAGAGTTGAGCCCAGCAAGGGGAATAGAGGGAGCCTCGGCCTCCTGCTCTCTGCTCATTTTCCACAACAGCTGGCGTCACCTGCCGCAGCCCCGGCAGCTCCTGATGAAGTGCTCAGCAAACAGCCTTGCAGGCTGCCTCTAGTGAGGGGCTGACGTGCATTTGTGCTGATGGGATGCATCCCAAAGCCAGAGTTATCCCTGGCTCTGGTTGTGTGAGGAGCGTGGAGTTTGGCCAAATGGAACACCAGGAGAAGCAAGGCACTTGGAGTTCTATAGGCTGCAACAAGATGAATTTAAGAGCAGCTCTGCTGGTGTGCAGGCTCATCCTGCAGCAGGCAGCTTGCTGTGTGTCAGCTCAGGGCACTGTTTCTGGTGCCATCTGTCCTTCCCTGCAGCCTGTGGCAGGGAGTGAGGCTTTGCTTCAGCAACCTCTGGCTGCTGAGGCAGCTCCTCAGAGGCCAGTGCTGCCTGATGTGCTCCCCAAGCTCCTCTGGCCCTGCTGCCTGAGGCCCCAGGAAAGGCTGGGAGAGGGTGGAGGGCTCAGTGCCTGTGGACATTGCATGTGTGGATAGATGGTTCTTGTTTTCCCTCTCCAGCCAGGCATGGAGGAAGCACAGCTTGGAGCTCCAGCAGAGAGCCCAGTGCCTATGCTCCCTCCAGACTGAGGGGATTCTGCTTGGCCTTATGGCTTTTGTTTTGGAGTCCCCCAGCCCCTGATGCAGGTCCAGTGGGAGTGTGCATTGTACAGACACCTCTCCTCGTGTGGATGCTCAGGCCTCTCTGTGGGATGATGAGCTAACCAGAAGGCACTAATGGCTGCACCAGCCACTTGGATTTGGTGCTGTTCCAGAGGTGAGGCTGTGTTGTCAGCTCTGCCCAGGACAAGGACTGTTTCATGCCCAATTTGGAGATTATTTGCCTCCTTGGCCATGCTGGTGTGATACCAAGTGTCAGATGTGGAGTAGCTATGCCAAGTAACCAAAATGGTGGGATTATCCTCAGGATTCCCTTTACCTTCAGTACTGCTCTGGACTGTTGTGGTCACTCTGTGTAATGCTCATCACCCTTGTAAGTCCAGTTAGGTGAGCAAGGATGTTTATTTGACCGCTTTTTACCAAACCTATAACTTAATCTGGTCAAACATCCACACAGGGTGTCCTGAGGTATCCACAGGGAGCTGCAGATAGGCAGCAGAGAGATCTTCTACACCACTAATAGTGCAGAAAGCTGCTACCAGGAATCAGCTAAAATCCTTCAGCAAATTGAGTTGCTGAACTCTCTAACTAACAACCAACACATGGGAACTACTTTCCTATGGAGAGCCTGTGTTCAAGCCTTGTTTGTCCTTACTCTCCCCTCTTGCAGCAACCTTGAGATGTCAGACGTAGGAAATGTGGCCACAGCTGTTTATGCACTTAGAGGGTTTTTTCCAAGGCCACATCCTTCTATTCTCCTGTAGATTACTTGAAAAGATGCTGTGGGGACTCCAGCAAGCCAAGGTCTATATGTGCCATGTGCAGGTGTTGCCAGGAGATTGACATTCGGAACATTTGAAAACTATCAGAGAACTCGTTTGGTGGTGGGTTTTCCCCCTCTCCTCCTTCCTTCCCTCTCGAGCTGTGTGCTGCAAGACTTTTTGCTGGAGATTGATATTTCTAGCAGAGCCACATTATTCAAGCCATAGTCATAGGACAGCACGTATGAGGAAGGAAGTGGGCACCTTGTCCTTTTCAAAGTGTTCAGCTTCTCTGGGATGAATTGTCCCTCACCTGTCTAGCCCTGGACTCACCTTCCTCTATAGGGTAGCTAAGTCATGCCCAACCTAAGTGGCTCAGAAAATACCACTGCATCTCTAGGAAAATGTCATCACCTTGATGAAAACTAATTATTTTTCTGTGTGAAAATGGATAAATTTTGAAGAATCTTTGTTTTAAATAACACAAGGGAAATAGTGTCAGAGGTCTGACTTTGGTAGGTGGAAACCAGAGGAGTTTGCTCTTTCTCCTTGGAGGAAAAACTTTTAATTTTTAAAATGCAGTTTATGTGTAGACAAATTAAAGATGTGTAAAATTAAATGGGAATGTTTTGAAGGGATTGAAAATATATATTTTGATTAACTCAAATGAGTTTAAAAATAAATCATGGGGAAAATGAAATGTTGGTGGAGGATTTTTTTGGTCCTCATTTGAAATGAAAAATAATTTGCAATCTTGACACATTTCATGGAATGAAAAGTCCATTTGCTGATTAAGGTCCAGATTCATCCTGGCTAATTACAGGCACTATTGAACTGCTTAGTGCCAAAGGGCACTTTAATCCACCTGAGGTTTGAATTGCCCTCTGGAGGTACCTATTTCTTCCATTGATAAGACAAGGGCAACGTGACTGGCCCTACGTGTGCCTGAGATAACCACCTGAAGCTGGGAGCCATGGACAGGGTGCAGTGTTGGCCTTGTTTTGGTGACCTCTCAGGTCCCTTCCAGTCCAAACCAGTCCATGATTTTATGATTCTGGCTGCTCTACGTGCTGCTCTTGTGTTCATGTGTCCTTCCATCTCTCCCCTCAGAAGCTGAGGGATTGGGCTGGGGTTGGATTCAGGAGTTGTACTCCATGATCCTCCCAAGTCCCTTCCAGCTCAGGGTATTTCATGATTCTGTGATTGATTCTTTCTTTCTTTCTCTCTCTCTTTTTTTTTTTTTTTTGCCCTGAAGGGGGAGGAGATTTCCACTAAAACACAGTTTTTTATCTACTTGTTTCCTGTTGGTGGGAAAAAAAAAAAAACTGGAGGACTGACAGGATGACACCTGATGAGGAGGAAAGGAACAAGATTTGTGGTTAAGATTGAGGGAATCACTGGTCAGATTCATTCTCTTTTAAGCACCACATCCCCTGACTCAGCTCTCACATCTGGTTGGCAGAAGGCAGGTCCTCTCCAACAGCTCCTCCACAATGTGCCAAACACTCTACTCCATATTTAGCACTCCTTGACCCAGAACAAAAGTGAAAATACTTGGCATGCCAGGAAAGGTTAACAAATAAATGATGCACAGCCTTCTCCTCCCCATGACATCACTTCCATGTGAGAGAACAATCTTTGTGCCACACCTGGCAGTCTGGTGACAGCAAAGGGACACATCTGCTGCGAGTCATTTCCCATGTTGGGATTACACAGAGCTGTCCTGCCTGGCTGGGTTCTCCACTCCCCTCTGGGTTGAGGAGGTAACCTCTGGGAGGTCAGGTCTGGCTCACTTTGTCACCTGCCAATGTCATCTTGTCTTGCCCAAAAGGACTTTGGTCACCTGTCCAGTCAGCCGGATGGCTTTGCTTTACGTGGCTGGGCATTTGGGAAGTATTATTTCTTTTGAATATGTAGCCTGTACTGTTCTTATTTTGGGCTCATAAAACATAATGAGATATGGGTCAACATTTAAGCTGTGTGGAAAATTACATCCTGGAAGACTTTGTGGAGCCGAAAGCTTATCTGGTATTAACTCTAATTATACCATTATACCACAGCAGCAACTGTGGCCTTGGACTAAGACCTTATTCTCCTTCTAGAGAGCTTTCCATGGCTGTCACACCTGGTGACATGAGCAGTGTTCATCCATCCTCTGCTGCATTTTGCTGGGAATCATTGAATGCTTTGAGTTGGAAGGGACCTTAGAGATGGTCTAGTTCCACCCCATGCCATGGGCAGGGACACTTTTCACTAGATGGAGCATCTCACCGCACTGTCTCACTTCCTTGTCCACCATGGAGCACTTTATTCACCTTTCAAGTTTCCAGGAACTTTTGCAAACTTGTTGCAGCAGCGGCTCCTTGGCAGAGGGCGTAGGATGTGTCTGAGTGTTTCAGTCTGAGCATCGCAGGCGTGTGCTCTTGGAGGCCAGCAGGCAGCATAGGAGGCTGGGGAAGGAGATTAAAATACAGTTGTTGGCTGATAGGAAACAAACAAAAAAAAAAAGCTTAAATAAACCACAAATTACAAAAAAAACCCAGAAAAAAACCCTGTGAGAAAGAAAGAAAGTAACAAGTCTGTGGAGGATGGATGTTTGGAACTGTTCAGCCTAATGCATGCCAGATTCCTTCCCTCCTCGCTCCCCCCACCCCCTCCCGCTGCCTTCCCCTTACCAAATGCTGTCTGCTAAACTTCTGAAACACCCTTTGCCTTTTTGACCCTTCAACTCATCTTGAACTTAGGAAAAATTGGGGAGGCGGGAAGGGCTGGTTGCCTGCGCGGTGCATGTGGCTGTGCCGGGGCAGGGAGTGTGCGCCGGGGGTCTGCGGCCGGGGGGGCTGACACGGCTTTGTGTGCTTGATGCTCCCCTGAAAACAATTTGTATCCTGTTAATAGAATTAGTAAATATTTGTAGCTCCCTTTGAAGCCTGTGTCCCCAGGGGAAGTCTGGGGGTGGGGGGGGCACAGAGAAATTAGAGACAAGTTACTGATTTAGTCATCCTGGCCCCTTCCCCCCGCCTCTCTCTTTCATTTTCCCCTCCTTTATGAAGACACTAAACAGACAAATTGGAGGTTTGAAACGAGGCTTGTGCTGGTGCCTGCGGAAGTGACAGGGGTGGTACTCGGGGGCCTGAGAGCTGCTAATGCAAAAGCCATTCACATCTAATGACCCCATTTGGGAGCCAAGTTCCTGAGGGCTGGGGGGCCCTGCCAGGCACGCAGCCCTGCAATGGGCAGGTGCCCGGGGGGGTGGCAGGGCTCTCTGGCAGGGCACTGCCCCATGGCATGTGGGGATGGCTCCAGACAGCAGCATTTGCCTCATGGGACTGTTTCCTGGGCTCTTTCAACTCCATCACCCTAAGAAACCATAAAGGAAGATGTTTGTGTATAATTTCACTTCCAATCACAGAACCACAGAATGGTTTGAGTTGGAAGGGACCTTAAAGATCACGTCATTCCAACCCCTGCCATGGGCAGTGACACTGTCCATAGACTTGGCTGCTCCCTCTCTCTTCTTCCTGCTGTAGGATTATAAACCATAAAGGACAAAGGAAGAAGAAAGTGATCTTGGATCGGAAAACTGAGTCATGTAGGGCTGAGACATTTCATTTCCCGTTATTATTCCTGATTTCTGTACAGATGCACAGGCTGAGCTTAGATCACCTGCAAGTTTTTAGGGGGTGGCCGTGTTCCAGCTCTCTGCCTCCAACAGCTGGCAGTCAGAGTCCCTGTGAGTGACAAGGGCCACCCAAAAGGAGGCTCAGGTTTGAAGCAGAGGAAATTCAAAGAACTGTTAGCATCCTCTGATGGCAGCACTGCTTGGGAGTGATTTTGACAGGCTTTAGGGGGAAGTTATCCCAGTTATGTACTCTAAACCTGTGCTGTGCCATTGTTTAGGGAAACTCTCTCTTGAGTTGACAAATCCACCCAGCTCCATAGTTCTGTGATCATGTAAAGCCCTTGGCAAAGCAGCTGAGCTCTTACAGGTGAAGTGACTTGTAAAAATGCACATCTGAAGTGAGTTTTTGCCTTACCCAAGTCTGTAAACAAACTGCTGGGTGGGGGGAACCACAGAGGGGACACCACATTTCCTGAAACCACTGGGGTTGGGTTGGAAACACCTTGTGCAGTAGGAGTTGCTGTGCTCCAGGTGTAGTAGAATCAGATAAACCTGCATCTTGGTGTGTGCCCAAATAAAACTGGTTGGACTTGAAAGCCCGTGTTTTGAGGGTTCAGTGTTGTAATACCAATGCTTTCTATGAAGCCATGTGAACCCTGGCTGGGAAGGAAATGAGGAGTTGCTGTGCTCCAGGTGTAGCAGAATCAGATAAAACTGCATCTTGGTGTCTGCCCAAATAAAACTGGTTGGACTTGAAAGCCCATGTTTTGAGGGTTCAGTGTTTGTAATATCAATGCTTTCTATGAAGCCATGTGAACCCTGGCTGGGAAGGAAATGATGGAGGCAACACTCAGCTGGGAGAAAGTTGCTGCTGGAGGGTCAGCCTGTGCTGGAGAGGAGAGGCAGCACTAGATGGGAGCCCTTTAAAAAAATCACACAGTGTCCCTGCATGCTTTAGAGGTTCCCTTTGTTCCTTGGAAACTGAACAAGCCATTCCAAGTGGTGGTGGGGCTGCCTGCTGGGTGAGGCCTGGCAGTGATGGCATCTCACACAGCTGAGAATATGTGGGAGGTGAGGGAATGACTCCCCAAACCCAGGTTGTGAGGTAGGAAATTCGCCTCATGAATTTTGAGGGCTGTGGAAAGCAAGGAAGGAACCTCAGGAGGGTAATTTCTGTCTCAAGGGAAGAAGCAAGTGAGGCTCTGCAGTTGTTGGATATTGGGTTGTCTGCATAACAGGAATATTTAATGGGTTTGGCACTTTTGTAGCAAGAGGCAGCCAATGTCACCTCAACGAGTCCTGGTGGAGAGAAGCTGGGGGTCAGGAGGGTGATTCCTCAGTGTCTNGAGGGAAGGAGTGAGTGAGGCAGGCTCTGCAGTTGTTGGATTTTGGGTTGTCTGCAGGACAGGAATATTTAATGGGTTTGGCACTTTTGTAGCAAGAGGCAGCCAATGTCACCTCAACGAGTCCTGGTGGAGAGAAGCTGGGGGTCAGGAGGGTGATTCCTCAGTGTCTGCTGAGTTGTCTGGTCCTCTCCATGAGCTACCAAGTCACCCAGGATTACTGACTGAAATATGTGCTTCAAGCTAGGATGGATAAATCCATTTCTCAGCTGGGAGTTTGGTGTCTTGGAAGAACCCAGATAAAATTGTTTCATTGGTTTGTACATGGTTGAAGGTTGGCCTTCAAAGTTTGCTCACCTAAAGAATGAAAACCTTTCAAAAGCCCCAACATTAAGCTGAAACATAAACTTCTATGTAAGAAATTAAACCATAAATTGTCTGAAGTTCATGAATTTTCCTTTCTTGAGAACAGGTTTAGAAAGAGAGAATTTTTGCAGTTGTTTCTCTCAAGTCTTGCTGGTTTTTTGTGCAAAGGCACCAACGGGAATGTTTGCAAGTCTTCACTAAAGAAAACTTACAGGAAAATATTTGCAAAACACATCTAGTGTGCTTCAACCAGCTGGATTTTCTGGCAGCTCCAACGAAATCTAAACAAGGAAAATGATTGTCTTTTCTTGTTGTGTTTTGCAATATTTTTCTGTCCGGACTGGACAGTACAAAGCACATCCTCTGTGGGAAGGTGTCGCAGGCTGCAGATGAGATAAAGCTCCCTGTGATTATATGGGGTGTTTCTCAACTGGAGAGTCAGCACATGTGGAGGTCCAGTCCTTTTAATGCTCATAAGCAGGGAAAAGGGAGGAAGTGGAGTCCATTAAGGAGAATAGTAAAACCAGGAGTCAAGTAATGAATGAGGGACTGCTCCAGTAACGTCATGTGAGCACCTCTCCCTCCCACTCACTGCAGGAGGTATTGGCCAGTCCTGAGCCCCGGATTGTGTGAGCAAGGGCCTCTTTTGCAATCCTATATGTCTGCTCTACCTTTTCCAGACATGCATCTCTGGTTTTATTGAGCACACAGCTTGCTGTGGTCCTTAAGTTCCCAGCAGCTCTTTCCACTCCCCTTCCCACCCAGAGCTGAGAGACCTATTACCAGGTAATGATGTGTCAAGCAATAGCAAGGTGGGGGAAATCACTGAAGGAAAATGCTGATGTAGTGGTGGAAGCATAGCATGGCTATTCTATTTTCCTCCATGACCTGGTTTTCTACACCCAAAGCCTTTAAGTTGTTACTGTTTCTCCTCAGGTGAGTAGGTGGCTTTGGGCACTGAGAGAACAGCAGCAGGTCTAAAAGTGTTGTAATGTTTCTCTTGTCCTAAGGTGAATTATGCTCTCAAATCCCCAAACTTGGAAAAAAATGCTTTGAAGTAGTGAGCTTTAACTTCTCTTGGGTCTGTACAATGACAGAAAGAGTCTAATTAACTGTGGGTTTGTGTTTATCTGACTTCTTCCAAAATTGTGTCCAGTACAACTCCAAGTCTAACTCTGTGTGACCTGACCTTGCTGGGCTCCAGGCCAGCAATAGGTGACTTCTCCAAGTTTCCTCAGGGAGCTGCCTCAGTTTAGCAGAGATTGGATGCATCTTAAACTGTGGTGTTGTAGAAAGCTCTGCAGAGCCACAGCTGCTCCTGGATGAGCTCCCTGGGAAGTGTTGGACATCTCCAGCCTGGGCTCTGTCTGGTTAAAAGTGATCTGTGATCCAGGGCTGCACCTTCTCCTGGTCCTGATCTCAGCCTAAACCAAGGGAAAAGCTTGCCCAGCTTCTTGCTGCATCATGTACCATTTTAATGGTTTCCCATATGTTAAATATTTTCTCAGTAAGTGGGAAATCCAGTGTTTCTAGTGAAGCTGATATTTCATAAAGCCATTTTGGAATTATTCCTGGATAGCAGATCTGCAAATGTGCAGAAGCTTTTTTTTTTTTTTTAACATCAAATGCTCAGAGTTGCAGTCTGAGATTCCCTGCAAAGACTCAAGCCTAGACTGTAAAATGTAGTTTGAAATTTAATTTCCATCAATATCGGTGTGGAAGAGATTAAAAATGGGAAATCCACAAGGAGAAAGATTTTCTTGGTAACAAAACAAACTCCACTGTGAGCTGGTGACAGGTTTTATCAAAAATATTTTAAAAGCTGTCATTTCATATTGTTTCTGCTTTACAAAATTGGAAATGCTGTGGAAGCTGGAGCCATTTTTAATCTCTTTAGGGAACTAATTTTACAAATCAGCCACTGTAGCTTTGATTATAACAAACTTCACTTTCTGAAAACAGCAGCTGTGGTGAGGAGGATGAAACATATTCTTGTTTTGCAAACAAATTTGGTAAGTTCAGTAAAATATAGATAAATTATTCTGAAAGGATCCAATGGTCTTTCCAAATGCCAACAGTAAAGAAAAATTCTGGCTGAAAATTTTGTTTTTGAAAAAGAAAAAAGCCTGGTTTCAACATAAAACACTTCTGATGCCAAGTATTTAAGCCAGCTGTCATTGTCTTTTGTATCCATAAACAAATGCTTTGGTCTCCCTAACAAATCTCAAATGAGGAAAAGGAGAATGGGAAAAGTGAGGGCCATGTGTCTGCAGTGCCCAGGCCAGCCAGAGGGTCTGCCACAGATTTGGGGCTGTTTCCCTGGAATCCCTGCTGTGGTCAGGGAGCCAAAGGCTCTGGTAAAGTCACTTGTGAGAAGTTAAACCCTTCATCTGATCCAGGGGAGGAGACCCAGCTTGGCCATGGGTGTTCTAGAGGCCCTGCCTAGAGGAGGTGACCAGTGTCCCACCATTCCTGACCAGCCATTCCAGCTGTCCAAGGACACTGGGTGGGGCTCTGACCAACCTGGTCAAGCAGAAATATGTCCCTGCACATGGCAAGGGTCAAGTGGGAACCAGATAATCCTTAAGGTCCCTTCCCACCCAAACCATTCCATGATTTTGTGATTCCTGTTTTCCATGGCTGTGCTGTGACACTCAGTGGGAGCAGACTGGGCAGAGCCATGTGTCAGCAGAAGTTTTAACAGCTTGTTGGAACTTCTCAACAGCTGGAAACCAGGAGTGATTTGCTCCTCTATCTCTGGCACCAGATCCTTTATGATTTTATTTTTCCTCTTTAAATGTTAACCCTGCTTTAAAGCAGGAATTCCCCCTGGAACATAGGGGACAGCATCCCCTGTGTCCTATTTCCTGCAGTGCTGAGAGCAAAGCCTTGCAATGTGGATGAGGATTTTGAGTGCATACACAGCTTACAGATCTTTGGTTTTTTCCCATAGATTCTGAAGCCTCAACTGCTAAGTTTGGGGGTTCCCTGTTTCTGGCTATTATGGAGGTCTTTCCCACCTGGTTTCCTGGTAGTGTGATACTTGTCGGAACTATGTAACCCTGAGATCTTTGTTGAAAAATGTAGTATTTCAACTAAATCAAGATCTGTGGCTCAAAGATGGTGAGGTAACTGTGGGTGAACAGGCTCTGATCACACCAGCCATGTCTCCATAGGAATCCGGGGGGGGATAAAAGCTGACATCATTTCTGAGTCTTCTGCCTCTGTTTAGCTTCAAGTTGTTGGTGAAGGTTAAACAGAGATGTTCCCCAGATGGTTCATCTTACCAAGTCTCCAACTCTCTGCTTTCATTAGTGATCTGTGTCATTCTTACTTCCATGATCAGCTTCAGAGTGGTTCATTGATAGGGACTGCTTGGTTTTGGTTTTTTTATTGCCTTTATCCCTGTGACTCCCCCTGAATTCAGGGAATCACTGGTCATTCCTGCTAGAATGACACAGACCAAGTTATTTCTGAGTGTAGGGTCTGTCAGCTGTATACAACTTCCATATGTTAAACACTGATGTAAACAGACTCTCCCCTTCTCTTTGGAGTCAAACCCAAGGTCAGGAGAACATGAGGTGCTCAGCTGCACTTCACTCACCACAGGACAGGTCTGGAAGTGATGCTGTCTCTAATCCTGGATGGATCCCTGTCCTGCTCATCCCTGGGCACAGAAACCTTGGGCAGCTGTGCCCTGCCAAGGCTTGGAGCTGATAAAACATCTGCCTTTGCACTGAGGAGATGCTGCAGACACGGGCGACTGTCACCGAGCTTAAAGATCGAGGCTGGGCAGAGCATGGGGTGGAGTGAAAAACCTCCCAGGGTAATTAATCCAGTCCTATTACTCCAGCTTTCGGCTTTGTTGTTTTTTTTTCTAAAGCTGGCCTGCAAAACCCAGGTCTCAATTAATACTATTATCCTGGGGATGACATTTCCTCAGTCTGTCGTCGGTTATTTTTTAATTCTCTAATTTGTTCTAATCTGCACATTGCCTGCACATCAAGTCAGCCATGAAGACGCTGCATTTCCAGGTTCCTTCCTCTCCATCCTCCCAAAGAAATTAAAGCAAGGAGGCTGCGGGACCACAAGTGCAGGAAATAGAATTAGGGAACATATTAATTGGGGCATCAAGTAGGATTTTGTTCCAGGCGGTTTCCTTCCGTGAGCCACTTTGATGCTTCCCCTTCGCAGCTCTGTTTCTCATTAAAAGTATCCCTTAATGGCAAATGTTGTTTATGCATGTTGCAATTATGTCATGCTGTAACCCCTATGCTGGCAGGCCGGGCTGATTGGTGGGGAGGAGGAGGAGGAGGTCAGTTGTGGGGAGGAAAAGGGGGAGGTAAACAACAGACAAATAGCTTCAGCTTTGTGGTGGAAGGATGGCTGCTCCAAACCCCTCGGTGTGTCCAGCCAGGCCAGGCCCTGTGTGAGAGTCAGGGCTTGAGGCTGCTCCTTCCAGTGGGGTTTTAGGCTTTCTGGGCTTTACTGGGCTTGGGGTGTGTGGCACTGCCAGCAGAAAGGGATGGGCAGTCATA
Source organism: Alaudala cheleensis (assembly GCA_013398995.1). Classification (NCBI taxonomy): domain Eukaryota; kingdom Metazoa; phylum Chordata; class Aves; order Passeriformes; family Alaudidae; genus Alaudala; species Alaudala cheleensis. The sequence goes on from VWYE01007057.1 coordinate 23,495, forward strand.
AAGCTCTGCTTTGCAAAGTGAGACCTGGGCTCCCTTTTGCTGTTTTAGCTATTGTTTGAGAAGTAGGGTTTTGGGTTGCTTAGTGGATTTTTAAGGGGAAGGGAGCACAGATCTCTTTACTGTCAGGGTTTTCTCTGTTCTCCGTGGCTTTTGTGCTGTGGCTGCAAACCTTCCTTGGGGATCTTCTTCAGGGCACTGAGATTTGCTCTGATCTCCTCAGACAGAGATCCTTGAGCGAGGCTGCTCCTGGGTGACTCTTGCCAGCACTAATTCAAGGCTGTGAGAATAGCTCATTTGTGGGAGGGTATTTGTTTTTCCATCCAGGCAGCCAAAACCTCCAGCTTCCCCTCTGCCTTTGCTCGCGCACCGGGAGTGCAGAGCGTTCATTCTGCCCTTGATCTCTGAGCTTTTGTGATCAGCTCAAGGCAAACCTGATGGTGAACTTCACTTTTTTTCTCTCCTTTCTTAATCGCTCCTACTGCAAAATGGGTTTGTCCCCTTGTCTAGATCTCAACAGCAAACAATTAACAGCCATAATGAAAGAAAACAGCTCGTGTGTGTGGGGAGAGCAAGCCAAGCCGTGTCCATGCCCAAGCAAGTTCAGGAGCCAATACAAATACCACTGGTGTGTTTTGGAAACTCTTGGCCTCTCTGGATTTTGGGAGCCAACACACAGTGACTGAAGCTGATGGCGAAAGCAGTGAGCAAAAACCTCAAAGCTGTAAAAACCAGAATGTAAAACAAATCTAAGAGAGGGAAGAAAAAAACCAAAACCCTCTCTCCTTCCTTCCTTCCTAATATCCTACCTAAAGAGACTGGAGGCTGAGCAGGCAAACAGGCCCAGAAAACCACAGGAGCTGGTGAATGAGGGGAAACAGGCAAGTGTAGGAGTCACAGAGGAGAAGTCACTCGGTGCCTAGAGCCAGAGCTGCTGTGAAATGACTCATTTTCACTTTGCATGTATGATATTTGCATGCAAAACACATTCTGCGAACCGTCACATGGGGATTCTGCTCGTGGGTTTTGATCCAGGATGAAATTTCACCCTTTCCTCCAGCAAAGTCGTTTATCTTTCTTTCAGGGAGGAGGGAGGAAGTGGGAGGGGACTGCAGGGAGAGAGAAAGAAATTGTCCTTCAGGCATAAAATTCAGGGATTTATCCCTCAGAAGGGTCACTCAGCTGCTTCCTAACATGGGGACAGAAGTGGGAAATGCTGGCAAGAGCACAAGGTCAGGGCAGAGGTGGTTCTTGACTCTGCTACCTCCATCTACCTCTGGCCTAAGCTGGAGTGGTCCCAGTGCAGTCCTTGGCCAGAAACTGGGAGTACTGCCTTTGTATTACTTTGACTTTAATCAGCTAATAATCTCCTCTGGAATGAAGCAAAACTCCAGAATTAGTTTTCCATGGTGTGTTCTGGTAGTCATGAGAAGGTCCAGGGATGTCCCCTGAATAGGGCTGAAGTACTACCTGGCCTTTGATCTATTCCCTGTGAGAGGTTTGTAGTGTTTTCAGGATGTTTTCTGGTGTATCCATCAGCAAAGGGACTGGGATCCTCAGTGATGGACAGACTATGGTATAATAATACTGATAATGCCAGCATGTGTGCTGGGCTGGAGAGGTGTCAGGATCAGGCTGATAAACACAGGGAATGCTAGTTCAAGGATGACTGAAGAGGTTCATAGCTTGAAAAATCATACACTTAATCCTGCAACAAGTCTTGGTGCTGTTCCTGGGGGTTTCATTGCTTTGGGGCTTGCAATGATCTTGGTGTCCCTGTAGAAACAAGTTCATGGCAAGATGCAGCAGCCTCCACTGCTTGCCTACCAAAGGGATGGAGTTTCCCTAGACTAGGATTGCATTCATGCAGTCTATTAACATTCTCCTGCCACTTCTTCTGTGCCAGTGCCTGTTTCCAAAGCCTGACAATGCCCTGTGTGGCCTTACAGCAAAGGCAAACCTTTGGTGCCTTTGGTACAAGTGAGTGAGCTGAGTCTGTCAGCAGCTGCTGTTTGCCCTTCCAGGGCTTCCTAAGCCAGAGGAGCAAATCCAGGGGTGGGAATCCTGATGGCAGAGGTGTGCCATTTCCATTAGCCCTCTATCTGGGAGCTGATAGCCTTTAAATATTAGTATCTTACCCACACAGGAGTTTCTCTGGCATAGCTCTGCTGTGGTCTCTGGTGCTTATGAGTGAGATCCTGCTGTTCTTGGCTTGGCACATAGGGAGAGGCACAGGATGAATGCAGGCAGGTGCCACTCTGGGTGTTGGGTTACAGAGCTGTGCTCTTGGGAGCCTTTTCCTCTGGATAATGGTACAGTTTCCCCACTTTTGGAGTCTGAGGGCTGTGTCAGCCACTGCAGGGGCTGTGCCCTGCTCAGTGGATGCATTTGGGTACAGGGGGCCATGCCAGGGCAGGTGGTACTGACAGGGGATTTTGGGGTTTGGTTTGCAAAGTAGTGATTGAAGTAGAAGTCTCACCCATGTGAGCCCAGTCCTGCACGTCAGATGATGAGAGGATGGGTAAGGATCTGCTTTGCATTTGCTGCGTGTTTTCAGACCCTCCATGTGCATGGACTAACATCTCTGTGCAGTTTATTACAGAATTAAATCTATCCAGTTGCTCTTAGGCTGTACCTGAAGTTTACATTATGTGCAGACCCAAACCTCAGCTCACATCAAACTCGTTCTGAGCTTGGGCTGCTCTCCAAAACTGAGGGTGGTGAGCTTTGGGACACCTCAGCAAAGGAAAAAACCTTGGGACAAGCTTTCCCTTTTACCTGGGCTCAGTTGTGTGGGTAGGAAGGGGCTGTGCCAGGGCTGGGGGCCACCAGTCCATGTCCAGGCTGCAGCACTGGCAGTGAGGTTGTTCTGTTTTCTAGTGCCATGACCCAGCACAGCCATGGTGGGGTCCCCAGCCATCTGAAACAACATGGCAGCAGATCACTGCAGAAGTCAAAAGGACTTTGAAAGGACCTTTTTTAGTGCCAAGGTGGAGGAAGGACATCCCAGAACAAGCACAGCTCATAAACAGAGGCAGAACAACAGCCTCTGGCATCATTCTCTGAGCCCGTGATTTTTACAAGGACTTCCAGCATTTCCCGACTGTTGGAGATGTTGGAAGGTTGTGTGGGCAAAGGGGTGAGGCTGCAGTGTAGCAGTTCAGTTCTCCTCTAAAGATGCTTTTTTCTCAAAAGCCTAAGCAAGGAAGGAGGAGGCATCACTAGGTAAACAACCTTACATGAAGGCTATTTTGCTGGAAATGTTTATACATTATTCCTGAAAAATACACAAAACATTGATAGTGTAGCACAGAGTTCAGTTTGTGCAATCAGGAGTGTGTGTGAGTAGGTGTCTGTGTTTGTTTGTGTGAAATGCCCTTCCCTGAAAGAAAGTTTTGGGAAACAGCTGCTGACTGGTTAATTTTTGCTTTAGAATTTCCTAAAATATCCTGATCCATGTGCACCAAGTGACTGGAAGAGCAGTGATAAAGCCCAGCCCTCGTGTCTGTCTGCCAGGGTTTCCTGACAGAATGGCACAGGCAGATGTGTTGGGGTGTGTGGGTAATAAATCCAACTAAGCAGCACTGGATGCAGGCATGGGCTGGCACTGCAGCACGTTCTGGGTCTGGCATGTGCCAAAATCTGCATCTGATTGATGGCACTGTGGAATTTTCACATCTCTGGGTGTCCAGTTGGAGCTGCTGCACAAACCAATATCCTGGTACCTCTGTCTTTGCAAGGATTGATTTTTCATCTCTGTCCAAAAGAGGACAAGTGGGGACATCTGTGGTGTGGTGACCTTAATTCAACTCCTGACCCATGGCTGGAGAAGTATCAGAAAGGCCAGGGCAAAGTCCCTCATTTGGTGGTAGAAATTTAATCAGGTGACCCCAGAAAGCCCTGATCAGAGATTTTTGGCTTGTCCATTTTGTTGTGTCATAACACTGGGGAGAAAGGCTGAACGTGCTGCTGTTGGCTCATGCCGTGGTGATGCCTCAGGGTGCTCGTGAGGAGATAACACCAACACTGTGCCACTCTGCATCCGTGCCAGCTCCTGGGTCTTGAATATAAAACCAATATCATTCAAAGAATTGGGAAAGTAAATTGGTCTGGAATTAACCTTTCTGTAATCCAACTATTCCAGCATGCTGTGCAATTTTCTGCCTTTTTCTTAACATGCTCTGCTTTTCTCCCTTGAACCTCCATGACCCCTACACAGACACACAGAGCAACACTGCTTGTTGTATGTGCCCTCAGCATCACGTGTGTTCCTGTGTTCTGCTCACAGGCACCAAACCTCACTGTCCCTGCAGTGCTGGAAATCCCTTCAAATGAAAGATTTTCATATGTAAATGTCTCTGTGATTTAGCCTGCTTATGGAAAAGAGTGGAAATGCCTGAAGTCAACGACACAGCTCTCAACTTGGGTGGCCAAGGGGTAGCAGGTGGGGTGCTGTGGTAAAACAAAGCCCAGCTTAATTACAGGAACCTCTGTCAGAGAGGATTTCTTTTTTCTCACACACACGTACATCCATGTGTGCATTTATCTCCTGCAAACACAGCAGGTTTGCTTGAACACACGATTCACTCCTGCTGCCACAGACCCCTCTGCTGACTGAGTCTTTGGAATCCTGGTGTGAGCAATGCCAAATTGCACTTGGGTGTTGCTTTTGATTTGCTTGCTGCTGAGTATTGAAAAAAAAAAAATCTATATTAAGGCAGAGAGCTGAGAGCCTGAGCCCCAGCTATGGATCTCCTGCTGACCTGGATGCACCTGCTCGGGCAGGGGAGGCACCTGGGTGAACATTCCCTGTGAGAGCCTCCTCAGCCGAGCAGGAGCAGCACAACTGAATCAACAGCATCATCCAAATTCCAAAGTGTGGGTGGAAGGAAAGAATCACCCTTTGTTGCCGAACCCAAAATCCCGGAGCTTTCTTAGCCACATTATTTGCTGGCGTCAGCAGATTCTGGGTGTTTTACTGCCAGCAGCCGGCCTGAACTTCCTTGAAGTTGCAACATCAGGGGGGTTAATTATGTACAAAGTGCTGGCCAGTGCCGAGGTCTGGCACGCAGGGATCCAGCTGTGCTGCAGAGATGATCCAGAGGTGATTGTCATGGCCAGGGTTTGCGTGTTCTGGGGCTGGGGGCCGGTTGTGTTCCTGGAGTCAGAGAAGGCAGGGCAGAGGCAGGCTCTGGAAGAAGCTTTCCTTTCTGTGAAGGGTTCTGGTTCAAAGGCAGTCATGTTAGTCTGTGGGAGGGTTTGCATTTTCAGGGATGGAGCTGCAGCCCTTCTGTTTAATCTGGTTCTTTCTCAACATTTCTTAGTGTTGCAAATGCCATTTTCAGCCATTACTGAATTATACTTATGCAAATATAAGAAAGGTGTTTTGGGGGAAAAAGTGAAATATATTAATTTTGGGACTTCTTTTTTTTTCTTTTTTCCTTTTTTTTCTTTTTTTTTTGGTATGAGTGGCTGGAGGCTTTGCAGCTGAAGGACTTGTTTAATGTTACTGAAGAATTGGTATGTTGAGTTCAGCTGAATTGTATGGAGCTTTGTCCATAAGGCTTGGAGTAAACCTGATGTTGAGGAGATCCTCTCTCCACACTTCTCCATCCATTTGCTGGGTCCTCCAGAGAGGCAGAGAGTTTCTTCTGCTCTTTCCAAACACCCAGCAGCACTGCCAAGCCTCTGTCCTCCCCCTCCCAGCAGCGCTTCCAATACGGTTTGTGGATTTCCCAATATTTGTAACCCCGTCAGTCAGGGCTTATCTCCCTGCTGCATAAAAGGGCAGAAAGCACACATGGGCCTTATCGGCGAGCCAGCAGCGCCGGAGGCGAAGACATGGGAAGTGTTCTGTCAACAATTCAAACAGTGCAATTCAAATGTGGATCGATTCCTTCTCCACTTGCACTCGTGTCTCATCTTTGGCTGCCGAAGCTGTGCTTGACACCAGGCTTAGACAAGATCGTGGTACAGGTTCTTAAAGCATTGAATGTTCCTCTTTTCTTCTTTGCCTGGCACCTGGTACCCCCAGCCCAGTTCAGCCACTTCATCATAGAATGATTTTGGTTGGAATGGACCTTTAAATTCATCTCATCCCACCCCCCTGCTGTGGCAGGGACACCTTCCTCTACCCCAGGTTGCTCCAAGCCCCATCCAACCCAGCCTTGGACACTTCCAGGGATCCAGGGGCAGCCACAGTTTCTCTGGGAAATCCATCCCAGCCCCTCCCCACACTCACAGAGAGGAATTTCTCCCCAGTATCCCGTCTAACCCTGCCCTCAGCTGTGGGAAGCCAATCTGCAAACTGTCCTTGATACTTTAAGGTCCTTTGCCTTAATGGGCAAATGTTGTTCTCCTTTGCCCAGTGCCCTGCACTGCAATGTCCCCACTTTGTATTTTAATACAATTTTTAGTTAATTATGACACAATTTAGTTACAACAGCAGCAGACTGGCAGATGCCTTAAATACTTGCCTGTCCTTTGTCTGCCCCAGGTCAGATGTCAGAGCTGCCAAATGTCAGCTTTGCCAAATGGGAGGGGAAGGGACTTAAATACAATTTAAAGCAGCTTTTTCCCCTGTTTTGGTAAATTGACCATTTTCCTTTATGCTACAACATTATCAGAGACCTCCAGCCTCCATTTTCCTGTTAGAAATACCTGACAAGGGAAAGCACAGTTGTTTGCACTGCTGGTGGCTGATTTTTTAAACAGTAGTAGAGTTTGACTTGCTTTTTGGCTTAGATGTGCAGTGCAACCGTCTTGTGTCTTCCTCACTCCAAAGTGAATGACTGCTTAATCTCCATCCCATAGAAAAAAAAAAGTCAGGACGTGCAAGCCCCCTGAGATGGGCTTTATAATTGCTCTAGCTTGACACTCCAACTTAGTGTCCTCATGGCCACTGATTGATTTCAATTAACATTCCCATGCTCCAGGCACTATAAATAACCCTTGTCTGGCCGGCTGCTTCCCCACTGCCAGCTCAACCTTTCTCCTTTAGCTGCTGCTGCTGCTCATCTTGCTTCTTGGCTTGGCCTCAGGCTCAGTCTATAATTCTTTCCAAACTTCCCTGTATAAAATAATCATGTACATGAAGTAAAACAGGAGTCTCATATACACACTTAATAACTCTTGTGTACTGTATGAGTGGGAATTCCACTTCATAACCCCCAGAGCTTTCAAATGGTTCTCATTTTCGGCAGCATTCCTCCTGCGAGATCTAAAACTTCCCACTTTATCCCAAGCTGTTTCTTTCCCTTTCAAGCCTTGGATTTCTCTGCTGGATTTCAGGGGACAGGCAGCTTTGTTGTCCCTTTGGGCTGTGGTGTCAGCAGGGAGCTGATAGCCCTGCTCCTGAGCTCTTAGCCAAATGCCAAGGTTCTCTTCCCAACGCCACATTTTCCAAATTAAAGCTCGGGCTCCCTTGCAATCCAGAGCAAAAGGCTCTGAGATTTAGACTAAACTGATAAGATAAGCTTACAGGGACCCAGAGCTAATGTTCTACACGTGTTCCTCTGTCTGCCTACCTGTTATCTCATTTCCAGAGAAAAAGAGGAGAAGAATATCAGGTGTACTTAGACACTTGGTGGATGTGACAGCTAGATAACATCTGTATATAGATATGGATATATGGATCCATGGATGCAGGAGCACCACTGACAGATAAGAGCCAGCAACCTGCACATTTCTGAGGCCAGGAGGGACAGTTGCATCAAAGAGTGCAGAACTGGAGGGTTTCAGTTTGGGGGTGTGTTGTTTAGATGATGTTTCGAAAGCCAAAGCAAAATAGACACCTCTGATAAAATGCACATGTGCTTCTCTCTCTCCCTGCCAGCTGGAGATGGGGTTGGAGTTTCCCATTCTCAAAGTAAAAAAATAATAATTCATGATTTGTCTCTATTGCGCCTGGAGTTTTTTCTTCTTTTTTTTCCACCCAGCAACACCAATGGAAGATGTCCAAACACCCTGATCTATCAGGATTGTGAATTTGGAAGATTTGTGTTGATTTGGGGATTACTCCACAAGTATGGGAGAAGTAAAATGGATGATAGATGTTGTCCTCAGAACCTCTGGCTTCAAAAATTTGTGATCCCTGTAGAAATGTAGTGATAGAATAGAAATACAGTGATAGAATAGAAATACAGTGATAGAATAGAAATACAGTGATATAATAAAAATCAAAGGCAGGCACTTCTCCAGGTTGTTGGAGTCAGAAGTGCAGGAACACACGTGGGTGGAGAAGCCCAGGGAGCAGGGAAGGCTCATGCAGATGAGGAGTCACAGTCAGAGCCCTGCAGCCACTGGATGTGCCACTGTCCCCATCTCAGCACAGGTGACCTGCCATGCTGGCAGCCCCCTGAGCTGTGCTGGCAGCCCCCTGAGCTGTGCAGGGGCTGCCAGGACCTGACTCTTCCCCCCAGTGCCACGGCTGCGTGCAGAGCCCATGTGCTCCGTGTGTGTCGTGCAGTGGCTGCTCACCCTGTTAATTAAAACAGTGTTTTCAAGGGTACATTCTTGGGCTTTTTTTTTTTTCCCTCCCCTTTTTCCACATTTGGAGCCTGGCCTCGATCCCTCTGTTGTGCCCCTGGCTGTTTGCTGAGCTCTGTGTCAGTGCTGTGTCTCTGTGATGGGCAGCTTTGACCAAAGGAAAGGATCATGAAATTGTAGGAGTGTTGAGTGGCTGGACTCAAAAAGTGGAACCTCTGGCTAAACATGGTCTCACCAGTGCCCAGCAGAGGTGGATAATGATCTTCCTTGTCCACGTTTTTGGAACAAACAATTTGCTTTGTGTGTGATGAGAGGATGCTGCCAGCTCAGCTCCATCCTAGTGCCCACTGCAGAGCTGATCCCAGGTGCTGAGCTTTGCCTGCTGCATTTTCATCTGAATTTCTGGATCAGGTCTCAGTGCTGAATTTGCCCCTTGTTGCTAGGACCACCTGCCTGCTTTATTTCTGTTAGGTTTGTGGTGCTTGTGTCAGTGCAACTCATTTATAAAGAGCAAGATGCTGCTTCATGTTCTCTCTTGGTGTTCATTTTTCTACCTGTTCTTTGAGAAAGTTTGTGGCACTGCCTTCAGCTTCTGGTTTGTACCTGCTGTTGGGCAGCAGCAATCCAAAAAATTATAAATCTGTATAAAATAATTCAATATATTGGCAATTAAAAAAACCTTTGAGCAATGATTAATTTGGAATGAACATTAAAAGCATCAAGGAGGACTAAATTTTCTTGTGTGCCTGGTACAGTGGTGATATGGATAACTTGCAGTGTTGTTTAATGCTATTCAAGGGAAAGAAAAATACAAAGAAGGAATCTTTTCAAATAGAAACTTTATTTCGAGAGGTGTTGAAATTTGCCAGTTTGATGGGTTGGGATTTAGCAGAAAATAGGAATAATGGTCCCCTAGGTCAGCAATATCAACATGCATTTGTGATGTGTTGTCATTCTGAAAGATTTTTCGTTTTCCATAAAAAGCAGTGCGGGAAAAAAAATCCACATAGATCTAATCACATGATCTCCCAAAGCTATTAGTGGATATGCTTATAGATAAACAAGAAACAAAACATCCTGAGAGCTGTGGGAGAAATAAATAGATTTTCTGGAAGGGAGAGTGAGTGTGAGAGCGAGGGGGGTAATGGGGCAGATGTGTGTGAGTTTGCAAACTGTTTTTTGCATTACAGGATGTCATTTATTTCGTTTGAAAAAACATGTTTTTATGGTGTTATTCAGTGCCTTGCAGAGTTCTCATGCACTGGAAGCCAGCTCTGACTTCTGTGTCAATGGGCACTTGGGGACTCCAAGCCCTGAGTTATTTGACTGTCAGATGCTGTTACTAAGTCACTGAAAATCACTTTTTTTTTTTCCTCTTCACAAAATTAATTTGTTTTACTCCAAGATGCCCAGAGCAATCATTTATATTATGAAGCTGCAAGTGGCAGGAGGACATCTAAAAATAGCACATTCTAAAAGCTCTGATGCAGACACTGGAGGAGAGGTTTTTCCCTTTTCCATATTCTGCATTGTTATTTAATCTAAAAAACCCCAAAAAGGTCAAATGTGGGAAGTCACGTGGTGTACAGCTGTACAGATCATGATCTTGTCATTTGTGTCAAGTTAATAGATCCCAAAGAGAAATTGGGCCAGATCTTGCCAAGTTCTGTAAATTGCTGTGCTGGGCCAAAGTCTTACCAGGCAAACTGCTGTTAAATCCCAGACTGGTTTGGGTTTGCATGGGACTCCCACTGCCACCCCCTAAGACGGCAGGGACACCTTCCACTGTCCCAGGGTGCCCCCAGCCCCATCCAGTCTGGCCTTGGACACTGCCAGGGATCCAGGGGCAGCCATAGCTGCTCTGGGCACCCTGTGCCAGGGTCTCCCCACCTTCACAGAGGAGAATATTCCTTCAAAATTTCTTCCCAATATCCCATCAAAATTTCCCTTCTTTCAGTTTAAAACCATTTCTTCTTGACTTGTCACTACAGGCCCTTGTAGAAAGCCCCTCTCCAGCTCTCTTGGAGCCCATTTAGGGGATGGAAGGGGCTCTAAAGCTGCTAAATTGGAATGTTGGCATTATATCTGTGAAAGTGCACAAGTTGCTCACGTGCCAGCTTGGGCTGCGTTGTCTGGGCCCACAGAAACATCTGTGCTGTGGGAATCTCTGCATCCAGCAGGTCACTCTGTGCTCCCTCTGTTCTCCAGGTGATGTGCTCAGGGTCCATGGGCTGCAGCCTCCTGCAGGTGTCTGTCCCACACCCTCTGGGCTGATCTGCCCGGGCTGCCTCACTTTGTAAAAAGAAAACTGCCACTCTGTGCTGTTGGCATCTTCCAGGGCAGGAACACCCCTCTTTGGCTGTCCACAGCAGGCTGGGATGGGTTTGTTTCTAAAGGTTCAGTGCCCTTGCATTTCTGCCAGAGTTTGGAGGTGGGTGGGATTAGCTTTGGCTTTAAAGCTTGGCCCTAGACCTTTGGTTTTGGCTGGCTTGAGGGCTTGTCCCCAGTTCACTGGGATCTCTTCCCAGGCTTTTGGGAAAGGTGGCCCAAGCAGATTATGAGGAGGTGTGGAGATGTGCCTAATTCCTGACCCACCTGCCTTGGCTTTCCTTACATGAATGACTTCTGTTACGAAACGTACACAAATCTAATTAAATAGTTGAGCCTCTTCTACCACCTGGAAATCTCATTCATAAGGGAAAGAATTTGACCTTTTGTTTCTTGTTCTAGACTTCGGCATCCCATGTCCTCCTTGGCCAAGCTTTGTTATGGCCATATAAAGCAGTGCCAAAAGGCTGGCCAGACATCACTCCCTTCATGCCACACTTCGTTTATAAGCCTAGATTATGCTTTTGTCCAGAACAGTTTGCCTTACCCTAAAATCCTGGCAGTCTAGAGGAGAGGAAAATCAGATTAAGTGTTCCTGATAGCAGGGGAGCCAAGAGCCGCTGCAAGGAGCGGCTTCTGCTCGCAGCAGGCGCCGCTGCCAATCTGGCAGCTGGACACAAGCATCCCGAGCTGGCCTGGCCTCGTGTGATCTCATCCCCCTCTGACTGCTCCTGCACGTGTTCAGGAGCCTGGGCTGGCACCAACAGCCAGGAACCCCAGCAAAAGCAGAGGTTGTGGAGGAAATGTTTAACAAATGTTCAGCTGTGGCAGCGAGGCTGCTGGAAAAATCGCTCGGTTGTGTTTTGGGGCTGTCACTCACCTGCTTCGAGCTACGTGGGACTTTTGGGGAGTTAGATGTTGTCTGTGGAGCAGGGGAGCTGGGAATATACACTGAATGGGGTCAAGGGCTTTCCCTACAAGGTGCAACGTGTGGCCCTGCCTGCAGTTGTGAATGAGCCACTGCTGCAGGCAGACCATCACAGAATATCCTGGGCTGGAAGGGACCCACAAGGATCATCAAGTCTAACCTTGACAGGATCCCACAATCCCACCCTGTGCCTGGGAGTTGTCCAGATTCTTCCTGGCAGCCTTGGGGCTGTGACAACTTCCCCAGATTGAGCTGCTGAGGCTGCACTTGATGATCTCCAGTGGAAGAGTCCCAGTGGTGGTGGAGGGGGATTTGCCTGGTCAGTGTGGTGGAGCTGGAGACCCAGCTGCCAGGATCAGGTTGGGTCCCTGGGGTCAGTTTGAGAGCAGTGCTGGGAACTTTATGAAATGCTGAGCATTTTAAATAAATCCTCTTCTTGGAATCTCTTGATGCCAACATGAGTCACACCCCTTCTTCTAGGCAAGGAATTTGCAGCAGAAGGAAGGAAAGGAGGGAATTTTGCAGTAGATAGCAAATAGAATAAGGAGAATAAGGACATGGAGTGTTGGAATGTGGAGACCATACCACCACTTCCACCCTTGGGATGGTGTCCACCCTCCAGCCCCAAAGGGAGTAAGGAACAATTCAGACTCCACTTTGCTGCCCAAGCTCTCTGGGCTTGGCACAGAGTGAACCACTTGGTTTCTAATGTCAGGGACTTTCCTTTGACTGAACCTTGGAGAAGTGGTTTATACAGGTTACTGGACCATTCTGACCTTTTGCCTGCTTTATCAAAGACCAGAGAAAAGATCCTGTAATTTATTTTATGTGGGGCCAGAGACTGACTGGCCATGCATGGTCATGGCTTTGATAAAAGCCGAAGTCCCAGCTGAAACAATAAATTAATTTTGACAGCTCAGGTACATATTGCTTTTCTTATTCAATGGCCAGTTCAGTCACTTTTCCATTTCCATCAGTGGCAAAGGGAGGCTTTGAGTTTGGGAAGTTCTGATGCTGTGACTGAGCACAAGGCACTGGGGCATGGCACCTCCATCCTGCAGCAGGACAGGCTGTGGAGCAGATCTAGGAAGGCTTTGCATGATTGGTCACATGGATTCAAGCTGCAGAATACAGTAAAATTGCATTGAGAAATTTGAATTCCTAATTTAATATATTCTAATATGCTCTCTGGAGGCAGGGGGAAAATGTTTCTTGTGAGCTTTGGGTGCCTTGGTTGTACCTCTCATGCACTCTGTTCTCACACTGTCGAGACTTGGTGCAAGAAACTCTAGTGTTTCCATTCTTCCATTTTGACTAATCGTCAAATGATATTTTTAAGAGTGCACAAAGTTTTCCTTTTTCCCTTTCTTCAGGAGTTTCCCCAACTCTGTCCCTCACCTCTCCTCCAAATCCAAAGGCTGAAGACAAGGAGCATCTCTTCATTTACTGGCTGATGTGTCCCTAAGTTCCCAGGCTGGCCAGGGAACATGACCAATCACATCAAGTGTTTTGTTATCACAGACCATGCACTTTTCCCTTTTTATGAGATAATGGTAATTAATATCCCGAAGTTTCACTTCTCTCCTAGATGGGATGATTTCGTGGCTGCTCATCTGAGATGAGTTACTGGGAATGTTTTATACTGGGACGTGCTGCGGATGTGGCTGGCAGTGGCTTCATGTGTCTCTCAGCAATGGAGATCCAGACAGCACCATCATTTCTGCCTGTGATGTGTGGTGGTGGGTTTGTTCTTGTGCTTGTCGTGCCTTTGGCTGCTTGTTTGTTGTGGCCACTGTGTTTTCATGTTCTGATTCTGGGTTATCATGTAGCTGTGGAGACCCCCACTGCGCTCTGCCTGCCGTTGTTGTGGCTTCCTGCTAACCCATGTTTGTTGTGGGGGATATTATGTGGTGATGTTTTTCGGCTCGTTCCTTTGCTCTGGCTGCTTGATGTTTGCATTGTAGCCATACATTTCCGTGGTAAAATGAAGAACAAACAAGCTTTCCCTTTCTAGTCATTTGTGAAACTCAAACATGATCTGGTTCAGCACGACCACGAAAACTTGGAGATCAAACCGAGTAAATTGAAAGTGTCCCACAACACAGAAATTCCCTCCTTCCGCCTTTCCCTGTTGTCTCTCCACAACCAGATTCCTGCTGCCAATTCCAAGCAGAAGGGAGTTTGCCCACTGCTAAGAGAGCTGCTTGTGATCCCAGTGAGTGGGGTGGGACAGTGGCGATGGACTAGTACCTGAGCAGAACCGTATGTTTGGTTGTAGAAGTTTGGTAGTAGAAGTGTGATGGGCTCTAAAATGTGAATTCATGTCTTTTGTCAGCCTTATGACTCCATAAATCCTTTCTTTTTATTGTAAAAGAATAAGGTCTGTGTCCTTGGAAATGGAGAGGAGGGGTGGGGGCAGCGGTATATGTTTATATCAAATGTTTTCATGCAAAGAAAAAAATGCAGTTTTTGAAAGAGTCTGTTTTGGTGATTTGCTTATGAGCTCCATTCCACTCCTCTTGTTTCCCCCACGGCTCCAGTGCCAAATGTCTCCCTTTACCTGTACAGATTAAAGCAGGGGGGATCAGGGTTTTAAGAACCCAGCATTTTTCCCTGAAGATAAACCCACTGGATAATCAGGGTGGGAAAATGTAGTAGTGAGGTATTTAAAATGAGACATTTGAAAACTCCTTGTGAAACCTTTTCCCCAAGTCTTTTCTTCTTACAGGAGTCAGAAAGCCCCCCTTTCCCTGCGCCAGCCATGATCAACAACACTGAAACTCAGACAGTTGTAATCAGCCCTAATAGGAGCAGAAAAGCCAAGTGCCACGCGTTATTACGGCTCAGCCCCTGTAGTGCCGGTATCCGGAACCTCACTTGTGCCGGGATAACAGTAAACAGATGTCAGGCCAGTAGTTGCAATACTCAGTTACCCTTTCAAAATCCAGCTTGCCCCATGGATTTTTGCAGTTCTTGCTAAGGCCCCTTCTTACTGAGCGCTTTTTCTTTCTCTTTCCTTCTCCTTTTCTGCGGGGTTATTTTATTTTTTGCAGGATCAGCTCCCTTGGCTGATTCACCGTGTGGCTCCATAAATAGTTGGATTGGCATAATTGAGGGGTGAACCGGATTTGGGAGTGAGTGGCTGGTGATTGAGGAAGGAGGGGGAGTGTGATGGGATAAGCTGGGCTTACCACCGAGAGAAATGTTTGTGGAACCATGGCTTTTCCACAAGGAGCCACAAGTCTACGGGAGAAGCAGAGAAATGCTCCGACCACTGGAGGAGTGAAACTGCTCCCTGGGCCAGATGCTGATATCATTGCTCTGAGAGTTTTGGCTCTGGCCCCGGCCTCGTGCAGACGTGTGTACCCATCCCTCAACACACTGAGCTCTTCAGTGGGATTGGACAAGGGATTCTGTAGGGTGACACTGCTCTAAATACCTTTGACATCAAGGCAAAGAACTCCATTGGCTGCTGTGGAGCTGAATTGGCTTAAAAGTCATGTTGCATACCTTCCTTAAGTGTTACAGAATTGGGATGTTATACCAAATCCAAATCTGGTGATTTTAAGAAAACCATCTTATCTGTGGTGGGGTCACACAGATGTTTGCTCTGTTGGGTGCTCCAACAGAAGAAGGAGAGGGGAAAAAAAGAGGAGGAATCAGGGGTGGCAATGCAGATTTTGAATTGTTTTCAACTGGTTGCGAGGGAGCACCTGGATTTCCCATAACATCCAGCCCAGGGTGTCCTTAGGCAGATGCCCTGGACTTGCTTCTGAATTCCCACTGCTCCCCTCATGCTGTTCTTGCTGCCACAGAGTGAACTGAGTAAATTATAGACTCAAAGAATGGTTTGAGTTGGGATGGACCTCCTTCCACTAAATTGGGTTGTTCAGAGCCCCATCCAACTTTGAGTGCTTCCAGGGATGGGGCATCTGCCACCGCTCTGGGCAACCTGAATCAGCTGATGCTGGGAAAACTGAGCCCAGCAGCAAAGAAAAAAAATTTAGTTGCTGTTTTGATCCATTCTAGACCTTCATCACTGCCAAATCTTATCCTGAAGGGAGCAAGGGATTGTAGTCAGAGCAGCAGGAAGGTGAGCAGGGGTGATGAGTTCCACGCCAGCAGGGAGAGGTTACATGAGTGTGCTGTGGGTGAAGGAGGATGAGTGTAGCTCTTCGAGTGACTTGTCCAGCAACCAGCCTGCCAACACTTGGCTTTTGGCAGCTTCAATTCAATGTTGTCATCAGCTCTGCCCACTCCTTTGCAGGCTGCCCAAAATGCTGTAATTTGGAGGTGAAGCATTTTTAACCAGGAAAGGGATTTCTAGGAACATCATGACCACAGAGTGGCTTTCAACAGAGGGGTGTGGGCAAAGAGAAAGCATTTTGTTGGGTTCAGGGCCATCTTTGGAGAGAGTGGGCCAGGGTTCCTGTACTAGAGCTGTCTCCTTTTCCTGTGGCTGGGAGTCTGCAGGGAGAGGCCGGAGAGCCGGGGATGTGCGTGTGGATGTGGGCAGTGACGCATTCCTGGGGCATGTGCAGAATTCCTGCCAATGACCACAGCACTTTGCTCAACAACTATCAGAAGGGTTCTCACCCTTCCTCCAGGGAGGCTGCTCTGCTCCCAAAAAAGCTTCCCAATGGATGTAAAGATGTTCATCCGGTTCTGTCGTGACCGTTGCTTTTCCTGTGGCTGTTTTGCTCCTCATTATCTCCCTGGGAAGAGGTTGTTCTCTTGAGCAGCAATATCCCATCCCCAGTTTGGTTCCTGCAGTGTCCATATTTTGTGGGACTGTTTCTTATTTAGCAGCTGCCTTTGCAGGGGTGTGAGGATGCTCCACGCCGTGCCAGCAATGTCAGACTGGCTTTGCCCCCTGGTCTGGAGCTGCAGAAAATGTGTAAGAGATTTCCCTGCTGCTAACAGGCATTGTGTTTGCCTTCCTCTTTGAGGGGGAGAACAGATCTGGGGAAAGAAGTTAAAGAACCAAAAAAGGCCTTCCAGTGGGACATTGGGGCGGGAATGTTCCTGCCTGTGTTCCCACATTGTTCCCAGCCTTGTGCTGGAGTCCAGCTGTATGACACAGGCCTCCAAAATGTGAGGGAGATCCCCTGATGAGTGACACACGCGATGGCAACTCACTGCCCGTGCCCACAAGGCCACAGCCATCGAGTGGGTGCTGGAGAAACGGGGCCTGGCCTTACCCAGCAGCATGAGCTGGACCCAGACCCATCTGTGGCCCTGAGGCTTTGTAGAAAGGCTTTCACTTCTTGGCAGCCCTCTGAGAATGCTTGGCTGATCTGTAGATAGCTAAAAGTGTCATTGTGGGCAAGCAGGTAGCCCAGTGTCCCAGGGACTCCGGAGAGAAGACGAAGGCAATGCCATGTTCCTGGGAGCTGGGAGAAGAGGAGCTGTCTGCAGCAGCAGAGCGCCTTTGCTGCAGGAGGGAGCTTGAGGAAATGCTGGGGTAGGAATAAGTAGAGCTGGCAACAAATGTGCATTTCATTTTATGAACATTTCATGGTGAAACTTAAAACTTCCACAAAATTTGGGGGACTGGATAGCTCTGGGGATTAGTAATGGGATACAGAGCCTTTCATCTCACCAGTGCCTTTTCAACTGCAGCTCAAGTCAATACCAGTGACTGAAAGTTGTTACCATCTGATGGCTTATGTGCAATGAGTTGATGGTCTCAGTGCATTTCCTGGCAGTCAGGTATCTGTGGCTGACGCACACAAACACCCCAGAGAGCCTGGCTGCTCGCCAGCCCTGCTGGCAGCCTCTGCCCATGGCTGGATGAGTCTCAGAGTGAAATATCCCATTTGCTTTTAGCTGGGAGCTCTGTCAGGTACTGTCCTGGCACGTGCAGCGTGTGAGAAGTGCCAGGTGGGGAAGCAGTGGGTTTATGTAGGCATCTTCCATCTGTACTGTGATCCTCCAGGAATACTGCTTTGTTGCAAGGACCTCCTCCTCCTCCTCAGATGCTCAGCCCTCAGCAAAGCTGTGATGTGCAGGAAATTTATGTTTTGCCAACAGAGGGAAGACATTAGGGCACAGGGCTTTGTGTTTAAAATAATGTCACTGCTTTTCTGCCCCTCCCCAAAGTGGTTCTAAGTGGAACACAGAGCACATTTTAACAAGCATTTGTTTATTAATGCATTTGGGATGTGACTAGCACAGGGCTGCACCATCATCTCCATTTCCAGCTGGGAAAACTGAGGTAGGGAGAAACCAAATGAAGGAGCAGCTCTTCCAAGATAAAAAATTCAGGAGTTTGTGGATGCTGACCCTGTGCCAGGTCCAGTAATGGATTTAGTCCATTGGTGCACTCTGTGCTTCTCCCTCAAGATATCTGCCCTCACTCCTTCCATTGTGGGTCTGAAAGCAGCCCCTCAGAGGAAGCCTTGGAAAAGGCTGTTGCTTCATGGATCTGTCTTTTCTCATTTTATGCTCATGGTTAGGACATAGTTTGGAACAAGGAGAGCCCTATCAAAGCTATTTAGGTGTAGATTTTGTTGCTTCTGTTCCAAGTCATGGTGATGAGATGAAGAACTAGAAAGATATGGTTAATCCTCTGTTAATAACCAGTTACCAGCCCTGGGGCTGGTTGTGGCAAGACTCCCTCAACACAGCAGCAATCCATGGAGGAGCCAGCCCCTGCTGGAATGGAGCATCTCTGAGTTACCCCCTGCTTTGGGGAGTTCCATCCCATGTCTAACAGGAGAATCCTCTGGCTTTGGGAACAGTCTGGTGTGGACTGTTCCTGCAGGAATCTCTGCACCCAAGTGGCAGTGGGTGGGATGAGTGTCCTGTGCCCCTGTGGCCTTTCCACGCTCACACCGAGCCAGGCACAAGCATGCCATGGGTAAACAAATGATGTCAGCTCCCAGGGGCGTTATTTTTAAGCACTTTGTATATATTACTTGTCCTGATGTATCTCTGGGCTGTTCATCTCCCCCTCCCACTCTCAATCACCCTCGGAGCTTTTTTTTTTTTCTTTTGGTCCCAACCAACATCTGTAGATTCACTCTTGACAAAAATAAAGCCATCCATCTCCTTTGCCCTGCCACTCTGTCATGTAAGCTCAGGAAAAGAGGCTGGTCAAGGTTTACAGTAGCTGTGGCTGCCTGCAGTGGGAAAGGCACTTATCTGTGAGGAGGGTTTGCAGTTCTCAGGAATGCATCCTTTCCTCAGACCGAGGGGGTGGCTTTTGTTTATCCTCTGGCACACAATGAAATGATGGGAAAACATGCTTGGATGCACTGCAGTAGTAAGGTGGGGCAGGGCAGTGGTTAAAAATGGAACAGAGCCTTTGATCCCCAGCCAGAGCAGATGACTCCCAGAGTTTGGGCTTTAGGGTGGACATCATGTTCTTTCTCTCCGTCTCTGTGTACAGATGGAAGAGTTCCCCCCCTACCTTGTGAGGGGAATTAATTCTCCAGGCAGGCTTGGTGGAGAGAGGGATCACAAGTGAGGCTGGAAGCAACGAAGTGGTTTGGGATAAGCCATGCCTGGCTCAGGTGGGTGCTGGAGGAGGGGATACAATTCTGAGCCTTCCCAACAGCCCGTGGCTCCATGCAGCACATCCCAAGGTCCCAAACTCCACGGCAAAGAGCAGCTGAGCCTCAGGGCTGCTGCCTTGGTGGGGGCTGCAGGGGCTGGCAGGGCCAAGCAGTGAGTCATGAGGCGGCTGGCGTTTGGGACAATGTTTTTCCTGTTAATCTTCCCCACCATCTCCCCCAGAAATCACAATGGAAACTCCATAATCCAGGGGATAGCCTGGGGCATTCCACAACTCCAGAGGGTCCTTGCAGGAGGCTCCGAGTCCTCCCCAGATTTCCCAGCAGCCAGACCAGGTAGTAAATAACCACAGGAGTCCAGAAGATCGAAGGGGCGTGATAGAAGGATTACGTGCCTGCGCCGAGTCCTGCTCTATCCCGGATCTGGAGTGGGACGCTCACAGACTCGGGAGCGCTGACTCCTTGGAGCCAAAGTATATCATCTGTTAAGTCTCTGGCACGCCAGACTCGCTTTAGAGTGAGCAAATTGAAGGTCATCTCTCAGAACCTGGTTAATGCCAGATGCCAAAGTAGACAGAGAGGGAAGCAGAGGGATGATGGATACTCAGATGTACAGATCAATGTATGGCTCAAGGCATGTTTGTTTCTGCCCTGGTTCGGTTTCTGTAGCTGAGGTATATTGTTTTTATTATTTATAGTGTTGGGGGGAGGAATCCCGTGTGTTTGAATTTATTTGCTGTGCTGTGTGGCTGATTTGGAACACGTCCTGTTGCGGGGTTTTTGTTATTCTTTTGCTGAGGAGCTCGGCAATCACTTGGCACTGACTACAGAAAAAATAAAAGAAAAAAACTAAAAAAAAACCCCTCCAAATTCCATATAACCATTTACCTTTTCAGCACTTGGCCACTGTGCACATGTTGGGAATGGCCAAGAGAACCTGTCTGGCCTTGATTCAAGAGGTCTTGGGTGGAATTTTAGCACATGCCTGGGGGTGAAAGCGCCGTGCCAGCCGTGGACACGGCGAGGATGGCTCCGGAGATGGAGCGCGGCAGCTGCTCCGCAGCAGCACGGGAGCCCCAGCCAGGAGGGAAAGAGGATCCATTACATTGCAAGTCAGCTTTCAACTCGCTTCAGGGTTTGAATGTGAATCATTCATTCCACTGGGGAGATGGCTGAGGGCTCTGTGCAAAAAATACAACAAACCCATTGGAGAGCTGCAGAGGAACATCCAAGGGATGTGAGTGGGAACTTGGACCCGAGGACTTGGGCAGCTCGGAGGCATCCTTCAGATGCTTAACCAGGAGTCTTGCTGTTGTCTTTTTCTTGAGCAACTCAAGATTCTGGACTGGTTTTCTCCTTGCCTTAGTGTGCTTTCTCTATCTCTGGCTGGCAGAAGAGACCTGTAACAATACTCTGGGGTTTTGTTTCTGAACTGAGCCACAGCTCCCCTGCATGGAGCCAGCTGTATGTTTGTAGTGGACTGGGAAGCCCCAGGATGAGGGAGGGCAGTGTGAATTCCCTATTTGGGGTACCACATGCAGACAGAGCTGCTTTTGTAGGCCTCTGAACAGGGCTTGTGGAGGTCCCAGTGCAGATGGTGACATGGTGGGTGTCCTTTTGGTCACAAGGCTGAGCCTGAGTCAAGAGCCTGGAGCATAACACATGCAAGTGTAGGGCTAGGGAAGGAAACTTGTGTCTTCTGCACAAAACTTTTAAAAAAAATCAGGACTCTGGAGGCACTGAGCACTGAGTCCCATGGCTCTGGGCTGAAGATAAAAGGTCATCTTTAAGCCTCAGGGCACCTCAGCAATTCAGTTCTACAGTGAATTCCTCCTCCATGGTGCCCCATGTCAAGGATTTCCCCAGTCATATCTTTCTGCAAGTGGAACCAACAGCTCAGGCTGTGCAGCCAAAAGCCAAATGGAACTCGTGTCCTCAGAGCACAGGAGACAGTTCTGGCCTCTTACATGTGCAAAAGCAGTTTAAATGGAACACTGAGGCCGGGAAACCCAACCTGCATAGCCTGGAATCTTTGCATTGTAAGTTGGCTGAGGCAGCATTAATTCAGCTGCTTTGCTCTCTCTTGGCATGAGCTCCACTTGTTTGCCTTGTGATGTGCAAACCTTGACACTTGGCTACTCCTGACTTTTCATCTGCATGGAACTTGAGACCCAAACACAGATACTTTGGCTGAGTGGACACTTCAGGAGAAATCTGAGCTGGTGGAATTGCCCACTTTAGTGTCATTTCTAACTCTTCACTTGGACTTGGGGGATTTGTTTCTCGCTGCTGTGCATTCAGGGAAGAGATACTGCTGCTGGTCCCTTCTCTGTGTCTTCTCTTGTCTCGTTTCCAAAATACTGGAGGCAGAGAAAGTGCACAGAAGCTTGGTTTTAAAAATGTGCTGCATTGCCCTTCCTAATGAGTTTTAAGGTGTGTGGCTGTCAGCATCAATGTGTGTATTTAAATTGTTTACTCCATCTAAATTCCTACTGATTTCCATGCAGGCTGGTACAAGGAGACAAAAGGTGGCCCTGACTCACTCCAGACTCCTTGGATAGGAACCAGTTTTGCACCCTGTATTGTCTGGAGTGACCCTGCAAGGTGTATTCACATTTCTGTGGCCAAATTCAACACAGTCTTCAGGGTTTGTTGAGCATATTCCCAGTAAAACTGGTCCAACCTTTCTTCTCCCTCTGCTCTGTATAACAGGTTACACTGAAAAGGAAAACCAGATTTTGGCTAAAATCAAAATGTTTTCCAAGAGTGTCAACTTCAACTAAATTTCCCAGCAGCTGACATTGGCATTATTTCCTTTGGCTTTCAATGTTTCATTTGCAGAACATCAAAAGGCTCTTGTTTCAATGGACTGGGGTCTTGTCATTTCAGCAGCAGCATTTCACTTCATCCTGCTTTCTCTGTTGCTGGGAGTTCTTTGGTGTTACAGTGAGCAAGGGGGTTGGTGAGCCCACCTTTAGAGGGAATGGAGGATGCCTCTTTCAAAAGGAGTTCAGAGACCATCCAAAAGGAGGGATGGGATAAGGCTTCCCATAACTTTGACTTAGAGACAGAGCTCGGGCCAGCAGTTTTGTGGTCTTTGGTGTTCAGCACCAAACTGTGCCTGAGTTGTTCTGATCATGACAGGGCTTTGGTTTTACCAGAATGGCAAAGATGTGGTTTTCTTCCTAATAAAAATCTCTAGGACTTTCTGCTTTGTGGAAAACTTCAAAATCTTGGCTGGGTTTTCTTCAAATGGGAATCTGAAGTGAGTTAAGTCACACTGTAGATTATGACAAGGGTGTGAAAACCCTGACCTGCTCCTCAGAAAAGTCACCTTGGATTGCAGCCAATGGTGTTTTATTGGGATTTGAACCCACAGAAGTGTTTGAAACAGAGATGTTCTCAAGGCTTTGAGGAGCACAGCTTCCCCAGCTTTGGGACTGCTGGGTGTCTCCTGTTTTTTCATCCCAACACTTCATTTCAAGGTGTTTATTTAAATAATATTTGTTTAAATGCATGAAGTTTCCCTGGAAAGGTAAAGAATCCTTTCCCTTTGTCCTTGTTGGGGAAGAAAGGCAGGCTGAGCTGTGAAGAACAGGTGAAGATCCCTTACACTGATGTGAGATGAGTTTTAGTTGCTCACTCTTTGGCTTCCAGGTCCATCGGTGTTTCCAAACCAAACCCCAGAGGATGATTTTCCCATTTCCGAGGCTGAATTGCTTGTCTGTGTTCCTGAATTCACTGCATTTGTTTGCTTCTCAGCCAACACTGTTTCTCAGCAGGTGCCTGTAGTAAAACCACAGGGCTGTGAATGAAAGCACAGACAGTTCTTTGGAGACACTTTATCTCCCTCGTCGGTGCCGGTGGGGAAGGCAAAGGGAATTCTCCTGCTTTATTTTCCTGGCTTTGGTTACAGTCTCTTCTCAGGGCAGTGGGCCATTAAGCAGGGCATGCTCCCTCCCTTGTGCCTGCACTCAAGGCTTGGCTTTACCCAATCCAAAGAGATATGGTTGCATTTTGAATGAAAATTACATCTGAAACCAGTTTTATCAGTTTCCTGGAAGATGACAGGGAGAAAATATGTGAAAAATGTCTTTTCACCTCTGTTGGGATTTTTTTCCTTGTCCTTTGTCACCCATTGCATCAAGCTTCCTTATCATTTGACCATGAGAAAATGTTTTCCCCCAGTGAGAGAGAGGCCAAACCCTCATGGGTTCATTAAGGGGTGAGTGGTGTGACCAGAGATACCTGATCTGGATATGAGGGAGCGTCAGCTCTGGGACCTGTGCTTTGGGCTGGCTTTAAATTGCTTGGTGGTGATGGTTTGGGGCAGGGAGACAGATTTTTCCTGCCTAACTCAGCTCTGCTTGCAGGTTTGAGAAGAGCAGCTGGTGCCATTCTCAGCTCCCCATTTCCCCAGCACTTGCAGCAGAACTCTCCTCAGCTGCACTGGGGCTGGCAGGGGGAAGGAATGAGGGAGTATTTGACAGCCCCTGACTCTCTCACACAGAAACAGGGCAAGAAACCTTCTCACTTTCAGTGACGTCCCCTCCAGGCAATATATTTTTCCCATTTCCCCCAGTGGATGCAGCTTTACTATCTGTGTAACAACATATTAGTTAGGTCACTTCACAGCTATGAGGCTGTTGTGCGGATTCCCTCTCTTCTAGGAATTCTGCCGATGAATCATCAACACTTAGGGCTGGAGTTTGATGTCTTTATTCACACTTAATGCTCGTACTTGGCTGCAGAAGTAATCCTGTGGAATCCAATGGGACTAACTGTGGAGTTAGATACTATTAAATCTTCAGCCTTTTAACAGGAGTAATGGGTTACAGCCAGATTTGTGCATAAAACTGAAATGCAGTCCTGGCTTTCTGAGGGGTAAGGAGGGAGTGCAGGGCTAAAATGTTCCTGATGAAACCTAGACCCATGTGAAAATTCCCTGCTAGCTGGCTTTGTTGTAAAACCTTGCATCCTCTGGGGAAGGGCAGTCAGACCCACCTGGCCTCACTTCTCACAGGGACACTGGAGTTGGGAACAAATCACATCTCAGGGTGAGGTTTTTTGTTAGTTTGTTTCATTTGCTCACTATTGTAATTAAGACATTTCAGGAAAAATTAATTGTCTTTCTGAACTAATGGCTTTTTAATACTGGAAGTGACAGAATGCTCTGCCTCATACTGAGTGCCATGGGCTGTGGAAGATGCAGTTAGGGGATATGCAATCCTGCTCTCCAGGAAGGAGTTTGGGATCTGATGAGGATGCTGTTTATTTGTAGGAAAGCATTGCTTTGGTCTCCACTCAAATTCTAGATGGATTTACTGGAGTTGTCTGAACCTGAAGTGATGTGCAGACTTTAACTTGGCTTTCTTGGAGGATGAGGGAAATGAGTACCATTAACCTGATTTTCCCATGTGGAAAGAAAAACAAAGTATTTGTTTGAAAAAGCAGCATTAGTCTCAACACTGCCTTGGTAATGTGGTGCTTGATGACCTTCAGATGTAACACCAATTGATTTGGACTGGATATTGGGAAGGAATTGTTCCCTGGGAGGGTGGGCAGGCCCTGGCACAGGGTGCCCAGAGCAGCTGTGGCTGCCCCTGGATCCCTGGCAGTGCCCAAGGCCAGGTTGGATGGGGCTGGGAGCAGCCTGGGATTGTGGAAGGTGTCACTGCCATGGCAGGGGTGGGACTGGAGGGGCTTCAAGATCCATCCTAATTCAAACCATTCTGTGATTCTATAAACTTAAAAAAAAAAAGAAAAAGGGATCCAGATCTGGTGAATCACAACATTCCTGTGCTTTAGTGTTATTTAAGAAACACAAAATCAGCAGAGTTGTGGATCACAAATCTTCATTCAGTGAACTCTTGGGAGTCAGCTTCAGCTGCAAGGCTGAGCCCCAGCCATGGAGGGGACAGTGCCCCTTCCTGTGCAGTGGCCTGGTGTGACAAAGTCCTGCCAGGAGCAGGGGACAGCTCTGCCACAGCCCTTTGCCATGTGCCCAAGAGCAGAAAGCCCAGCAAAGACACTCTGGTGCAGCTGTACAGCATTACCCTGCAGGGGAGGAGGGTGGGGAAATGAGGAACAGCCACACATCCTCCCTTGGACAGGGCTTGGTTTACACTGCCCCACTGAGGGTTTGTTTTCTTTTAGACCAGAATGGGTTGTGGCAATGGGGGCTGGACATGGAAACACGACCAGGCTCGGTGGCTCCCAGCACTGCTGGTCCCCTGGCCTGAGCTCCTGCAAGGACACAAGGAAGATCTGAAATCTCTCTTTCTTCAGCCTCTGCCTCTCCCCCCTCCACTCCCTTCCTCTCCCAAGGTGCTTTTAATCCCTTTGGTTAATGTGAAATTAAGATAATAAGTCAAAGAGTAGAGAGGATTGGGAAGGGGGTAGCAGGGGGAAGAGGGAAAGAAAAGGAAATAGAAAAAAGAGAGATTCTTCTGACAGATAATTAGGGAGATTGGTTTACCAGCCAGGGACTAATGCTGGCTTCCCAGCTCAAACAGTCCCTTGAGACTCATTTTGTGACTTTAATTTCTAAGGGGTTCCTTAAGCAGGTGCCCTGTGACAGGTAGTCAATAGGGGGCTTCTGGCTGAGCCCCAGCGCCTCTTTGGAGAGGTCAGAGCAGGAGGTCAGAGAGCGGGGCCCGCGAGGTTGGCGGGTCAGGAGCCATCACGGTGACAGATGAACCCAAACGTGTCCCCTCCTCCGGGGCTGTCCCTGCCGAGGGCAGCGCCGGCGTCTCTCGGGACCGGCCCCCCCTCTGCTCGGGGACATCCCTGTTCCCTCCGCTCGCACCTCTCAACTGCTCTTCATTAGCCAGAGGGGCTGTTCACAGCCACCATCCGATGGGGAGAGGGTGCTGTCTCCATACCTCTCAACTGGTCCTCATTAGGTAGAACAGTCCCCTTTTGTCCTGCATGAAGCCCCCTTTGTTTGTGAGCCGCAGCGGGGCTGCAAGAGCAGAACCTGATACAAAACAATGCGGCATTATTTAGCCAGAGCCTAAAGTCAAGGAGGGAGCAGCGTTTTGGGAAGCTCTGGCTGCTGTAGCGTGCGTGTGTGTTTGTGTGTGAACACCCATGGATTCTCGCTGTGCATCCATCTGTCCTTCCTGCTCCAAGCTTGGTTCCTCTTGCAGTTTCTAGCTGGCTTTCACTCCATCTGCCACCAGCCCGTGTTGCAGGACCCCTCTTAGAATGTACTTCCAAGGTGCTGGAGCTACAAGGAGCTGCTTTTACTCTGCTTCATGTTCTGGGGGGACTCAGCACTTCCCCCTTTCCTGGACAGGTTTTCAGGGGGTCCCCTGTTGTGGCAGCATTTCCCTGCTTGGCAGAGGAATAGGAGACCATTCTGCTTCTCTTCCACCCCTCCCAGGCTGCCTCCCTGCTGCCAGCAGCTGAGGTTGTGTTGGCTGGAGCCAGATTAGTCATTCTGTCTGAGATTTCTTTCATATTGAGGATAATGATGACAAAAAAAGAAATTAATTTTCTTTGTAATTGGATTCCCGCTTTTCCCCGAAGACCTGATGCCTTTTTAAAAAGCAGCATCTCTCACCTCTGTGTTGGTAGCTGCAGTGCTGCTGCAAAGTGGGATCAGCACAGGAGTGTCTGGTAGGTTATAAATCGGGTGGCAGAATTAAATGCTTACATGCCTGGAGTGCCAAGGTCGGGTCCCTGATCCCATTAGCTGCTCCTTTCGCCTCGAAACAGCTGGAGCAGAGCTGAGCATCAGCTGCAGAATACCACATTGGAGTGGAAACTGCAGAGACAAACTGGAAAGAAATTACCCCAAATGTTGTGCCTTTGGGTCCCATCCACTGCAAAAAACAGTGAGAGGACTGGGATTAAACGGAGTCCTACCCCAGAGTAAGAAAATAAAGCCTGACTTGGGAGCACTGGTGGAGCCAAAATGCTGCTTGAAGTGAACAGTGTTGGCAAAATTAAGGTAATCTTTGAAATTTTTTTTAATAAGAAAAGGAAACCCAATGTGCATCAAGCCCCAGCAGAGCTTTGAAGAGGCAGGAGTGAAGACAAGGAGCTCATTGTCCGTGTGCCAGTGATCCAGAGAGAGGAACCTCTCTGTCCTGTGCCAGAGTCTGAATATGAAAGTCCTCTATAAATCCAACTTGATTTGAGAGTTAATTGGAGTGGGAAAACCAGGACAGCAGGATGGAGAAATAGTGCTTTGTGGGTTTCCTGGTACACCTCTCCCAAAGAGCTCCTCCTGCATTTGGAGAAGGATTTTGTGGCCTGTGGGGCCAACATTTACACCCACGTCTCTGCCAAGGCTGTTGCGTCATGTCAGTCAGGGTTTATTTGGATACAACCACAGGTGGCCTCACACACTGCACACCAGTGTTGGCCACCTTGGGAAGCCCTTGCCTGCTGCCCACCGTGTCCAAAGGGTGCTGTGGGACCTGGAGCCATGGCTGTGGCTCTGCAGTCACGTTGGGTGTCAGATGTTCTCACCATTGCACACTTGAATCCTGCGCAACCCAAGGAGAGGAGCTGGTACAGACCTTCCGTGTGACTCAGGCAGCAGTGACACACAGGCTTGGTGTCTCTGGCAAGCAGATGTTTCAGTGGAGAGCTAACAATTTTTGATGGGGGAGGTGTTTTTGGTGTGGAAACCTCCAGCACCATTCACAGAAGGGCTGGAAATAGTGCCAAGTGGCTGAGTGAGGATTGTACCCAGTGGCTTGGTCGAGGCTGGTGCCCGCCTTTAATTCCATGCTCCCACCTTGCTGGTGGGTGGGATTTTTGGCTCACTGCACCTGCAGCGGGGTGGTCACCTGAGAGGACCAGTCCACGTGGCAAACTGGGAGCAGTTTGCTCCAGGAGGGTGGATTAGCTCTATGGATGCTGGGATGGGGCTGGGCTCCAGGGCTTCTCCCTGTTTACGGCTCTCCCAGCGAGCGCAGGCCGTGGCTGGGTGGAACTTGGAGTCCTGCAGCCGAGGGTTTTGTGTTTTGTTTCCAACCGTAAATATAACACAATTGTGTTTATGTAACGCAGTTCTGGGAGATGCTGCACACGGGTTTTAAATAGAATAAGGGTTAAATTTAGCCTCTTTTTTTTTTTCCTCCCATTGATTTTGTAGAGATAGATTTGTGTTTAAAAGACTTCTCACCCTGGAGTTTACCGGACTCTGTGCTGCATGATCTCATTGCTAGGATCTCACTCTTTCTCCACCCTTCCCTCCCGTTGTTTGCTATTCTGACCAAAGATGAGACAGAAAAAGTTAAACAAACTTTTTTTTAAGACAGGGAACGCATCATCCTATGTGTTTATGCAGTATTAAACACAACAAGATCATTATCTGGAGACACTGGAGACCGGATTCCCTTTGGATGTAAATGAGTAAAGTTCCCATCAAGTACATGATTTACACCAGCACGGGCTTTGGCGCCAGGGTGTATAAAGATGAGCAAGGGAAAAAAAATTCAGCTATGCACAGTTGAACTTTTTAAGCATTTCTTATTAGCTTCCAATTAGCAGCTGGAAAAAATGATTAGAAGAAGGGAAACAAATAGGCTGAACATCATGAGAAGAGCAAAACTTTGAAATTATGAATGTATTTTGTATTTTTAAACCTGATTTGGTTCTTTTCCAGTCAGCAGCAAAGCGTTAGGCCCAATGACTGGATCTGAATTTCCCCAGTTCTCAGATGCCAACATTTGTTATTGACACCCCTAATAGGAGCTGAAATGATATCTGGGATTCAGAGCCAAGAGCCAGTGATGCAGAGGGGTTTGTAGACTGGGCTAGCTTTGCCATATGGGATGTTAGGGCAGCTTTTCTCCAGCTCCAGCCTCTCCCAAGGTTGTTTTGAAGTTTCTGTTGTGATTCACACGTCCTGGGATCTCTGCAGCAAAGGATTGGAATTTTGTGCTTGGAGGCAAATCCTTGGGTCAGCTAAGCTAAGTAGTAAACAACACTTCATGTTTCCAGGGCTCTCAACTAGCAGTATTCCATCAAAAGTCTTTGATACAAAGTGATTTTAGATTTACTAACAGCATTTCTGAGGAAGAAATTCATCATCTACACAAGCCAGAGCAGCATCTCAGACTCAGGCCTGTTACTGTCCATCTGCTTCCATGCTGCTGCTTCCATCCTGCTGGAACACCAGAAATACTGGGTTTTATTCTTTTAGGAAGGAAAAAGATTACCTGGCTTTTGGAGGAAAAAATGACTGGTAAGCTAAACTCTTTGGTCATATCTTATTCATGGTCTTTATGCAGCCTGGAAAAGTCTTCCAGTTTGTCACTGGTTCTTCACTCGTATTTGTGAACTAAGTACAACTCTGTATTTTTTCCAGCTCTAACAAGATGGCATCTGTCTGGGGAGCTGGAATAGGCAACAGGCCTATTTGGGTTTTTCTCTAATACAGATCCAGCACTTGAAACAATCTGCACACCCTGAGGACCTCTCTGTTACCTCACTGTTCCTTCAGGAGAGAAGTGCCAAGGCTTCCTGGCAGCGGAGATTTGATGCACTAAGGAAGTCTGGATAGTTTCCCCCACTGGGAGATCTGGATGGAGCAGTTGTCTCCCAGTTGGTGTGAGGTTTAAACTGGGAACAGAGTGGCACTCAGAATATTCTCCTGGCTTACTGGGGTCATACCACACGTACGTGATGTTTATTGGTTCCAAGCTTGGCCCGTGCTGGGTTTGAAGGCCAGGTTTATTTTTGAAGGTGGGATGATGCTGTGGTTGAATGGCACGTCATTCAATGCCCATTTGTGCCAGTTGGACTGTCTCTGGTCTCTTCCGTTGCTCCTTTCCAGGGCTCCCTAACTCCAAGCTAATTGGGTGCTTGCTCCAGGCTTTCTATTTTAATGCTGTTTGATGATAATCATCATTCCCGCAGGATGAATGGTCGAGAACAAAGACAGGAAACGTCCCCCTGATTAGATAGAGGCAGGAGAGCCATTGGAGGAAAAAAACAAATGACAAAAGTGACAAATGAGGGTCCTGTAACTTCTGCCATCCTCCTGGGGCATGTGGAAGGGCCTGGAAGGAGACATGAATAAGACTTATTTATTGGTTTGGAAAACCATGCCTTGGAAGTCTTCAGGTTTCATCTCCATCTGCAAACAAAGGCCAGAGGAGAGATAAGGCCAGGCAGCTGCCAGGACTGCCCTGTTTTGGGGAGAGTTACACAATCCCTCCTTCGTTCCAGTCAGATCAGAACTAATCATCAATGCTGCCCAAGAGGGGAAGAGGCAACACTCAGAGGGAGGTTTAGGTGGTGAGCACGGTACAAACTGCACCTGCAGTGTATTCAGAGCACAGACCTGAGCCCCAGCTGGAGTCTGACCTTGTTTCATGTTGACTTTTGTTGATGCCATGCCTGGGCTAAGCTTGGTGTGTTCCTTGGGAATCACTGGAAAGGCAAAATGGGCTTCAGCAGCGACCCAAATGTGTGCAGTGCTGCAGAGCAGGAGGGTGTGGCCTGTCTGACACCCCATTCATGGATAAATGTGTCTTTCACAGTAGTATCAAATACTTTCAGAATCCTAAAAGGCTTGCAAGTGTCTTGCTGCAAGAACAGGAAGGTTCTGTGGGAGCTGGGCTTTAGGTGTTAATGCAGAGAAAGGTGAGCTTATGGAGCTTGGAGCAGGTCATGTTCAGCCCTGTGGCCTGTCCAGGTCCCAGAGATGCCATTAGGGTCTAGTTTTACCTTTTTCTTCAAGCACAGAGGTGCTTTGTAAATCAGTCAAGTGCAGCCTAGCATGGCTTGGGGGGAAAGAGCAACATAAGTAAATTCTTTGACTTCAGAGAAATTGTCATCAGAATATTGTCACTTCTCAAAAACAGAGAGGTTTTCATTTTCAGTGGTTGAAAACTGAGTGGGAGCTGGAAGTACAGGGGAGCTGGTTCTGATTAGCCCCAAATCCCCACATGCTGTCGTGCATTCTGGGTTTATTTTTGTTTGTTAAGCTTTGTTTCAATTAATTCTGTTTAGTGCTCATGTTTAGAGCATGGCCTTAGGTTTGTTTATGATCACTGTGTTCTGGGGGGATGAGCAAAATCTGGGCATCCCAGAGAAACCCCCAAACTGGGGAACTTGGACTAGAGGGGGCTCTGAGATGTCCAAGGAGTTTGACATTTCCATGGCTTGGAGAATACCTTTAAAAGGTTTTCTGAGATTGGATGAGGCCTCAGAAATAAATAATAAATAAAGGCCCAAATCTTTCCTTCTCTGTTTCGACTGTAAAAGAGGCAAAAAACCTGATCTGGAGAGCAGCTCTAGGGCTGGTATTTTTGGTGTTTCTTCCCCAAACTTTGGCAACTTGTCCTGCTCCTTAGCAGACCCTTTGAATTAAGGGTTATTGTGGTTCTCAGTTCTGTCTAGGTTTGAAGCCAGAAGAAATCTCCTGAAAGAAAATGGAAATAGAAATATTCTGACTTGAATACCTTTAACCTAAGCTCTGCCATGAAGTATATTTTCTAATGCTACAAGATTTTTGTTGATGGTGTTTCTGAAAGTGAGGATGACTTTTTAGGTGTGCTGGTATAAACCCTACTCTTCCCTCTGTGTTTAGTGATAATTGGTATCTACTCTTCAGGACCTCTGCTGTGAAATAAATTAGGGACATGCCTGGAAAATACTGGATTGGCTTAAATGTGCTGTGGAGTCATTTTTGTTTCTTTTATCCTGCATTTTTAAATTAAAGAAATGTGATGATTTAAGGCGTTTGATCTGCGATGTTGCAATTTTTATTAGCATTTGTTTCCAGTTGTGTGTTTTCCCGGTAATCGGTTTATGGAACCTTTCACCCCCGATCTCCTCCTGCAGGGTCACGTGCCTTGCTCAGGTCCAGCCATCTGGCTCTTCTCTCCCACCACTGAGCAAATGGGGGTCACTTTTTTTCTGGAAAGAAAGAACAAATGCTGTTGCAGCCATTGCTCCTTGGCAGCTCTGTTGGGTGGCCTCAGCAGGGTCAAGGACTTAAAAACTGCAGAGTGACCTCCTGGTCCCTTTCTAGGTAGGATATTCCAGTCTGGGAATGACATGTACAAAGTTGCTGGAAGTCCTGCCAAGCTAGTCAGCCCTAATGCTTGATTTCACTTCTGAATCAGATATTCTTCCCTCCCCCCTCCTTTGGAGGGTCTAGTGAATCAAGATGTGGCTTCCGTATCACTCATTTCAAAATCAGGCAGATCTGTCTTTTCCCATCTTGGGACCAGTTCAGGCTCTGTTTGGAGTCCCTCATGTTCACAGGCAACAGCCCAACAGTTGGCCTAGAGCAGCACTGAAGGCAGAGCTGGTCTGACTTCAGAAGGGAGGTTTTGCAAAGATCACTGAAGTTCAGAAATCCCTAAGAATTTATTCTTATCCTTTATTTCCAGTAGAAACACTTCCAGAAATGTTCCTGTGTCAGTCCCACTCCCTTGTACCATTGTCTGTGTACTATCTGTGGGTTCCACTGGCCCACACTCCTTCAGCTGCTCTGATGTGCTGATGCTGTGAGGATTCCCTCACCCTGGAGCTCTGTCCAGTCAGCTTTGCTGCATCCCAGACCAGCTCCCACTGCAGCCATGTGCCATTCCCTGTGTCAGAAGGGAAAAGCTGGGATTTGGTTTAACCAGCCACAGCTCTGGGGCTTGGGTTGCTCTCCCAAAGCTCAGCCTATGGTTCTGACCTTAAATAGGCTCTGTAACAAGTCGTTCCAGCCTCTGTGTGCGTTGTTAACTGTTTCCATGTTTTTGACAGATGGCTTGGTGTACCTCACAGTGAAGCCAACTTCCTGTTGAACAAACAATGAGGAAAGAGGAGGGAGGAAGAATGGGGTGTGGGAGAGAACACAGGATGCCATTTATATTTTATTTATGCAAGTGTTGGATTGATTTTATTTTTATTTTTAAATCGTGGGTATGCAGAGGACTGAGAATTTGGGGAGAAACTGGAACTTTGAGGCTTCATTTATGAGGAGTCTTCAAGGTTTCCAAACCTCCCTCCAGAGACTGAGACTTGCCATTACTCCTGTTTGTCCTGATATCATGGGGAGTCATGGTTCAATGAGTGGAGTCAGTCTTGTAAGTCTTATGAAAGGCACTGTCCACCCCTCTTTGTCAGTGGTGTTCCTTTTGGAGAAGCTCTCAGGCTGTACAAAGCTTTGCTTTCAGGGTTTTATGCCAGTCTGAAATGCCAGAAGCCATCACCAGGCTTCATCATCCCAGTGAATTGCTTTGCTAAGTGACCCCATGGTCCAGCACATTCTGTAACTGTCCTACACAAGATTTTGGTGCTATTTCTTTTCAGTCAGAGCACAGGACTGCAACTTGGACCTAGGTCTGGCAGAGTGAACTTGGAGAAGCCAGGGCAGAGTCTTGTTAATCTGTAATATAAACAGGAATATTTATTTGACTGCTTTTGCCAAGTATTTTTAACATGTAGTGATAGAGAAAGCTTGGAAGCCTCTCCAGATAGCAGAGAGTGTCTGTTACTGTGGTGACCAGCACAAGACTTTCTCAGCCCTGTAGAGAAGCACTGGTGGCACTGACAGAGCAAGAATTGCACATCAGCCACAAAGTGGGACCCAAGTGGTGGTAACTTGTTGTGGGAATGGCTTGAGGAGCAGCACAGCTTCTTGTCTATTATTGTTCATGTGCTCATTGGCCACGACTCCTGTCCAGCCCCTCCCTAGCAGCACACAGTGATTCCCAGGGTTTCTGGTGGCTGGCTTTGGAGCTGTCTCTGCTGTCCCCTCTGAACACAGGCTTGCAGGATTTCTGCCCTGGCTGGCACTTGCCCTGCCTGGTCAGTGGGATCGATTTTGATGGGCACAGAGTTCAGCTGACCCCAGCTCCTCAAAAAAAGCTGACTGTGCTCTGTGCCTCACTCTGTGCCTTGCTCTGCTTTCTGTCTACTTTGACCCAGCTCTTCTGTTTACCTCTGTATCTGCTTTTTTATTGTCTCTTGAAACCATATGCAAATTTAATATCCTTTCCTCCTTCTTCTATGTTTCTGCATCCCTCCCCATGAGAATCTTGTCCTTGTTTATAATGGAGCTCTCCCTGGTCAGACACTGTGCAAGGTGTGGCTGATGGAAGTGAATTCCTCCCGCTTGGGATTTTGCTACCACAGAAGAAAACAGATTTTGCCCCTGACTCTTTATAGATCCTTGTCAGCTCCTCAGCACAGTCTGATGACACCAGGAAAGCAGAGCTAATGATAGTTCCAATTCTAAAACCCCTCTGCTTCCTTGATTGCTCTTTAGTAACTCCAGAGAACTGCACCTGGATGATCCCTTCTGAGATGTGGCAAGGGTCTGCTGGACGAGGCCCCCCAGCTCTGGCCAGAGGCTCTAGGACAGTAATGTCCTGCCAGGATATCAAATAACCCATCCTGAATTGCTGCTGACCACCTTACCCCAAGGCTGTACCCCAAACCAGGGTGTATCAGTGTATCTTGGGGTATTTCCCCTCAGAAAGCTGGCAGTTGCAAGCCTGAGAAGCATCCATGTAACCCTCCAGCTCTGCAGAGGCATTTGTAGGGATCCCAAGTGGTTCCCTGTCCCTGAAATAGCACAGCCTGTTAAACACTCCCAGCTGAAGGAAACCCACACTCAGTGGCAGGAGGTTTGGGAGGCACCACGATGCCAAGTCCCCTTTGCAATCCATCATTCCCCTTTCCACAAGTTTCCCAGGCAATGGGAGTGTTTTTCCATCCTTCCCTGCTAGCAGTGAAGTAAAGCATAAAGTGAGTTATAAAGATGTTTAAAGGAGCTTTTGCCCCGGCCTGGCCTGGAAGAGCTGAGGTCATTCCCAGTGCACATTAGTGAATATGTGGAGGGTCTTTGGAGCTTTCTTCCAGGGAAACAGCTAATAAAGCTGCCTGTGTTTGTTGTTCATGCCAAGACACATTCCAGCATCTGATTATTTGATGTCATTACTTTAATGTGGAAAGAAAGAGCGAAGCACGGATTTTTCCAGGTGGATTGGCTCCTCTGGGGGAGGCCACAGCTTAGAGTAGGTGTGTTGGATTTAGAACTGACCCAAACTTGGTCAAAAATAAACTTTGTGCAACTAAACTTCAAATTTTAGTGCCGCTGAAGTGGAGTAAGGAAGGGAATGGCAGCAGAACCGACAGCTTCCTTTAGGAGGAATTTGCAGATTTGATGTGGAATTGAAAAAGGAAAGAAAAAGAGACAATAGT
This sequence comes from Alaudala cheleensis, assembly GCA_013398995.1. Lineage (NCBI taxonomy): Eukaryota > Metazoa > Chordata > Aves > Passeriformes > Alaudidae > Alaudala > Alaudala cheleensis. The sequence goes on from VWYE01007057.1 coordinate 58,928, forward strand.
GTTGTAATTGCTTAAGAGACTCAAACTGCAAAGGAAATGTTCGAAACTCATGTAAAAGACCTCCCTGTAGCCAAATGTTGTACAGAAGGTACCAAAGAGGAATTTTGCTCCCTCAGAAATTCTGTAGTTTGAGGAAGGGATTGTTCCCAGTTGGAACAAAATGCTAAATTTCCCATGTCCCACAGGCCTACTTAAGCAATGGATTTAATGTTACCAAGACACTTTGTCAAGGGGATTAGTCGCTTGAACTTTTTTACTGTGGTAAATAATGCAGAAATCTAACAAACATTCTGACATTTCTAGGAACAAAAGTCATCAGAATCAATACTTCTCTTAGATCTCTGCTTTTTTAAGGTAATTACCCTGTTTCAACTCTTCTAAAGCAGCTGTGCTCTGTCTGAGGTCTTGGTCTTTGGATATGTGACCAGTCTGTACTCGTGGGAATAGGGAATAATGATTTTGTGAAACTGGATACATGAGTATGGACTCTCTATAATCAGAAAAAGTCATAGATTCATGTTCTGTAGGTCTGGTTTAATTTTTCACTTTTGTGTCACTTCATTGGCATTTCTCTTAATTCTCCCCAACACAGCCAGAATTGGAAACAGGACATCTAAGTCTGGGAATTTGTGGCCAGCTTCTTATCTCCCATTGGTTTTCCACCACTGTAACTTCAGTGACGGATCATCTTTTTTTGTTTAAATATTCTGGTGTGAGAGAAATGAAGACCAAAGCACTCGGGATAGTTTATGATGGGTTACTGGATATAAGTGGAAAATTAGAAGTGATCCATATCCGGTCTGTTCAACTCTGTTATCCATTTAATCATCACAATTCCAGGCACTGTAAATTTCTAAATGTTATTTGGAAATGAAGTGGCTGGTTACAACTGATGTTGCTAATCCTTCTGCTGGCAGTAGCTCCCCTGCTGAAATGACATAATTTGTGACTTGCAGTGATCAATGGTGTTGTAGGCAGGTTAAATCTAAAGCCCAGTTTGCAATGGTTTTGCTCATTATCTTACAACAGTTGTTACTGCTACACATGGCTGTTATATTTGACTTTAGATGGTGAAAGGAAAAATCAATATTTAAATCCTGTTTATGTGTGGTCCTGCCAAGCAGCACAGAGACAGGACTGGTGTCCAAGTGCTCCCCACTGGAACTCCATGGCTTTGGGTTCTAACTGAACATGGAAATTCTTGGGTTATGCTGTGCACTGTGGGGGCTTTCCTGCCTGTGGAGAGGATCCTAAAGAGAGGAGCCATTAATTTTCCAGGTCTGAGGGTAGACAAGAATGAATAGGTCTCATTTTCAAGATTTTAAGAAAAACTAGCAGAAGCAGATTGGCTGTTGCCAACAGCTGTCTAAGTCTGGTCTAAATTGAACTGTAGGATTCCTGTCCACAAGTGGTCTGTGAGTAAGTTTTCGTTGAAAATTCTTTGAGATCCTATATTCAATGTTTCCTAAACTTCTGCTGGAGATACATTTCATGCTGCATCAGCTGCAGCTGTGAAGATTGTGGGCAGTGCTTGATGAGCTGGGCAAAATGGTCTCATGAGTAGGCAATATGTTCATGCAGATCAGCACATTTTCTGACTGGGTGTCTAAAAGGTGGATTAATTGAAATATGAATAGGAATTTATTGACTTCAGGGTTTGGTGGGATGTTGCAGGGATGAGCCCAAGGAGAGATGGATGTTTTGGATCCAGATGAAAACTTTAAAAGTGAAAATGTCAGATTTGTTTCAATCCTGAAAAAGGGGGTCTGGTGTAGAAGGTAGATCATTACTGAAGTGTGGTGAGGCTCAGATGATTTAATCCCCCTGCAACAGTACCCTCTTCTAAAACAGTGTTTAGTACAGCTCTCATCCCTTATCCACATCTTTGTTACGTTTGGATTTGTGGAAGTTTCTTATCAAAAGGAAAACATTCAAGGACTGAACACAGATTTGAGAAGGGAAATGAAAAGCACTGGCAAGCCAGAAGGGAGATACTGGGTTGGTTGCTCAGCTTTCTTAATAAACTGCTCGAATTTAAACATGGCCTTGCTCCTTCAGACCAGCTTCTCCTTCCTGGCTTCAGCTGTGGAAAAAAATAACAACAAAACTTTGTATTGTGATGGAGAATGTTGCTTACAATGCCACAGAATCACTGCATTCACCCATCACAAGAGCAACACAACACTGGTCTGGTTCTTGGGTGGGCTCCAAGGGTTGAATATTGGCAAATTCTTTGAATCTCTTTGGGTTTGGGGGTTTTTTTGGTTGGTCTCTCATGCAAAGAACTCAAGTCTCCAAAAAGAAGGTGTTCCCAGTGTGTCAGGAACAGCTTCACGCCCATCCTCAAACTCTAAGGACTGTAGGGAATGTGCAGGGTGGGCACAACAATGTGGGGCAGCCATGAAAATCATAGATGACCTGCAATGATTTCTCTGCTGGGCAGGTAGAGACACACAATACAATATGCCACGGATCTTGGAAACCCTTCCAGAGCTCCAGGCTTGGACATGCCTCCAGGTATTTGTGAAATATGTGGTACTATGAATGTGCTGGGAAACACAGGGCTTTTGGTTTCCTTCACATTATTTCACTGGTATTTTCTTGAATTGCCCTGAATGTCTTGGAGATGAGTGGAGAAGAAGAAAGTCTGCACAACTTAACATTTCAGGACTATTTAGCTTTTTGATAATGATATTGGTAAAATAATGAGATTATTCAATCACCTGCTCTTTTATAGCCTTGAGTCACTTTTGAGTAACTTTTTGAACATCGATGGTGGATTTTGTATCCTTCATGTTTTCCCAGAGCTCAGAATTTCTCTGCAGTGGCTGTTCCGCACTTACCCTGGGGACACAGAATGCTCTGCTTGCAGATCAATCTTTCACACAGTCCTGGTGCCTGCTGGGATGTGGGAACCTAAAGCCCAGGCTTGCTAGAAGCTGGGAGAATGAGCTGATTGATGATGCAGCAGATTTTCCACTGGAAGCCAAATGGTTTATGCCAGGATTTTGTTGAGACCAGCATGCCACTGAGGAACATCCCAGGATTTGTCCCATTTGGACTCTGAAGTTTTCTGCTGCAATTCCTGACCAGTTTGGGTCATGGTCCCGTGCCTTTGGTGAAGCTGCAGCAATGAGTGTGTCATGAAAAGAAAGCTCTTCCATCCACCCAGATCTGACCCACTTAAGTGTGTCCAGATGGACAGATGACCTCCAGAGGTCCCTTTCAGCCTAAATTATTCAGTGACTCTGTTTGCAGCATTCCAGAGGGAGTGTTAGGTGAAACTGGGACCATCCCATCTGGGGAGGAGGATAGAGTTATATCTGCAAGTCCTGTATCTTGACCCTGTCCTCTGCCCTGGCCATCCATCACTGGGCACTGGTATTTTATTCTACCAGGATGTCAATCACCTTTTCAATTAGTGAGTGGGAGGGGAGAGTGTGGATGATAGCACCCAATCTTCCATTTGATTTAGGATGAATCACACTTAAGAGGGCATCTGGGGTTAAAGAACACAGGATTCTGGACACATGTATAAATCAACAGACTTGAGGTTTGCATTATTCACCTTCTGGAGTATGAAGTGATATGACTCATTGGATCATAAAAGAGATCAAATAGCTTTGTTGCTAATAATTCTTTCCTTGACCCATTCCCTGGCACATTAGGTTTGTAAACAGAGTTTTAATGGCATCCCTTGGAAGTAATAACATCACGCCTTTATAGCACCTTGGCTGACTGTACCCTCCTGGCTGTAACTGTGCTTGGGTTTAAGCCTCAGCCATTTGTGGGAACTAATGTGCTTTCATATCTTGAGTTTGCAGTTATTGCCTTTTTGAGATTGATCATCTCCAGTTACTCTGCCTCCCGCCCCTCCTCTCCCACAGACGACATTTGAACCCTCCCAGGAGCCCACAACTCAGCTTCTCCCAAATGATAAGCACACCCTGTAATATTCTGCTGCAGATAACACGCTTGAACTTCAGGGTGTTGTCAATGTCTAATGAGCTCATGGCACCATTTACTGTTTTATAGCTAAATCATGATTGTTCATTAACAAAAACAGCACTAGACCTTGTGCCAACTTTGGACAGAGGAAAAGGTAAAGCAGAGTCTTATGATGGAGTGTGATAAGGATGTGGCACCTGTGGCAGGGCAGGCAGCACATTTCCTGCTGCTCCTGTGCCCATTCCATGCAGTGGCTCCTGTGGAGAAGCCTGGAGGGGAGGGAGAGCAGTGCAGGGCTCTGTGTTGTGGCTTTACAGGAACATGGCATCAAACAGCTCCCAGGCTGTGCTCTGATGTGATGGTGCTTTTTGTCTCTCTGGGCACCACCCGTGGCAGCCATGACTTGTTTCATGGAATTATTAATGTTGGGAAAGGCCTCTAGGATCACTGAGGAGCTGTCAGTGTAGAACTGTGCTGCTTTGTCACATAGTCTGAGGTTCGTCACTTAGTCTTGAGTTGCTGCTGAGCCTACAGCAGGTGTGAGGCCTTTGTAGAGATAAAAATGGAACAAAATCTCAGAAGTTATCTAAGAACTGGGGTTTTTTGGTGGCTAATGTAATCAAGGGCTGGTGGGCACTCAAAAGCTGCAAGCTGTAGCTGATGGTCACTGAAGACGGGTTTGGGTGCAATAGATTTGAAAATTTCTAATTATAGCATGAAATCCTGCAGATATACAGACCAAGGAGTTTAAGGTGAACATTAAAGAAGGAAAACACAACGTGAAGGATGAGGAGCAGGTGGGAATCTGAGAATATCAGGATTGTTCCACCTCATCTGAAGGACGTTCTGTATCAGTTTTCATCTTATCACTATTTTGGTCAGCTCCTATAGATAATACATAAATTCTTGCATCGAGACCTAACAAAAGACTGCTCAGGGACAGCATATAAATAGCTTTTGGGCTGCCTTATATTTATATATGTCAGTTAAGCAAACTTACATGGATAAACAATAGCAATATAATGACCTTTTTATAGATATGGCTCCGTGCATGCACCAGAGCAGTCTGGTGTATTTATTTCAGCTTGTAAACCATGCGTGGTTAGTACAGGATGTGTACTCTTCAGCATTTACAGTTGTTTAAAGGGAGGCTTTCGTGATGCTGCTGTCATACAAGGAAACACCACCAGCCTGGGGCACACAAAGTATTAAGTGTCAAGGGGTGGATGTATTAAGCAAGAGATTTAATTAAAATGCCATCATTATATCTTGTAGCTAAAGAGTATCTTCAGTTAAAAACTGAATATAGGAGCTGAATAACCCTGTGAGATAACTAAAATTATTTGGAAGGGAGGTAGATACCCAGTGACTATGGGATTTTGGAGAATGGGGTATTTAACTCCTCTTAAAGGCTCTGGAGTGGTTAGCAGCAACCTGAAGGCTGAATTCATCCCTGCTCTTGTAAAATCACTGCTTTTGGCTGGGAGTGGGCTTGGCTCAGGGAAGAAAAACTGCTCTCTGATGTGTCCTGGAAAGCAAACAGAAGGTTTGGGATGCACACTGTGCTCCTGCCAGCTCTGCTCTGGAGGAGTGTGGCTCACAGAGCAGCAATAAACAGCCCTTGCAGGACTTAGGTGGGCAATTTTTCTGTAAATATTCTAAAACTACTGGAAAGATGGAATGTTTCCCTTTCTCTTTTCTCTGCCCTTCCTTGTGAATACAAATCCCCAGTGTTTAGGAACACACAGCCCTCATGACTGAGGACAAATGGTCACCTTGTTTTTGCTGAGGTATTTTCCCCCATGGCTGTTCTGTTCTGGAAGTAATGCCCAGCTCTTCCCAACCACTGGACTCAAGCTCTTCCCAGAGGAGTAATTGCACATGGGGAAAACCAGGGCAGAGCAAAGTAGTTGAATTACCCAGGCCAGAAGTTGAACATCAGGCTCTAGAGCCAATCTGGGTGTTAGGGGATGGTGATGTTCCCCCCAGGCAGCTTCTAGCTCAGGTGAACCCGCTCTGGTGAGGCTGTCTCTGGTCTTTCCACATAGGTGGAAGCCCTGAAGATGCTGTTTGTTCAGCCATTAGCACTTTAGTCCCTGGACAATTCCTGCTGAGAGCATGCAGTCTTCATTTTATGAGTGTCCATCCTTCTCCATGATGCTTCTCCATGGCAGCAGTTTGTGCCTTGCCTCCTCTTTGACTCCTTGTGTGCTGCTCCACAGCCAAGAGCAGGAAGGCCCATTCCAGTGCTGTCAGCCTCTTCTTTTGTATCCTGTGGAGTGGGAGCAACTGCCAAGCCCACTTTGCCTCCCAAAGTTTAACAGATTGGCCCACGTCTGATTTCTGCCTCTGTGTTTACAGAAGGTGGAGGACGGAGGGGAAGGGGGGCTGCTGAGCAAGGGAAGAGGGCACGGAGAAAAAAGAAATCACTAACCCTCCATCAAAGAGCTGCTTTCCTACTTGTGGTTTCAAAATGCTTCCTCCTTCCCCAGCTATCCTGTAATCACTCTCCAACATTCACCAGAGCAGTGTTTACATCCAGCCCTATTACCGGCAGGGGAGACAGGAGAAATTAAGGACTCCCATGCCCCATTATCTCCCCCTCTTCCCCCTCCTCTCCCCCTCCCACAGGCAGACACACTTCTCTCCCCTTACCCCTTTTCATCAAACGCCTCCAATTCATGAAGGAGTAAAAGCCCTTTAATGGGATTCTGGAGATCTTAAAATCCAGGTGGTTTGTTTAAAAAAAAAAAAAAAAATGAAAAACTTGGAGGAAAAAATACCACCAGCTCACTCTATTTGGCTTCTTTGTTCCTTTTCCACGTTGTCTTGAATCTTTTTCTCCTCCACAACTCTGCTTGGCAGCTGGGGTGAGCTGAAGTTTGACTTGGATGGCTGGTGAGACCACACAGAGCTCACCCTGGCTGGAATTAATTTCCGATGTACAGCTGAAGAATCCCATGCACACACACAAACACAGCGAGCCCTTGCATTTCCTTTTGATTTCCTTCTGGTGCTTCCTTCCCCAGATACCCTTTTTATCAGAAGCAGAACGAGCTGCAGTGCCAGCACCGGGGCTGCCGGGGCGAGAGGCTCTGCCCCAGCGTGGCAGCAGAGCCGGGGGAAGGCGGAGGCTCTTTAGATGTTGGGCAGGCAGAGAGACGTGTGAAAAATGGCCAGTGTTGGACAACAATAAATGGGGATTATGACTTTTTTTAACCAAGGGTAAAAAAGGATACTCATCTGGTACTGGCACTTGACGGGGACTTGAGGTCTGATTCCAATTCCTTGTTTAACCACAGATTTCCTCTAAATAATTCTCGTAATCTCTTGATTCCCTAGCTGAGGTCAGGGGCCCATTGTTCTACACCCTGTAACAACACAATGGGACACAGTTCCTGCCCCAAAGAGCTTACAGTGAAAACAATCAAAGAATGAAAAAGAAACCCAGGCTTGCCTGGAGTTACACCCTGGTGTTAAATTGAAGATTAGAACCAGACCTCCTGACTCTCTAGGTTTTGAGTCTTCTGCAATTGTAACATTTTTCTGGCTCCTATCTTGAGATTCACACTGCAGTGTTAAAGACCATCAAAATAGAAAATATTGAACCTCTTACCCCTCGGAGCAGAGGAGAAGGAGCTGTTTATGATGGACAGCTCTGCTCCTATAGCAAGGACAGCCTTGTTGAGTCTTACTCAGTGTGACCAGCACACAGAGAGAGAGGTTGGGAAGCCGGTTGACCTTTGAGGTTCCCGGGTTTCCTATGAACCAGGGCAATGGACCAGTGCTGCAATGGGCTGGGTGGCTGGGAAGGGATTGCAACAGGGCTGCATTGAAGTCCCTTCCTCAACGGGAAGGGAAATGGCCGTGGGCGTATGGGGACATTTAAGCAGAGCATATTCACTCCCACATGTAGGAGTTGCTGGAACGGCTCCGTGCCCGGAACTCTCTCCCGTCCCAGGGCAGGGATGTGCTGAATGCGTGGGGCGGCGCACGCGCGACTGAACTCGGCCCAGCTCCTCCGAGGGCTGGCACGGCCGCGCTCCGCCACGGGAATACTCGTGGCACCACGGGCCTGGAGGAAGGGGACAGGCTGGGATGGGCTGCTGGTTGTACTGGCAGTGCTCTAAAGCATCAGAGCATGATGTGCTCTCTGTGGCTGCAGGGGTAAAACTGAAGTAAAACTGAAGCTGGCTCGGCAAACGCCACCCTTGGTATCGCTCGGCAAAGAGAGGATCTGGCCCTACTGCTGCTGGAAACCTCATGGTGTTATGGCTTTTTTAAAGTCTCAGCATCTGGAATGACCTGGTAATATGGGAGGTGATGATTTGTGTATGCTCAGACATAACTATACAGCCATATATACACTCCATGCTTTCCTTGTTATTCCTATTTCCATGTTATTCCTACCTCTGGAGTATTCCAGTGGCACTACTTGGGCTTTGGATACTGAGTATTATTAGTGGGGGAAAATGTGAGAGCTCACATCCTGTTTTCCTATTTGACAGTTTATATGAAACTTTTAGTCACTCTGAGATCTTTGATTTCATCCAGATTCAGTTTTTAGGCTTGTCAGAGAGATGGACACACACACATCTGGATGAACACACTGCAGGATTCATCTCCCCTAACTCTGGACATCAGAGGAGATTTCCTCCCCCGTACAGAGATTACACCTTAAGTGTGCTTTACATCTGCTCAAAGATCTACATTTTTGCCTGTATTTTATGGCTGAGGGAAATGACTACTTCTAGGGCCAGGCTTAACAGCTTTATTCCAGAGTTTCACTGAGGTGAGAAGTTTCCTCTGATTGCAAAGTGAGATGCTGCATTAAAAAAAAAAAATACCTCCAGCCTGCTGGGGCACTTGAGTGAATCACCAGAGCTGTGTGGTTCCTTCTGAGGGCACTCCGTGGTCCCATGTGGCCCTGTTGGATGTGCTGGCTTTGGCTCCAGATCCTGAGCCTGGAGAAGGCTTGTGCTCAAGAGCTTTATTAGGCACAGAATTGCCACTGGCAGATTTGTTCCTTGGCACTGGGGCTGAGCTGTTGAATAAGACTTTATTCTTCAGACTTAGAGATGACAGGTTTGACCGTACAATTAAATCAGCTTCGTCGTCCTGAAGGACTCTTAAATTTATTTTCTTTGTCTCAGAAAAATGTGGGGAAATTACAGGATTTCCAAACATCTCTTGCAAAGGGAACTGTACTTTAGACCTCGATTTCTGCAGAAGTATTGGCAAAGGGAAAGAGGGGGAGCAGGAAAATGGTTCTAACATAAAATGCTCCAGAATCAAGAGATAGGCATCAAAAACAGATAGGATTTAATACACAAAAAGTCTATTTGGCTTCTGGATTTTGGGATTTGAGATCTACTTGGGTCACACTTTTAAGACTTTCCTTGCACAAGAGCAAGGAAATTTGCTTCTTTTAACTTTGTTCTTCTGTTGATGAGAGCTGAGACTCCATGTAATTACTTGCTTCCTGGAGCTGGGGCCTTTAAGTAAATATCCAATATCCAGAGATCTGTGTTAAAATCAGGAGTTGGCCATTCTGTTTCATTTTATTTTAGAGAAGCCTCTATTCCAGTACAAAACTTAGAGAGCTTTGAAATAGCCATGGAAAGAAAATTATCATTGGTGTTTTTTAGTTCTACTAATAGTTACTCTAACAGCAGTTGATTTTTCTTTTCCTGTGAGAATTTATTCTACTGGAAAAAATTTGGAACATAGCAAAATGCTTCTTTTTTGGAGAAGTTGAAAAGCTTCTTCTTGACTTAATTCTGCCTTCCATTATAGTACACATTATTTATAGTATAAGGGATGAAAGGGCTGAGCTCCATTTGAAATGCTCAAGTGGAAATCAGATAGTTCTTAATAAAATAAGGATTTGAGGGAGGGGGTCACAACAAACTATTTTCATTAATTTTCATCTACTCCAGAGTCGGAGGGTTTGGACTTTTCATGCCATTTACTTGAAATGTGGATATCTCAGAAATTTTTGCTGTATATTCAACTTTTGACGAGTCTTTTCTATTATTTCAGATGCAGATTATAACAGAAACACGATGATACAATTTGTTTAGTTACAAATATATTCCTTGTTTTCTTGTCCTCTGCTTTTCAATTTTATTTGCAAGCCATTTCAAAAGCAATTGTTGCAGGCTAATACCTTGATGCAACATTAATAAGAACAAAGAGGCTTAAATTATGGAAATAGCTGTCTATGTGACACATTAGTAGTTTTACTCTCCATTTGGCAGATCTATTGTGGATAAAATTGTGTGTGAAGGGATGAAAGGGAAGAAACTTGGATAAGAGTGGTAGGATCTGCTCCAGGATAATGAAGAAGACAGACCCACGCAGAGATTTATTTTATTTTCTTTTGGCAATTAGAATTTGCAATACTGTCTCTGAGAAGCCAAAACTGCCACAGATAATAATGGGATTGGTTTTGAGTTGGTTTACCAGGCTCTCATAGTCAGGGATTGAATTTGTGAGGGCTGTGGGGACTCTGCACCACCTCTGGAGGTGCTCTCATATGTGCTGCTAATCACACAAACTTTTAGGCATCCTGTAAGGAGCCCAGGGTAAGAGAAGTTGGCTTTAGAGCTGTCAGGTGAAAGCAGCCTTGCCCCTGAGTGTTCCATCCCTGCTGCTCAGTCTCACCACCCTCACAGGGAATAATTCCTGCCCAATATCCCATCCATCCCTGCCCTCTGGCAGTGGGAAGCCATTCCCTGTGTCCTGTCCCTCCATCCCTTGTCCCTCTCCAGGTCTCCTGGAGCCCCTTTAGGCCCTGGAAGGGGCTCTGAGCTCTCCCTGGAGCCTTCTCCTCTCCAGCTGAGTACCCCCAGCTCTCCCAGCCTGGCTCCAGAGCAGAGGGGCTCCAGCCCTCAGAGCATCTCTGTGGTCTCCTCTGGATCTGCTCCAGCAGCTCAGATGGTTTGTCCCGCATTTCTCCTAAATACCTGGGCTGTGTAGGAGACTGTCCATTTACACCAGGATTTAACAAAACATCAAGGCTTTGGTGTATTTGTTACCAGGGATCAGCTGAGATGTGGCAGCTCAAACCCTTTGGGCTGTGCTGGTCCATCTCCTTCACCCAACCACATGATTCCCTCTGGTTCAGGGTTTGATCTGGGATGGAAAACTGCTTTTGGTCTTCCTGAATGTCAGAAAAGTCCTTCTCTGATGCAAATCCCCTGGCTGTCAGCAAACTGCCCTGACTTGACATAATGCAAATGACACAAGAGATGTCTGTGAGAGGTAGAGGTAGTGCAGTGGCTGGTGTTTGGCCAGTGTGGCTGCTGTGAGCTGGCCTTGGCTCAGCCTGTGGCAGCTGCAGTGAAAATCCCCGGCACCAGGGATGCTCACAAGGCATTTCATGTATTTCCAAGGCCTTACCAGCTGTCACAGTCCTGGTGACAACTTCAGCAAGTATTTCTCTGTGCTTTTTCAGGTGAAAGCAGTGAGGGGCAGGAGGTCAGTGGTGCCCTGAGCCACAGGACAGGCTGGGGGAGGAGCCAGAGCCGTGGGCTTCCCATCCCCATGGCAGCTCCTAAAAATACCGCCCTGAAAGGCTGCCAAGGCAGCAGAGCCAGGAGGTGTCTCAATCCCCTGGGCCAAAACACAAGCTTTGTTCAGACTTCAGAGCAGGAAACTCGGGGTGCAGGTTTGAGCTTGTTCAGTGGTGAAGTGCCACCAGCCAGCTCCTCATGGCACTGGTGACAGAGAAGCCCCGGGCGGTCACATCGTCACCAAAGGCTCTTGGCGGCGGCGGATGCAGCAGAGGCTGTGTCACCCATGCCTGGGAAGGTGCCTGTGTGGGAGTGTTGAGCAAGATCCTTAAGCTCAAGGGAATGTGAAATCCTTCCCCTTCCTGTCTGCACTCTTTGTGTATCTGGAAAGGAGAAGGGAGCTCGTTCCTCGGGAAGGTTTGGGGAGCTGGGAGCCAGTGACTTGCGCACCCCATTCTGTCGCAATGTCCCAACATCAACACCCTCTGATCTATGGGATCCTGAGAGTTTGCAGCTCTTGTGTGGAGATGGAGTATGAATAAGGGCCCCCCAGTGTATTGGGAATTGGGCCTGTGGGTCTCCCGTGTCAAGTGAGTCATAATGTATTAGATCCGAGGACTTCCCCCACGGGTGTTTAGTCTCAACAAACCCAGCTAATTCAGATTTAACTTAGCTCTTAATATGCTACATTGCTGAGTCTTCTAATTAATGCCACATGTTGCAGTCAGCTGTCATACTGAATAAATGTTTACAAAGCTATTAATGTACTGTATTTGTAAACCAGACCAGCTCCTTTTTGGAAATCATGTGGTATGTGTTTTCCCCTCAAAGATGAAAAAAGTTTTTTAGCAATAACGGATACTTTATTTTTGCAGCAACAGCCACTTCCCAGGAATTCGTTGCTAACTTTCTTGGGCCACAGCCATTATCCCAGGGAAGGAGATGGGGGGAAGCACCATCTTTTAAACAGAGATGCTGAGCTGAGGACTCTTGCCATGGTGGGCTGAGGGGCTGGTGGGGCTCTGAGATCCCGATGCTGGGACGAGGCAGAGTCCGTGCGTGTTTTGGTGGCTCTGCTGTCCCCAGCTGCTGCGGTCCCTCCCCTCCACTGCCACGTGAGCGGGGACACCCGGCCACAGCTGAGGGAACAGGGACACAGCCGTGCCGTCAGGCAGTCTGCAGGCCAGCTGCCTTCTGCTCAGGGGCCCTGCTGGGGCTGGGGACACGGGCTGGGACACGGGCTGGGGACATGGGCTGGGACATGGGCCGGCCACCGCCATCCCCACACGGCCAGCACTTGCCTGGCAGGAGGACTGGGTGACTGGAGCAGTGGGATTGTGGGGCTGGGAGGTCCAGCCTTATCCTCAGAGCCACTCCCCAACAGCTTGCTCTGCACAAATTTATGTTTTCTGTTTTCTGAGTTTGTTTGGTTGTGTCTTCAGTTCCCTCCTGAGGCTCCAGGGAAACAGCTTTCTTCTGCTGGGATTCCTGCACTCCTGTTTCATCTCTAATCAGCTGCAGAAACCATAGGAGATGCCAAAGGACTTTTGAAAGCTTAGGGAGGGTGAGGCTGGAATCTGTGCACTGCCACCAGCTCCTGTGTCCCACTAGCCAAGGCATCTAGCCAAGGGATTTGGGGATGTTGTCTTAGGTGAAGTCCATGACCCTCACAGAGCCTATTGAGAAAGGTTTCACTCCAGCATTAATTATGTAAATGAAAATGGTGTTTTCTCTGCTTTTAACCAGGTGAAATTTAGGCTATCACTATTTTGGAAGAATTAATAATGAAGCCTCTACAGGTAAAGAGAAGCAAAACAGTTAAGTGATTTCATTAGTGGGGCTCAGCCCTTTGTCCTCTTGCTCCACTGGCTCTGACTTCCCCAACACATTGGTTAGCTCCAGATCTGGACATGTAAGCAGATCAAACCAACCTTCTCCTAGTCATGGTGGCTTGGTGAGAAGCTCAGTGCACTCTCAGTAGAATAAACCAACCTAGAAAAAGGAAAAAATCTTCTTACTGAGGTACTCTATTAATTCTTTTCTCTCTGTATGTCCTGCAGCCCTCTAATGGTACTGTGCCTGCATGTGGATTGGGTTTTCCACCCAAAAGGGAAGNTCTTACTGAGGTACTTTATTCATTCTTTTCTCTCTGTGTGTCCTGCAGCCCTCTAATGGTACTGTGCCTGCATGTGGATTGTGTTTTCCACCCAAAAGGGAAGAGAGGGTCCTTTCACATGGAAAATGTTTGAGTACTTTATCAGGAATCATGTAATTGAAGGATTCACCTTACAGCCTTCCTGTTTTATTTACTGCCTATTTATGGCTAAATATTGCTGAGGGAGTGAGAGATCTTTGATTCCCTAGTGCTGGCAGCAGGTAGAAGGTCCCCCTGCACCACAGAGCCATGTGCTCCATGAGGCACTGAAGGTGCCATCAGAAATCACCAAATAGCAGGATTAATTATCCCTCCCTGTAAGAACTATTCTAGGAAATGGCTTTTGCACTTTGCATGAGAGCCTACAGGCATCTGTGGGGAGGTGGCTTTCATCCTCTCACATCCCCTTGGATAGTACCTCCAGTCCTTGGGGTTTCCCTCCTTACCTGATGCTTGTCTCCCCCCTGCAGTGTGATTTCTGTTCTGTTCACCCCACAGAATTTCCCTGTCTCCCTCCTGAGGTGCTGCAGCCCAGAGCTGAGGCTGTGTCTGCAGAGGGCACATGGAGTGCAGGCAGTGTGCCACTGTCCCAGTGCCTCGGCCACTTCAGTGGGGGACCTACTGCTTCCCTCCCTGCCTGGGCTGGAAGGGAAAGAGCATTTGGGCTCCCATGGCTGGGGACATGGCCAGGCTGCCAGGTCCTGCCTGCCAGGACCTTCCAGTACCTTCCAGTCAGTCCAGACTCAGCTCCATGTGCTCCAGCTTGTTGCAGTGAGCCAAGAACTGAGATATTTTTGGTATTGCCTCTCCCTAGGAGCAGTACCCCTGCTAGTGGAGTTAACACTGTGTGCCTGGATGTTACCTGTTATCTCCCAGCTTGGTGAACCCCCAACAGAGACCTCGAGGGGCTGCTGGTGACTGGTGGGGCACAGCCACCTCTCAGAGCCCCACACTTGCAGAGAGAAGGAAGCAAGGCAAGCTAAGCTGGCTTTTCATTTAGGATAATGATTTCAGTGCAGGATCCTTTCAGGACCATGTTTTGAGGGGCTGCTCCAAGCTGCAAACCTTAAAACATCCTGCCCTCCCTGCTGAAGCCAAGAACACCTGCTCTTGCTGTGGAACTGCCTCTTCTATGTCTTTAATCCCCTTTTTCCAGCCTGCCTCACCAGTGCAAAGTGTGCTCGCGATGTTAAACTTCCCTCATTAGGCTGAACATTCCTCTTTTTAACCTCTTTAACCTGCAGCATTCCCATTGGGAGGACCCTGTCTCCATACTTCTCAACTGCTCTTAATTAGATTGGGCATTTCTTGCCTCCACTGTATATTTACAATTTAGGAACAGGAAAAAATACAGCCTGCACTTAAGGGCTTTCTTCCCTTCGTTCGCTTCCCGTGCTTGATATGTTGGACAGCAGGAGGTGGAAATTTTAAAGCCCAGAGGAGCAGAACTTGTCTGGGAGGACAATCCAAGGCTGTTTAGGTCATTCTTTAGGCAGGGCTGATTTCATATCTTGATGGATTTTTACAACAGCTCTCACTTTTTTTTATTCCTATCACCCTGTGTGCGCATGTGCCTGTGCACACACACACACCCCCCTATTGTCTGTCGTCTGCTCTTCTCCTGCCATCAGCCTTTTATTATTGTTGATGTCTTTTCATTCCTGATGCCAAACTTGATTTGGAGATCACAGTACTGAGGTTTCATTTGGAGCACTGTAGATGGAAAACTGAAGTCCTAAGTGACTGGAGCCCTCGGCCAATCTAATTGTTATTGACATTTGTGTCTGATTGTTCATCAAGGGGGATTTGACTTGCAGGCCAAATCATTCTATTACCAGGGTTCCTTTCAACCTTTTCTCTAACATAAAGAAACACCCCCACCCCAGTCAGCAGCAGCAGAATCAATGGCAATATCTGGAGATGTGAGGGGGGGAGTGAAGCTGGAGGAGATCACATACGTCCCGTTTGAAATGTGCGAGCGAAAGATCCGAGAGCCGGCGGTGTTGCCTTACAGGGGGAAAAAGGATCTCATTAACAGACTACCGTTTTCATGGCAAGGTGAAGGAGGCAGAGGAAGGAGGGGCTGGCAGGGCTAATTATATTAAGGTCATTTCACCTGTCAAAACTTTCCCTTTAGTGGTGTCCCTGGTGCCCTGGGATAACATCCAGATTTGTCCTGAATGGTGTCTCTGTTCCTGCTTAGGAGCCTTGACTGGTGGGTCGTGAAGCGAGCTGCATGAAAGGAGCCCTGAAGGCACCCTTTTGCCTTCTTTTCACCTCCTGCTCTCCTTTGATTTTGCTTTTCCCCCCTCTTGAGTTTCAGAGTGGGTAATGACGAAGCCCTGCTGTGCCGCTTGCCCGGAGTCGCCCTTTCCCTGGGAAGCACTGCAGCAGCTGGCACAGCAAACGCCCTGTGTGCAGCCAGGTTCCTGTCTCCCTGCTTTTCCAACCCACTTACACCCTGCTGCAGTGCCAATTTATCCCCCTTGAAAGCTCTCCTCTGGAGCAGAGAGGGATGGAGTGAGGCTGATTTTGCTCATTACACTAATGGTGGAAACCGGAACGATGCAGACGCAGGGATCAAAACAGAAGCAAGGGAAGTATTCTGTTTATTCATTTGAAAGAGGCAGGGGTGAGGGGGTGGCTGGTAAACCAGAGCATCCTCATTCTGGTGATGAACCCTAGAATTACCTACCCTCCTTCAGGGGATTGTTCCAAGCCATTAAGTTATTTCATTTTCCAGGAGTCTGGGGGGTGGATAACTCGTGCAGTTAATCTTTCTCTCAGGGTAGGTGGAAGCCATGCAGATGGCCTCACTTTGCTAACATTAGCAGGTAGAAGTAATTTGGGGAAGGAGGCAATGGGAGGAACACAATAGGGTTCATTCAGGATCACGCAGGTTTTACATGTCGCCACGGAAACAGCAGAAATTTCAGAGATCAAAGACTGCTCCACCAAAAGTTGCTACCTCAATGTGTTGGGTAGCTTGAGAGAGAACTGAGGACAAGGAGGAAGTGAACCTAATTCCCCTGGCCTTCGGCAAACAGCTCAGTGAGTCAGATCTATCCTGCTGAAGTTGCATTGTTGGGGTTTGAGAGATGGATTTGGCTTAACATGCCCTGCCTTTGAGAGATGCTCAGGAGCAGCGGTGAGTCACGAGCGGTTGTGACGTGCGATAGGATTTGATGAGTTTTCCTAAATATTTGGATCCTGGGATTAGCATTCAAGTAGGAAAATAAGCAGAACCACATAGCTGCTAATAGTACGTAGTTTCTACTACTTTTTAATTAATTATTTCCTTTGATTGACAAACGAGAGGCGCTGAGCTGTGGATGCAGAGTGGAAGTGCCAGGTGAGCGGTGCCATTAAGGCTGAACTGTTGGACATCTGCATTTTGCTCCACTGAAAGAGTTAAATGGCCCCTAGTGTTAAAAAGGATTCTTGGGGGCAAAACCCTGCAGTTTGTAGCTCTGAGAGTGCCAGAGGAATTGTTCAAAATGAGGTGTGTGTAACTATCAGTCACACCAACCTCTGCCACTCCAGGCTCTTCCCATCATTTCTAAGGTATGAACAGCCATGACAGCAGCCTGTCCTCTGTTTCTCTCTGTTTGGCCCAGTGCTGCTCTTCTACCTTCCTGTCTCCTGAGCCAGCTTAATTCATCAGCAACATAACTGGGCAGACTCATCTCTGACTCTCTAATTGTTTTATTTGTTTTTGGTGAAGCCTTTTGGGAGGTAGTTCTCAATAAATGTCACTTTCTCCTTTCTGGAGGTTGGCAGGATGGAGTAAAGTTACCATATGCTTCTTTGGCCCTAAATAAAGAGTAAAAATACCCAAATGAGGAGAGTGCTGTGCATCCTCACTCCTTGAGGATGTCAGTCTCCTCTTGAGACCAGGCCAAGTTGGTATTTGAAAAGTCTTCCAGACCTATAAAAAACTGATTTCATTGTAGTGTGCTTTGTAACTTGGGCCTTGAGGAGGATGAATGAACAAGTGTAAATGCTATTGCTCTTTCAGGAAAGGACAAGCCAGAGTTTTGATCATATCAAGGGTGATGGGAAGCAAAAATATGTGCTGGGGCTGGCACTTGAGTATCCACCCTGAGTCTCAGTCCTGCCAGGTGTTCTGCTGTGGCTCCCAAGGCAGCGATGCTTCCAGTGCAGTAACCTGAATCATTTTAAAAAGCAAAAGCAGAGACAAAGCACTGCATTGTCAGCAGCAAAGGTTGAATAAGAAGACCTTTGGGAGCCCTGCCACTTCTCCCTTTAATCTGATCAGCAAGCAGCATTCTTGTAATTCCCTCCAGGTCACTCTGAATTCCTGCAGTTTCTCAGCCAGGTTGAAGCCTTCCCCTCTGATATTAAATAATCTGCAGGCTCCGAGAAAACAACAGAGCAGGAGCAAGGCAAGGCTCACTTTATATCAGAAACCAACAGGAAGCTACTGCCACATTCTCCCAACATCTCTTGAGAGTCAGGAGTTTAAGCCTTACCTTGCACTGTTCAATCTGCTTTTAAAACACTTGGCAAGATCATTCTGAGAGGATTTGTTGTGTTTTTATCATAAAACAGCGCCCTTATGATGTGTCTATAAAACTCAGTTGTTCCTGGCTTAATTCTGGGGAAGCAACAGCTTCAGTGGTAACCCAGAGACATGGGACTGCTCCTAAAGCTCATAAAAACAAGGTTGGCTTGGTTCAAATCTCACCTCTGTTGCTTTTTGGGGGCACAGTGGAGCCCACAGACACAGAATGAGGCCAGAAGATAAACCAAAAGAATTAAAACTGCTTTTGTTCCTTGGTGAGAAATAGTGATGTTGCCTGAATTCCTTATTCCAGCTGCCCTAGGAAAGCACTTCATTCACTTCAGTGACTGCTAACTCCAGCTTAATGTTGAACTCCAAAGATTTTAAGTGATGGAGAGATGAGATTATTTTGAGAAGTGAAATGTTACTGTTTTTCTGAGGACTTGATTTAGAAAAGGAACAAATTTTCTTCCAAAATATACAAAATAAATATTCCTACCATGGAAGTGAATAGCCTGAAGACTCGAATGACATTAGGTCACTGCTTTCTTTTATCAATAACTTTGAAGTCTTGTCCCAGTTTTCTAATTTAGATTCATGTGATAAGAGGTTCTCAGTGAGCCTGGGCAAAAGCCAAGGCCCTCTCCTGCTAATAATGTGTTGGGAACACAAGTACCAGTAGCAGTTCCAGTTCTGAGGGTGGGCCAGGTCTTAAAATTGACTGCAGAGACAAACCCTGAGACTTTTAACTGTTTTACATTTCAGCCAGCTCTTGGGCCCAAGGACATGAGCCCTGTGCTGGGTTTGATCTTTAGAAGCATTGTGCTGGTGTTCCATTCCTGGGCTCTGCTGTGCTGGACTGATACATGAGGTGGATTTCACTGACTTGCTCTTTGAACTCTCTTCTGTCTGTTCACAAAAACTTGTGAAAGTTTCCAATAATAAGATGAAGAATTAAATGAGCAGCTCATAGCTAAGCTTATTTTTGAGCAGGTGCTCTTGGGCATGAGCCAGCCCTGGGCAGAGCCCATCCCAATCTGAGTGAGGTGGAGATGTGTGGAAGAAATGGGGAGTGATACATTTCTAGAGTGGGCAGTGACTGAGTTCAATTGTTCCTGCCACCTGAGAGGAGGCAGTCCTGGAGCAGGTCAGAAGGTACAAAGGCTGCCTGCCCCCAGGAGTTACCTTCTCCTCTGTGCAGTGCTGGGGGATGCTCATGGACACTAAAGAAGAGCAGAGAAAAGAGCTTCCCTTGCTCCAGGACCTAATGCAGCTGCCAGCTGAGCACAGCACATCCGTAGTTTCAGCAAGAAGAAAAAATGGGATCCTTATGTCCAGGGGAGCACCCTGGCTGTGTCAGCCACCCCACCTCCAGGACTGGTCACTGCAGGTGCACTGAGCCCTCGGGCCTGCCCTGAGGAATGACAGTGCTGGGACATGTGTGCTGGAGCCGTGCCTCTGGGAGCAGGGGGATCATTGGATCCGTGCTGGCTGGGCACTGCCCAGTGCCTGCACGAGCTGAGTGTGCAGGACCTGAGCCCTGAGAGCTGCAGCTCATTCTGTAATGAATTAGTGATTCCTGACCCCAGGCAGCTCCAGCCCGCTGACAATAACAAGATTGCAGGAGCTGCCTCCGCGCCCTCGCCGCTCTCATTGCATTAAATCCCCTGCAATAGCACCAGGGCTGCTGGCAGGGCAGGGATGAACCTCCTGCTCTCCTTGGTTTGGGTGTGCTTCCCTGTGCAATGAGCCCTTGGGTGCTCCCCCACCCTCAGTGGCTCCTTGCCCCAGGGCATTGCCCCAAAGGCCTCAGCAGTGCCAACATCACAGCTCACCCCCACTGCCCATCCAACCCGCTCAGCAGCTGGGAATTCTTTGGGAATTCTCCACAATGCCCTCTGTAGGCTCCAGATGAACAGAGCACACACTTCGCAGTGCCAGGAGAAGTGGGAATGGGCTGGGGCTGCAGCAGGACAGGGCTGCCTGGGAGCTGGAGTGGCCCTGGGGAGGACCTGACTGTGGTTCCCTGGGTGTATCCCAGTGTATCCCAGCAGCACTGCCAGCTGTGCCAGCTGTCTGGGAGAGCTCTGCAGAGGGGAGGTAAGCTGGGAGCTGTGCTAGCGTGTTTGCTGTCTCACACGGGGGTGCTTTCACACTCTGAATGGTTTTAATTATTTGTTGGAAGATTTTGAGAGCTCCCAGGGTAATGGAGAGGCCTCAGTCAGTGTTTCCTAGCTGAAGGCATCCATGGATGTGCGTTCCTCGCCTTACTCACAGCCCAACCTTGCATCAAGAGTGGGGCCTGTGCCAAGTGCCTGGGTGGTTCCTTGGTGGCTCTGGTCGTGGGTCTCAATGGTTGGCAGCTCCAGGCGTGTTGGAGTTTGCACCAGGCTCTATGGAATTTGTGAAGAAGTGTCTGTTTCTCCTAAATTATCACTTATTATTTTGCCTTGCAACAGTGCGGTACACATAACCTTGCAGGGATAAAATTCATTTGTGGGAATAGCAAAGTGACTCAGAAAAAAGGGGCTTTGGTGGAGAGGTGAGTTGTAGCTGTAGCTTCAACCCTGTGCTCCTGTCCCTTGTTACACTGTGCAATTCCTCATGTTCAGGGTTCCCTTTAGAGTTGATACTTGAGCAGGGAAAGACTCTCCCCTGTTTTTAGCCTGGAAGAAAGCATCAGCAGATGCTGCTGAAACTATCTGAACTCACACTTCCAAGCAGGAAAAATCAAAGGAACAGGTTCCTTTCCCTGCTTAAACTCGTCTGGGTGAACTGTGTAAGGAGCTAGTCCAGAATTTTTGTATAGGTTTTACAAAGTCATATTTATGGTGGGGGTGGGAGGAAGGATCCCAAATGAATGACTTAGGGGGTGATAGCTCCCACCAAGGGCATCTCAGCTCCAACATGATGCATGAGTTCCCACAGCACTGACCTGCCCAGCATCACAGCTCATCACCCAGGTATCTCCCTGCCAGGCTTTGGAGCTCAGCTCTGACCTTCAGCTCTGTCCCTGTGACCCACAGCTCGTTGCTGGAGACCCCACACACCTTGCCCTGCAGGCTGGGACGCCGCAGGCTGGGCGGGCACGGAGCAGTGAGCGCGGGCAGTCGGGTACAGCGCGGAGGGACAGCACAATAGAGCAGGGCCAGATGTTCCCACATCAGTGGAGAAACAGAGTGGCCAAGAGCTGTCACCAGGACAACCAGAACACTGATGGATTGGTCCAGCCCTGTCCCCTGCTCTCTGCAGCTGCCTTCCCACCCTCAAACCATGCCTCCCATGGGCTCTTCCACCCATTCTTTACATCTTCTGCAGGGCACTGACAGAGTCGTAACTGGAGTAACATTTCTCCAGGCACTGCTGATCACTGCAGGGGGCTGTTTCTGTTTCTCTCCGGTACCTGGGGATATTTTGTGGGGAAGAGGTGAAGAGACTCGTGGTGTTGGATGGCTTGGAGTGCACATGGACACAGTGGATGGGCTCCACTTCTCTTTCCTCGCTCCCACCCCACAAATCCCATCCCAGTGTGGTTCTTCATCAAAGCTCACATGATGTGATCCGATACTCGCCTGTCCTTGGGGAAAGAAAAAGCACTGAGTGATTCCTTTTGTTTTAAGCTGTGTAATTGGTAAGGAAAACATATCCTCTTCTGGTGGCTTTTCTTTTATTGTCATGTTTAGGAAGTTTTCTTGCATGTCATAACATTTTGTCTGTTTTTACTGAAATCCTTCCATGAAGGAATGATTGTTTGCACAAACAGACTGACATGTTGATACAGGCTGACAACTGCATGGCTAAGACCAAAATAAAATGTAAAGTAAACACATTTGCATAAGTTTATAATATGACCCCGTTCTTACGAAGCAGAGGAAACGGGGAGATGTGAATCTAAGCAGCTTATCTTGCATCTCCCCTTTCTGCTGTGCCCCTCATTCTTAACCTCTGCTCCTTGAGTGCCATGGGAGAGTTGTCTGATTTTTCCATTCAGATTTGAAACAACAGGTCCCTCTTGTAGTTCACTTGTGGTTTTGTTTTGCTTAGGAGGGAGGGCACAGAGGAGGGAGCATTCCTGGTTTTCCCCTCATGTGAAACTGGTTGGTCTTTTCATCCTTTTTCTTCTCAGTTACACTTTAAAAGGCTTCTGTCAGTGTCTTTTCCATCACTTTGAAATTGCATTGACATGCTGCTGTTTTGTCACAACTGTAGCATCACAGAATGCTGATTTGGTACTATCTATTTTCGATCTGCTTGTGGCATGATTTCCTTAAGGATTGTGAGATCAGTGCCTCTTTTTTCAGATGAGAAAACTGGAGTGTAGAGCAGTGATTTCCTTTTGGACTCAGATCACTGCTGTCCTGGCTGAGTGAAGTGAGATTTGTTAGTTCTCAGCTGCCTGGAAATGATACAGCTCCCTTGTTGATGCATGTGACTGGAAACAAGCCCTTGCCCAGACGCCCAGGAGTTCATCCAGCAGTTTGTGGCATCAGTCAGGTCTAAGTCCTTGGTTGGCTTTCACAAAACAACTCCCAAAAACTATGAATCCTAAAAATACCTTTTGAAGGGCCTCTTCTGACTCTGGCTGTCCCAGAGGGAGCCAAAGGGCCCTTATTCCTAAAACTGCAATTAATCCATGCTACATGGTTGGAGAGAAGGATGAGGGAGGTCTTGGAAAAATAATATTAAGTCCTTGGAGCAGAAAGATACTTAAACCCAACTGCCACAAGGGTAAATATGGACTCCAGCTCCACCAAAGAATATTGATATCTTTGACTTGCACAATTTCTACCTGCAGTTAAACATCTCTGGTGGGTTTCCTACAGTAACTGAAGGCAGAGGAACTTCTAAATTCAACTCTCAATCTCAGAACCTTAGAGGTCCCTCAGCCCTCTGCAAGCCTCTCCCATCTGATGTCCATGGCCCCAATCATTGCTGCTGGTAGTAGAGGGGCAGAGTTAATTTTTCTATCAGCTTTGAACAGAGCCATTTTGGTTTTGATTAGGAGGAGCCCACTGGTGCCAAAGGATCTGACTAACAGAGCCCCTGCATGAGCAATCCGTGCTGTGGATGGAACACAATAATAGTTTCCAAAATTCTTAAAGGGAGCTCAAAGCCCTGATGTCCTAGGGCATGAGCCATTCAGATTGCACCGTCATTCTGTGTGTGAATTTCTGGGAGAGAGTGGGATTTAGGGGAATATTTATTTCTGGGTTTCCTTTTGCCTGTTTTGGGCAGTTTCTAGCTTGGTGAGCTGTTGTCCCTGCCTCACTAGGATGGTCGTTATTTTAGGCACTGACATTCAGTCCTTGGAGCTATGAGGTCTCACAGTGACCCTTCTGTCACTGTCCTTGGGGGGTCCCAGCTCTCCATCCCCATGGCTTGCTGAGCTGGGCCCCTCTGGAGCTCCAGAGCTGATAGGGAATGCAGCTGTTTTCCTGCTGGCCCCTCTGGCTCTGAGTTCCAAAGGGAACTGGAGGGTCAGAGCTCCGTTCGTCAGTGTCTGACCCCGTTGTCATCTGGAGGGACTTTGCCAATGACATTGCAAATGAGGAGAGTGGCACAAGAGTGCTTTGTCATGGCAACATCACCCAGAATAACAGTGGGGAACGTTCTTCAGGGGTTTTTTCCTATGTTGCTGCACATGCTGGTAAGAGTCTAACAAGAAAAATATGTGTTTATGAAAATCCTAGACACATTGTCCCCACAGCCAGACCCTTCACATGTCTTTATTTTGTTGGATTTTGGATATGCCTCTCTCTTGACAGGAATTGCGTGCCCAACCTTAAAAAGTGTCGAGATATTCAAGATTTATAAGCCATAAGTTTGATTTCCAAGAGGCAGCAATGGGGCTGTGATATCCAAATTATCCATGAAATATGCTGGTGCCATGGCTAGTGCTGAATCCTTT
>VWYE01007058.1:0-24358 GCA_013398995.1 Alaudala cheleensis
AAAAAATCTCATCAATACCCTTGTTTGAATATACATTGTGTCAATTCTCCACTAGGTCTTGATTTACAGTAATTTGAGTTACACCTACAACGTATGTGCTTTAAATGCTCAGAAGGCTGCCTAAAAATAAAAAATGTTGTTTGTATTATTAAGCCACCAAAATATCTGAGCTAATCACATGTGAATGATCCCAATTTTATATTTAATTGCCTGTATCACCTCATGAAAGAACTACTACCAACTGCTGGAAAACCTAGGACAAGCTAGGGTACTAGATTTTAAGCAAGGTGTGAAGCATCTCTAGTATTTGCCTGCCAAGGGAAAGGGAATAAGCAAAGACTTTGCTAATAAGGGAGCCAAAGGGATACACCTCAGTAGTGCTGCCACTCAAATGTTTTGAGAGGAGGAAGAGCTGCTTGGTTTGTGTTAGCCAGTAAAACCTCACATGGAAAGCAGTCTGACTCTCCTGCACTTCATCAGGACTTCACTTGTTCTGCAATGACTCACACCTGAGAAACCACATCATTCTGAGCCCCAGGTAAAAGAGCAGTTACTTTCTGAATTTGTGCAGTGTTTGACTCTATAAAGTTCATGTTTTCATGGGCTTTCTTTTCAGCATACATAAGGACTTAAAGCTAAAAAGTAGAACTTTCCAAAAGACAAATTATCAGCACACAGAAAAAAAAGCATAGAGCTTTTTAGGTTACCACAAGTTCCAATAAAAAATGAAAACAGTATTTTGGGAGTTCTCAACACTTCATTGCAGAGCTGAATAATTGCCAATAGGTGGGGAAGGAAAGAAAGTATTTCCAGATGACAGAAGAGAAGGTGGTAAGAGGAAAGAGTCAGCACCTTCAACCAAGGGCAAGAAAAGAATACTTATCACTGTCATCTAATTAGGTCATGGGGAAAATCAGGAATAAATCCCACATAACAGTGCAAGCTGGAGGCACTGTTTGGCAGGGTGATGGCAAATCAGAATATTTGTACTTCCCAGCTGGTGACACACTTACTAAAAAGCCATGTGTTCAAGTAGAGCTCTTTTCTTTCCTACTGAGTATTTCCCACTGGGAAACTGCTGTGCATTTACAGACTGATGGGCACAGAGACCTCCTGTGTTCTGAGCAGCTAAGCCTCAGTTAAATGTTGCTGGACCCTGCAGTGTACTTCTACTGTACACATACCATATTCTCCTTGGAGTTCAGCTAAAATGCTTTTACATCTTCATTGAATATGACAATCCCTCAGGATTTTTGTCATGCCAAGACAACATCATTTTCCTTCTGTGGTACATCCACAGAGATGTTTCTTCTTCCTCCACACACTTTTCTGTTGCAGAATTATGCCTTTACTGTGATTCCCCTACAGGTCAGCACACTAACATGACTTTTTTTAGGGGTTTAAAGAGTTCACAGTGACCTTGCTCCTCTCTTGGTTTTGCTGGAAAAGGAACCAGGTGATCACAGGGAAGCCCTGGCCTACAAGATACTGACATCTCTGCACTTTCTGAAACTAGAAGAGACCTTTCTCTACATGGTGTGAGAACTCATCTCCTAATGACTTGATAGTACAGTGGCCTCAGTTATATTATATTACACTCTATAAACACAAGGGAACATGCTACACAATCACACTGACTTGTATTTAGGGCTCTCCTTAAATACCAAAGCAGCATTACAACCGTGTGTATTTTCAGTATAGACTGACTGAGGTGAAATATTCACACTGGTGAAAAGGAAAGATTAAAAAAGCCAGACCAGTCAAGTGGAAACAAGGATGGAAAAGGGGAAATTAGGCCATGGAAGCAACAGAAGGAAAAAACACCAAACCAGCCCAGAGTGTATTAGGTATGATCTCAAACAAGCAATGGCAGTGGGAGGTGGAAGGAAGGCCAAGTGGGAGATACAGAAGGTTGAAAGTGAGATGAGAGGCAGATGCACTTGGATAGTGGAGACTGTATGTAAAGATCCAGAGAGGAAAGAAGCTATGAGCTGTCTTTGGAGTATCTGTGGAAAAAAACCAAAATCAGAGCTCAGGTGAAATGGAAAGATAGCACCAGGACATATCACTTATATCCAGGTGTATTCAGGTGAAAAAGATAAGGAAAGTTCATGGGATTTCATGGTTTGAACCTCTCAGAAAGGTCCTACAATGTAAATGGATTCCCTTCTTGCCATGAACCTGACATGATTCTTGCCTGAGAGGGCTTTGCTACCCACTCAGTGTGTTATAGTAAAATAAATGCTCATTTCTGCAGATTTACCTGCCAGAAGGAAACTTCAGCCTCAATCCCCAGAAAGGCAGTGGCACTAAAAAAAGTCACCAGTTTCTGCTGTGTGATTTGAAGGAGAAGCACCATTTGACAGACTTCAGCAAAGGTTGGGCACCAAGTCTCCCACATCAGAAATTCCTCTTTATAACATGAAGAAAATACAGAGCCATGCCTGCAGCTTGGGGTTTTGCAGTGAGAAATCAAGCATATGGAATAAAGTATTTCTTTAGGAAGCCTGCCTGGGAAATTGTGTGTACATTTAAGACAGCAGAGAAAGCATTTAGAAGTAGTTCAGCCCTGCAAAGATATTGGCCCTCGGTGTAAGCAAGGTCAGCAAGAGCCTGAGTTATCCAGCACAACCCATCCAGTTCCATAAAGCTGACAGCAGCATGGTTTTGTTCTCCCCCTGAGAGCACAGGAGATGTGCAAGGCTTTAACGTGCAGCCAGTTTTATTAGTTCCTGGAAGGAGGGACTGCTGTAACTCCCTTCTGTAGAAATGTGTGAAATACCCAGTGACTCCAAATGGCTTTGTCAGTCCTGCCACCCCTGCAGGGCATGAAAGAGCACATTTTTCTCATTTACTTCCAGACAGTGCAATAGCATTTGATTCTCAGCTATTCAAGGTTACAACCTGTGTGTAACCCATTGAAGAACATTTTTGTCAATCACTTTTTGATGTGTTTCCTGCTTTTAAACCTTTCATTATTAAATATTCATATCAGAAAAGGTTCTGCATGCCAGCCCTTTAGCAATTTTTTTTGAAGAAGAATGAGCTAAAAAATGTAAAATCTCCTAAGAAAAAATAAAGGTTATAATTTCAGCTTACCAGCACCACTTGTACAAGAAAAATGCTGCAGATAATGCAACATGTGTGGGTGCACATTATAAGGAAAGCTGCTTGCCATAGTAGCAGTGTGTGCACGTGTGCCTGCATATTTTATCTAGATATGACCCTTCTCACTAAGGGATTATTCCATATTAAAAAATGCACAGAAAATGCATTAGCAAATGGGTTGCCAATTCTTGATGTAAATAAGTGTATCTGCACACAAAGTGCCCTAATTTCCTTTTTTTCTTTGAGGGGGGGTCGGGGGTGGGGGGGGAGAAGGATAACAGATAGCAGCAAATAAATTATTGAGATTCTCCCATAACTTTTATTTATTACATGTTTTTAGAGCTTTATATGGAAGATGTCTAAAATAAATAGCCCCACATTCCCTGTTAAAGTTAATGGTTATTTCAGAGGAAATCCTTTACCACAAACTTGACTACTCCCAATTATAGAACAGTAAGGACAGTAGGAGACATAAAATACTCCACAATCTTCTTCAGGTGAGCAAAATTGGAATTATCCTGAAATAAATAATGATAAATACATGTTCACCCCCAATACTGCAAATGTCTTTCAGGTGTGTTGCATAAAGGTAAAACCTTACAAAGGGAAGGCCTTGTAAAATCATGGCTCAGACCTGTTACTTCAGCTAAGCAGAAAAGGGCTGTGGGAAAGTGACTCAGCTGAATTAGAGGTAGAAAAACAAATTATATAACCATTACATGTTCATGTTGTGGTTTATGGTGGTTGGTTGACTTATGTCTGTTCTGATTTAAAACTCTGTAACTGATAACCAGCTACCTGCTTTAAAAGGCTGTGGTTTTGGAGTAAAGCAGCTGTCCTTTGCACCTGCCTGGGGACCCTGCATCACTCTGGACCCTCACCTCACAATGCTGTGAGGATTATCACTTATCCAAAGCCTTTTTCTCAACACTTTATCAGTGTGACTCCCTCAGCATGGTTAATAGCAGGCAGCCTTGGCCCCTTCACCCTGCACTTGCATTGCCAGCAGCATGTCCTTAGCAGTGATGAACAGTGCTGGCCATTTCCTTTCAGTGCATGCACAGGCATGAAACACTTCATGCAGGATAACAGTCTTGTCCTTGTAGACATGTCAGCCAACCTAAAGAGCTTCAGCCTGTAAAGTCACTTTGGAGCCACCACGAGGTTACCAGGAATAAAGGTAAATGGGTAACAGAAATGCATTCCATGATGGGATTAAATAAATGGGGCCAACAAACACTTGGATTAAGAAATTTGGTTCTTGCAAGGCCAGCAGACAGTCTGGGGCTGAAAGTAAATGCTAAATTGCAAATGCAGTCTCAGCAGCAGGCAGAAGTGGGCAGGACAGCACTGCTGAGGGCACTGCTGGTGCAGGAGTCAGTGCTCAGCACAGCAGCTGCAAGGGCACTTCTCCCTCCATGCAGGGGCTCAGCCTGTGCAGCAAGAGCTGCTGGGGGCACTGGCCAGCCAGCTCACAGAGGGCAAAAACATTGCTGCTCCCCTTACAGTCTGCTCTTACATTTACCAGAATCCAAGACAAGCATTAAAAGCTTTCCCATCCAGACATTTAAAATCCAAGAGTGGTCCCAGAACAGTGTATGACAGAGTACAAAGACAAGGAGTTACTGAATATTTTTCAGCACAGAAGGTGGTGTGAGCTTCCCTGTGGTACCTGTGTCCCCAGCAGGAGGGACACAGGGTGAGAATACACCAACAACTGACTTTGTTTATGAAGGAGCAGGTAACATTTATTAGTTACTGAGGATAAAGATTATAATAAAGGTGTCACAGCTCAGCTGGCCTGTAGCTGGACAAATAAAGTTGGCCATAATAGAAAATCCAGCTCAGCTAAGCAGAAACTTAACAAAAACTCCTTTGAAGGAGTCCAGCAGTATATAATAGCTGTTGATCATCAAAACCCCTCAAAAGACCAAGAGAAAAATCCTTACATGTGAGCTGCTGAGGATGGCACCACTATCAATTTTTCATGAGCATGGCCAGCACTCCCTTGAACCATGCTGGAGCAAGTTCTCTGTCCATCTGTAAGAAAACATTAACTGACTGCCTCCAGTATTTATTTGCTCATAATTGCCAGGACAAACAGTCCTTTTTTGACATATCATTCAATGCTACTGTGTATAGTAAAAGCCATCACTCAAGCCACATTAAAAATATAGCCAAAATCCCAAATAGCAATCCCTATGCTGGAACAGGGTATAACAAAAGGAAGAAAATTACCCCCACGTGTCATGTGTAAAGGGAAGATTCCTGTGCAGGTATTAAGGCAGAGGGAACATGGCACAAGGAAACAGGGATGTAGGTCTAGAAAAGCAACCAGCTGCCTGACTGCAGCACACAGCACTGCTCTGCTCAGTGTGTCTGAGAGCTCAAAAATAATGAGTAAGGGAGGAGTGGAGAAAGGGAACTCCAGTCTTCTGACTGCTTCTGGAGCATGACTGCAACTGGGTCATAAAGAAGCTGCAAACATGCTTCAGCAATGACTGAGAGGAACAGCAAAGACAAATCTGCGAGATCCAGGTGACCTCCAGACACCTGACTCAGATGGGAGTGAGGAGCAGAGAGATCCCCACTAGTCCCATGTGAGAAATGCTGCATTTCACACTCCAGGCAAGAGACTGAAAATTGCTTTGGGTGGGAAGGAGAGGCTGAGGATCGACCCAGCACCAAAAGCAAAGAGGAAATTATGAAAAGAGTGACAGGCAGTGACTCAAGCAGAGCTAGAAGTATTCCTGGTCATGGATTTTTCCTTTGATTTCCAGAATCAGATTCCCACATGCTTTTCTATTAGTAT
Source organism: Alaudala cheleensis (assembly GCA_013398995.1). Classification (NCBI taxonomy): domain Eukaryota; kingdom Metazoa; phylum Chordata; class Aves; order Passeriformes; family Alaudidae; genus Alaudala; species Alaudala cheleensis. Next base: position 5,921 of record VWYE01007058.1, read on the forward strand.
ACTTCTATTTTGCATTTAGAGCTTGGTAAATACCAATTTATAGCTGAAGAGCACAATTACAGGTCATGAAACAGGGCTTAGAGGCCCTTCTCAGGATTCTCTCCAGTGCATTTCCATTTTAAGTCATACACCCATTTTAGAGGCCTCCCTTTTAAAGAGCAAGCCCATTTTACAGGTTTTTTTTAATATTTTGCCAACATGCCTTTGTAGTTCAGGACAGCAACAGTGCAGTTTCACTTCATTTTTCCTCTTACTTTGACTTTCACTTTGTGTTTTCTCCTGCTAGTGAAAACAATTTGTCTCGTTTTAGAGACAAGTTCAGGAGAAAATGCCCTGGAGTGAGAGCTTCCTCTGAAGAAAAAGGGCTTCAGCAATCCCTTTTCTGCCAGTGAGGAAATGAATACCAGTGGTGAAAATGAAAAAACCCAGTTTATTGACAAACAAAATGCTTGTATAGCACAGGGAAAAAAAATTTAAAATGCTAGATATTGAACCACCAGAACCTTACCTACACCCTTCCCCCCTGCACACACACCCCCCCACAGCAGAACAAAAGAACTCAAAACAAAGTCAGGATAGCCTAAATTCCTAACAGACTGTAAAAATTATACCTCATATTTACTAAATGACTTCTACATCATTACTCCTGCCCTTAATGCCCCATTCAAGTCAATGAGACCTGAGGACACAGCAGTTTGCAGAAACTATTGCTTTGAAAGGTTTTGTAAGATGCAGGATATATCTGTTCAACATATAAAATGTCAGCACAGTTTTATTGGGCACTGATTCAGTTAATAACAGGCTTAAAAGTGGAGTGAAAGGTTGTGCCCAAGTGGACCATGCTCCTTTCTGGAAATCTGGATCAGAGAGAAAGGCTTGCTGCTCTGACCTGCCCACAGCCACAGAAGTGGAATAGAAAATGGACAAAAGCAAGGTACAAACCCTTCATTCCCTCGTCCACACAGAGATTGCAGGTGAATCCTGACCCTCATTTAAAACCACAGGGTCGTTTCCTCTCCCTAAGCTCAGCAATGTAAGCTGTTTTATCCCAGCCTCTTGCTAAAAACCTGTAATGAATTTCCTGACAACTTAATTCATGTGTGTTCAACCCTTTGAAGTTTCATTAAACCACTTTATTGGCCTTCTATGAACGATTGTGCAATTGTTTCAGTGATAATAAATTACAGGGACGAAGCAGATAAACAGAAATACACAGGCATCTCCACAATTAATTTTGGGGAAAAAATGTAACCATGCCAGCCAGTAAAGAGTAAAACATAAAAGAGCAATTGCACTTAACATTAATGCAAGCTTTACTGCAGAACAGCTAATCCCCAAAATGGCCATGGAAAGAATGGAATCAGTAAGGCTGGAAAAGACCTCTAAGATTGAGTCCAGTCATTAACCCAGCACTGACATCTTGCAAGAGAGATCAGTTTGTACTGGGAATTCACACAGAAGGGAAACAAACAGGAGAGAAAACATTTTTCAAATGAGGCTTTTTCCTGACTTACTGTTAACATCACTGGCAGTGTAGTTATCTGCTGCCCTGTTCAAATAACATTACCCCTGCAAAATCAACATTTTTAGAATAGAAATATCCCTGCAATATCATTTCCCATTAAGACACTAAGCCTGGCATAAACAAAAGGTTTAAAAGTTCTTCTCAATGATTTTATCTGCAATATTAAAAAGTAGGTGCTGATAAGATGCAATGAAAGCTATTTAAATCTACCAAAATATTAGGTACTTCAGCTAGATAAAGTGAGACAAGAATACATTTCATTATCAAAACTAGGGTGACAATTTCAGCTGGATGAATATAAATGTATTACAATTTATCTAGCAAATGTTTAGTATGTTCTTTATTACTTCTGACTGCCTGTGAGAGTTCTCATTTTATTCCCCTTTGTGAGGACAGGTTGCAGCAATAGGGAATGTATTTTTGTGTTTCCCTGAACAGCAGATGAGAGAAAGATCTCTGTTTTTAAGATATTGGCATTACTTCAGGATACTTAAGTATTTATAATTAAAGAAGTGACATGAAGTAGCAGTCAAAGAGAAAAAAAGGCACCATTTCCAGGATAATCTCCCTGACAAATAAAAGAGAGAATTATTTTAGTAGTAAAGTGTTTTTAAAGTGTTCCTTGCTACAAACAGTGAATGCAATTCCCTTTTATCTCTGATCCTTTGAAACGTTCACACCTAGGAAAACAGAGCACCAAAGGTGAATTGCTTCCACTTTGCAAAGATGTAACACAATATTATCCAGTCAATCTTTAGTATTCACTCCATTCCTTGTCACAGTCAGTGAGGGGTAGATCTAAAGCTGCACAGTTCATGTGACTCTTTTTAGTCTCTGCATTAATTCTCTCTCCCTGTCATGGCATGGCCAGGCCAGAATGTGAGGGACAGAAACCGTGCCAAAACCACATTGCTGCCATGCCTTCCCTTCCCCCAAGATAAAAGGCCATCAGATTTTCTGCCAAAAGGCTTCTTCTCAGTTTATAACAAACAGGCCATGGCATATGAAAAAAAAAAATGAAACAGAAACACTGAGGATGCACAGAGCTGAGAATAAAGATAATCTAACTCTGTTTCAAATACTGCACAGATCCCCTGTCTCAAGTATCAAGAATAGTAAGAAGGTTATAATGGGTTACAGCAGCATAATCAATGGAACAGAAGCATGGAAAAGAAATTTGCCAGATGGGAGAGAAGGAAAAGGTGACATATCTCACTCTCAGAACGATGAAAACATCCTGTAAAGATGTATTGAGAGCTTCTGAGCCCAGCTCTGGTCAGTCATGTTTGAGCAAGATGAATCACACTGGAAGAGGAGGAGGCTCCAGGGGTGATCAGGGAAAGGAAAGCTAATGCTGAGAGGAGAGATATTGCTCTGCACAAACTCTTGTCATGGGTTCAGGAGACTGAGGTCAAACCTCACTGAGGTCTTCACTGTCCTTCCAAGGGGCAGTGCTGGGCCAGGTCCAAATGCTTCACTCTCCTGACCAGTAACAGGACTTGAGGCAACAGCTGAAACTGTGCTGGGGAAGTTTAGGTTAGATATCAACAAAAGGTTCACTCCCCAGAGGGTGCTGGGCACTGCCCTCGCTCCCCAGGGAACGGTCACAGCCCCAAGGCCTCCAGAGCTCCAGGAGCATTTGGACAGTGCTCTCAGGCAAGGGGTGGGATTGTTGGGGTGTCTGTGCAAGGCCAGGAGTTGGAATTGATAATCCTGGTGGGACCCTTCCAACCCAGCATATCCTGTGATTGTCTGATTCAGTTACTGGTGATGATCAGTGAGACATTTCACAAGAGCAATGCTGTGAGCAAACAGCTGGCCAAGAGCACATTTCTAAAGGCACAGGACAATGCTGCCTAAGCAATAAGATTTTCTTCACTTTCCCAGTAAAAAGTATGTTTGAGTGAAGTTTCTCATTTGAGTAGAAAACCTTGAACTACAGCTCAGCAGCAAAAAGACATTTCTCCTAGCCCAAGCAAGAACTGCTACTCCAGCCTGCCTTCAGAGAGAGTGTTCAGTGTCAGGGAAGTGAATGGATATGCTTTCTGCTCCTAAAACAGCTTTTTAAAATAGTGTCAGCTAGACCTGACAAGACATTTGAATGACAGATATAAGGATGCTTCTGAAAATCTTATTGTAGGATGTGTCAGCTTGTGGCAAGGTGCCAAAAGTTTCACTGGACAGAAAAAAGAAGGATCTTCCATTCCCTACTACTTCCACCCCAGATTTTAGCCACAGAATGGTTTTCTGGCTTTTCTGAGAGCTTCTAATTAGAGGATAAAGATCCTGAAACCCAGTTTCAGTGAACATTTATCCACCTGGACAGAAGGTCACTTTACAATGAGACTTTGCTTTAGATCAGTGAGAGGGAGGAACTGAAGAGAGAGAATAACACATTCAGAAGCACTCTCAGAAAGACTTTACAACCAGGCACTACTGTAAAGGCAGACAGGCTTTCTATTATTCATGTAAATCCTTTGTACTTCTTACACAGCAAAGACACTAAAATTGTCTTAACCAGCCAGTTGGCAAAGTGTTTATCACACATTCCTAATGTAGCACCTGGAACCCAGGTATATGCTAAATAAAGTCTGTGGCAAACCCCTGTGGCTTGGTGCTAAGGCTGTCTTCATACTGTACACAGATTATTTTGGACAGCAGAAGTGTTGACATAGACAACTTTTAAAAAAACAAACATCAGAAAAGCAGACAGGCAGTTTAGAGAAGAGCTGCCCACTCCTGAAACCCTGGGAAATACAAGCTAAATTCAAGGACATTTGGATTTAGTCCTTCAGCTGAGGACTGTGACATTCAGGGACAAGATCCAGGCTGTCTGGTGTAAGAGGTAAAATCTTGAGTGAGCTAGCAGATACTGGCCATGGATGAGATTTATGTTCTATAGTGCCTTTAAATCATTTTTCATACCATGAAATCTCAAGAACTTAATAAAAAATTAAAAGTCTGGTTAATCCAGACAAATGACCCAGAAACTCCACATATTTTCCCAGGCATCTGAGGTTCACCCAGATCATTGCAAGCTAAATATCACTGTGGTATTAATGGAAAAGGGATTATAGGGAGATTCTTTCCTACAGAGAGGATCATTATTATTATCTATTTCTATAGAGTCTGAGACTATTAGAAGCCCATCTGTTTCTAACATTTATTACCACATGGGCAGATTGTTCTTTCAGGTGTCTCCAAGAACTGCCACCAAAACTAGTGGTGAAATTAAATTTCTGCAGGCAAGTTCCCAGTTCCTCATGCCACACGTTCAAAAGATGATCAATGGAAAGGAATTTCCTGTTTGGAAAAAACCCAGTAAGTCTCATAAGTACTGATTAGAATCCAACTTACAACTGCTCAGTGTTATCTGAAGCCTCTCCCACACAGCACAACAGGCTCAGGGCATTTTGCTACCAGCCAGAATGGGAAACAAGAGAGTCATTTTCCAATTATGCTGTGCCTGAAGTGTTCTGCTCACTATAGGAAGTCCATAACCACCAGCTACCAGTCATGATTTGCATACTATAATGGCATTTAGTCTTTCCCAGGGGACATCAGGTGGCTCAGATGTGTTGTATAATAATTACCTTTAACTTAAACGGGTAATTTTTACCTCTTAGAGACAGAGTTATTAATTCCCCATCTCTGTGGAAAATCAGTTCTATAGAAAGCCTACCCCAATTGCCTTCCCCTGGGTGTTGCATTGGTCACTCCTGCTTGGAATGATTCTGAACTGCCAGGGGAGAGCTGTTTGTCAGGAATGCTAATGATGGTCCAATAAAGAGCAGTTTGATTTTAAAATAGGAGAAAAATGAACACTTAGTGCAATAAAAAGCCAAAAAAGGCAAGTTTCTTGGAAAGTGCTGACAAGGGACAGGAAAATTAAAGTTATCCTGCTCATCACAAGGACTTTTCATCAAGGTCACTGGGATGAACCAAAATACCAATAAATATCAAATATCTTCCATCACAAATTTGTTTAGTTTCTCGTCATGGCAAATTTTAGACTGTCCCCATAGATCATCTGTAGAAACAGAGAAGTTCCACAGCTGAATCATAATGCCCAGAACACACTTTCAGAACATAACAGATTTGATTTTATTTATTTAAAAGAGTTTGTTAGAGTAGTTAATTCCTCAGGAGAAAAGTTCTCCAGTTCTAATGGGCACCTACCCAAAGAGCTGTATGATGAAAAAAATCAATGCTAACAAGTGGAATTCTATTGGAACATTATGTCATCTTCTCCAGAAATCATTCCTCAGCTTTCTAATATGCTATCCTATTGATTTATTTTCAGTTTCCTCATATTTATATGCTGACTTTTCACACTGCAATAATATGAGTATTAAAGAGTGTGAACAAATTTTCCCCTGTTCAGGCTATTTAACTTCAACAAATGAGAGCTGGAAGTGATTATTTTTGACAAGTCTTCACTCTGCAGGCTACCAAGAGCTAGATAACTACCCTTGTGAAAGAAATGTCAACATTCAATTTATATGCATGGTATTTTTTCTGTCCAAATGAAGAAGTCAGCAAGATCAAAACACTTCAAGTTAGAGCATAAAAATTAATCTTGGAGTTAGTAAATTTAACAGCCTAGAATATGCATAGCACATCTATGGTGGGGACCATCCTTAATTATAATGGAAAAGTTAATCATGTTCCTATGAAAATCAAAAAACAATAGGACTGTAGCCCAGAAGTCTCACTCCAAGTTTAGAGGATTATGCACTGCTTAAGACACTGAAAAGTGTCTTCTCTCAAATTTGGCCCATTTTTTTGATGCTATTCTGTATGCTAAGGTCTGTAATAGAAGAGTTTAAGCAGCCTTGTCCTATTACTGCCTTCCACAACCATCCAGCACTTTAAATTTTCCTTAAAAGCAACACCACTACTTATCAGTCCCTTGGAGTTTTTGGAGGTTGCTCTTTCCCCAGTCTTTTTTTTCCAAGTCAGTGCATGCACATGTGTGTAGACACAAATACGTGTATATATANAGCAGCCTTGTCCTATTACTGCCTTCCACAACCATCCAGCACTTTAAATTTTCCTTAAAAGCAACACCACTACTTATCAGTCCCTTGGAGTTTTTGGAGGTTGCTCTTTCCCCAGTCTTTTTTTTCCAAGTCAGAGCATGCACATGTGTGTAGACACAAATACGTGTATATATATGCAGGTAGGTATGTGTACGTATGTGTATATTTTATATATATATGTGCATATCTGAAATAGAGCCCAGAGGCAGCAGCTTCAAGAGTTTGTTTGGACCTCTGTTAAACAAATGCCCAAATTTTTTGACCCTCTAACACCTTTTAGTCTCACAATTTCCACGACCAATATCAGACAAAAGCTTTTCCCCATCCACATGAGTGCTTTCCCACAAACCTACAGGCTGATGGAGTTCCCTGGACATGATCTCTTCCCACGGGATATCCTTGGGAGGAGATGTGTCTCACATGGCTGGGAGGAAGAGCTCACACACAGGATATCAGTCTGTGGCAGCTGATGTCACAGGTCTTCCTCCTCACAAAGGGAGTGGCTGGAGGCTCCTGTGGGCTCTCCTATTTCTGGTTGTATCACTCATCAGCATTTTCTCCTCCCAGTGACTGCCAGGGAAGAACTCCAAGGAGTCCAGAAGGAATCTGGACAGTAGAGAGCTGACTGATTTTAACTGCTTACAAACTCCATGTGAGCTGTGAGCCACAGATCATCCACCTCTACATTCAGGTCCCAAGTGAAGACATTTGGGTATCTTGAGTTCTGCAGCTCATGGCTGTGCATTTATCCCATACCACATCCCCTTGGTTCCTGGGCTGTATTTACCCAGGAACAGAGGAGGCAAAACCAGGGTCTGTGTGCATGCAGACATGTGAGGGTGAATGTGTGGGCAGACATTGAGCCTCAGGAGAAATTCCCTTGGAAAGAACAGCATCTCCAGCTAATTCTCCAAAAGACCACAGAGCTGTTTAATTTGGACCGTGTTGCAGGTCCTTCTAGGGCACAGTGACACCTGCATATTCCCAGCTTGCTGAAAGGCAACTCATTTACAGAGTTTCAAGGCTACANGGAGCCCCAGGAGAAATTTCCTAGGAAATTACAGCATCTCCAGCTAATTCTGTAAAAGACCACAGAGCTGTTTAATTTGGACCGTGTTGCAGGTCCTTCTAGGGCACAGTGACACCTGCATATTCCCAGCTTGCTGAAAGGCAACTCATTTACAGAGTTTCAAGGCTACACTGGTGATTCTGGCCAAACACAAAGCCCAGTGTGTCTCCCCTACAATTCTGGTTCTATTTCTTTCTTTCCCTTCAATCCATGCTGTTTCTCCTCATTAAGCAAACTTCAGAATATATTTTGGGGGCTTACCAGCTGGAACACTGCCAGCTCTATTAGAAAACTTCAGTCCTTTGCCAGAGAGTCCCGAAATGGCCAGAGCTCAGCCCAAAGTGGAAGCACAACAGCTCTCTCTGATCCCAGCCATGAATCATGGCAAGTGCAGGTAGAAGGAAAAGCGCTTAAACCAAATCTCTGGTCACACAGAGAACTGTAACTCAACATCACTGCATAGTCCCAGGCACAGAAATAAACCAGGGTCCCCTAAGAAAGCAGGAAAAAATTCCTGTCCCTGTGACTTCTGTGCAGAAGGACTGGGACTTCTCTGCACATCCACTACTACTGTTCATGCTTTCTTTTATCCCAAATAATCTAAAAAATATGAGTTGGATACAGGTCCAACCCACAAACTGTGTGTTACATCTCTGTGAGATACAAAGCACATGTTATTCACATGGAAAGTACAAGTCTGTTGATCATTTCTTAGGGAAAAACCAATATGCTTTCAAGCTGAACTACTGAGCATCTGGAAAATATTCTCTCCCATGATCTTCCACTGCACTTGTTATACCTGCACACAAGGTATTGAACTAACTTACACACTTGGGTCTGGTGAACAAGTATTTAAAGATGCCATTTTTCTTTCTATTACTAAGAGCAGCACTGAGTTGTGTTTCAGCACATAAGGGCTACATAAACCCAGTCTTACAGCATGGGTTTTTAATTTTTAAAGGAGTTCTCAAGTGATAGCTCAGTAAACCTGTCATGAGAGATGTCCTCCTGTTCAAACTGGCTGAAGGGATTACAACATAATGTCTTGCTGCTGACTTCTCCTGCAGAAAGCCCACAGGAATTGCTTGGGAAAGAGCACAAATCCATGGCCATCTGCCCATGAGACAGATGTGTGAGGGAAAGCCAAGAACACACCAATATCTAAATGCTACAGGGAGTTACCTGTGTCTTGAGAGCCTCAGCAGGGAGAAGTCTGAGCAGCAGATCTAAGGCTTTATTTCCCCCCAGCCACCCCCTGCTCCTCACAGAGATTTTGACTGCTAACATGATCAGTTTTTCCAGCAAGCACAAACAGAAAGGAAATGTTTCTGACTGCATTTCACAAAGTGAAAGCTTTTGGCCCATCCCAGCCCATTTCCAAAAAGCCATGACTAACTCCTGGGCAGGACAAGCAGGCATCCTGCACCCTTTTCACTCCAAGCCCTTGGGGTGCTCCAGTGCCCACAGCTGCACTCAGTACTGATCTCTGCTGAGAGGCAAAGCTCTCTGCTGAGTTCAGAGATCCTCAGCCAGGCTCTGCTCTTCCTGGGACTTCCTTAATGGCTCAGGAACTGGGTCTCTCCCATGAATATTTAACAAGAGATACCTCACCTGCTAACAGGGCAATACCATGAGCCACAGCTGCTCTTGTGCTTTATTGTCCCCCCATTCCTGCTCCCTGTGGGGCTGAATACAAACTGTGAAGCAACTGGAAATTCAACCATACTTATAAAGCATTATTAACACATGAGCACTCACTAGTTCAGAATGCAAAATGAAACCTTGAATAATTCAGCGTGACTTTCTTTGCTGAAAAATGTTAAATACTATTTTTAATTAACCATCAATATTAATGTTGTATTTAGAAATCCTCTAAAATAGCTGATAATTCCATGACCTAGGAAGCAGTGTAGCCCAAAATGCAACCTCCATTTTTTGCAGTACACTGCTCAAATGAGGAAAAAAAAATCAACCAGCAGCCATGAGTGTCCCAGTATGTGGGGGCATGACAGAACATGAGCACAGGGATGCAGGATGTTCCCCTGATGCTGCAGGCTGGGAAATGAAACCACGGAGCTGCCCTCTGTCCCTTCTGCCCAGGGGACACCACTGCCAGTGGAGCCATGGGGACACTTTCCTTGGAAAGAGTTTAGGTTGCACATGCACAGTCTTGCTTTTCATCAGTTTCTAAATGACCTGTTAAAGCCAGAACTCACCACTGCTATTCTTACAGTGAAAAGAGGGAAAACGTCAAAGAGAAAGCAAGTAAATATAATCAAAGTTCAGGAAGAAAATACAGGTCACTGCTATGAGACTAAAACCCTCAAGTGGAGCCAAACTTGACAAGATCAAATTTCCCCACTAAAAGCCATAGCCATGGTCTTTCATGCCAGAACCTGAATCCATAGGAAGCAAATCCTTGTATTATGCCACGTGTAGGGCACTCTTCAGCAACAGTCACTGCTCTTCTATTATGCTGAAGAAACATTCTGGTGACAAAAAGATCTGCTGAGCCTCTGGTTGGAGAAGTTTGAAAATTGTACCTTTCAATTGTCCTGGAACTGAAAATCCATCAAAAGGAGAAGCAGTAAGTCGAGTTTAGTAACAATAAACACATTGTTACTTTTTTAACCACTCTCTGCTTTAATTTTATTCAAAGTCCTATCTATGCATTTTTTGTGCCCATCCAAGCTCAGTACAGGGCCAAACACATTTAACATTGCTGACAGTCAAAGAAAACAACCTGAAACAAATCCTGTGGGGAAACACTTAGCCCAGAATCCTCTGAGGATTTATGGGCCCTATTTACACAACTTCCCTATGCCAATTTATCTCAATTAGAGGCCAGGCTCCCGAGAGAAACTCTAGAGAATGCTTCATACCCACATTCCTGACCACTAGTGGGAGCAGATCTCAAGCAGCAACATCATCTCCCAGAGATCCCAGCTGCTTCCCTGTCACTCATATCTCAGGTTTTTCCTGTTCTCCCAGCAGATGCAATGATAGCACCATGAAAAAACACTGCTGCTGCCAGCTCTATGTATGCCCAGAGCTCTGGAGAGCTGTGCAGAACAGCTATTGCTGTTAGTAAATATCCTACAAAATATACACTTCAGGTAAAAAATGCCTTCCCTGCTCCAATCTATCTCTAAAGAAAAGAAATTTCTCTCTCTCGCTCATTTGCCATTGTTCTCTCTGCCACATAAAAAAGTGCTACAGGGGGAAAACTGCAATAAAGTTCCCTCTATAGAGAAGCAGAACAAATTATTTTCTTACCGCAAAGATTTAAAAAACAAACAACAAAAACCCTGCGCATTGAACAACAAACAAATTAAAGTGGTAAACAAAACACAGTAATGCTTTTTTCTAAGTTGTCTATTTATCCTCAAAATGCTCCAGTTGTTGCCCACAGAATTTTAAGGACTGTATTTTCTTTTAAAAATAAGGATCATCATCATTTAAGACAAATTTGGTTTTCTGGGTAAGGAAGCAGCACTCAAGTTTAGAACTCAAGTGATTTTCATTTAACAGACAATTGAGTTTGTAAGTCAAGTTTTAAAGTAGCTGGGTCTTCTGAGCTGAGGATCTGAATGTCAGAATTTCAACTGCTTTTTTACATGGAAGCACATGTGTTCCAGGAAGAATGCTCCCCAAAGCTTAAATAGGATGTAAATTAAACTGCACATTTTCATGGAGGAGGAGGAGGCTGCCATAGGGAAAGGGGGAGGTGTATTACAAGGGCAACAAGTGGGTTTTCAAATTCATCTAGCTTGATGCACTTTATTATTAGAGACAGATAAAATTTAAAATATTTTAGTAGGCTAATTGCATTCTGATTTGAAGGGATGATCATATACTACAAAATTTAAGTCATGTTCCTGTACTAGAATGAATGAACAACATTCACAAAACCCACTAATGGAATCACAAGGTGATTATGGGAACATTCATTTCAAGCACAGACATTTATCACTGAGTCAGTTGCTTTTCCTCTTCAGTAGTGAGAAAATAGCTGCTATCCCATATACTATATAAAGTCTTCTGAAGTTTCTAAGACCTTGCTGCTGCAATATTTAAGCATTTCAAAGCTCTCAGTGCCTTTATCTTCTTAGATAAAACTAAAAGCATTGGAAAAGCTCATTGTCTCAAATTGAGAAAAAAATGGAACTCCCTATCCATGGGGGAAGACAAGAATATTGAAGCATCCCATTTCAAATCAGTGCTCAGACAAAAGATTCTTCCTCCCCCATCCTCCTTTCTTGTTTTTGTGTGAAAAGGATCCCAAAAATTTCAGTTTCATGAGAATCAGTACAAACTTTCTAGATCACTGGGCACCTGAGAGCATCAGCAGAAGGATTTCTGGGCAGCAGTAACAGAGATCCACATCCAATTCAAAAGGCGGCTGCTGGATCCTCTGTTCCACATGGAAAACCAAAATTCCTTCTGTTTAAAAACATTATTCTCACTTCAAGCTAACCACCACCCTGCTGTGGTTTTGGGGTAGAAAGAGGAGAAGGCCCAGAATTACAAAGGGGGTCCTTAGGTTTGGACTATGTTATTTTGAGCCTCCAGGAATGATCCTCACAATCCAAGCACTGATTTTAATATTAACATTTCTTACAATCTTCTAAAAACTTCTAGAGCCAGCACACTAGCCATGATTCAGAACGGCACCAAGCAACAGACAACATGAAGGAAAGATGTGTCTCAAGTCCCAGCCCTTTCTTCTGGGGTTTGACCCTGAACTCAAGTCTGTTATCATAAAATTCTGTTTCAACACCTGAAAGTCACTCCTGGGTTTCTGCACTGCAGTAAAACAGCCAGTAAGGAAATCCCAGCTCTTCTCTGGCAAGAATGGAAGAAGTGGATATCCAAGTGCACTTTATGCAGTGATTTTAATGCAAAACTCACAGCTCTTCCCTGGGAATTAGGACTTGGATGTTCACTGAAACATCCATGTGAGCATCCAGCAGCAAGCCATGGAAGCAGACTTATTCTTGCTCACCCCTTTCCTGGTCCTGGAGCTCTCACTGCAGTTTTCTCACACACAGAGCAGCACAGCACACTTTCCTCTGATGGCCACAGGAACAGCAAAAGCAGAAAAACAGTGCAGAAACTCACAGCTCTGATTTGATCTGACATGAAACCCTGCAGGTCAGTCCCACTGTGCATTGCAGCAGCAGAGTCCCCAAGACCCTTCTCATTCTTTTTTTCACTGTCACTTTGGTTTCCCTCAGGACAACCTGCTATCACTTCAGTTTTATTCCTGGACTTAGAGGAATTTTTGTTAATTCACTTTCCAACACTGCACTGAATTTACATCAGAACATGTTACAGCTCCACATAATGTGCTTTCCTGATTTGCAGCTGTATATTTTCAGCCTTTTTGGGTTTTTTTGGCCTCCAAAAGGACCCCATGGTGGCAAATCCAATCAAGCTCCAGTGCTGCAATCAAGCTGTATTACTGCTGTGATTGCAGTGTGTGTTCCCATGTGCAAAGCCATTCCTGCATCATCTCCCTAACACTGCACTGCAAGGTTTTCTTCTGCTCATCAGGAGCAGAGTGATCTGCTTTGTTCCTTCCATAATATCATCTGCATAGCAGAGCACTGGGTGCTCCTGCTATTCCATTAAACACCACGGGGGTCTGGGTAATTCACTTGTTCAGTGTTTGAAAAGCACAGAAATTCACCTTTATTTCCCAAGATTTTCTGTAGGAGCCTCATGACATATTCCACGGGCAGGGGGACAGCCATGAATGCCACACTAGCTCCCCTCAAAACCAGAAATCCTGATATGATCCATATATTGATGGTTTCAGATTAGCTCTTAGTGCAAGGCTGTTGTCACACACTCTCAGCTTCAAAGGCAGAGAGGTACAAGAGCTCACAGCTTTTCCCACTGTTGTATTTTTCCCCCTTTCCCACACTTCAAAGCAATTAAACCCCTTGTTTTTGAGGGAGTGCTCAGCCCCAGCACAACCCCAACAATCTGTCTGCACACAGGTGAAGGCTGCAGGAAAATCCATCATCCCAAGGACTCAATTTTGTGCAGCTGAAGTGATGAGGCCCAGAAACAACCCTGGCTCCTTGTGCTTGTCCTGGGAACGTGCAGGGAGGTGAGAGCTACAGGCAGTAGCTCTCAGCACCCTTCCATGCTTGGCCATGATGATGAAACACTCATGAGCTGGCAAGAAGCCTGGCAGCCTCCTCCAGGCTGGAGCCATCAATCACCTCCAGCACAAGCTCCACACAGTGTTTACAGAGAAATCCAAGAGCCCTAAACCATCCCAGACAGCTTTAATAATTATCTTCTCTTTTGCTTTTAGATAAGTGAAGTTGCCTGAGCCACAGCTCAGCCTGAACATTTTCTAGATGTACCTTCTAACTGGACTGGCTCAAAATAAGCACCCAAAGAGCCCAAGGAAGGCTCTTCATTATTCTGCAAAATAAGGATATTCAAGCTTTTCACATGGCTATGCTCTGTTTGCTTTGCTCCACAAATTCTAACTCATCCATTTATGTTATTTCCCTCCTCCAAAGTAAGAGTTGCATATAAATGAAAGAAGAGTTCAAAAATGGCACCACTGCTGTTGGAGTGTGAGCAGACTACAGCAGCAGCACTTCTTAAAAATATAGGCACTGTAGAGTGCCTAGAAACTCCAGTGAGGAGCCAGCCCTTCCTATGATAAGTTGTACAGAAACACAGAAGAAGCCCTGCAGCTGCCTCACAGATTTGTAGGCGAGTATTTTATCCTCTTTACTCCAACATATTTACTCACTGCCATACTGCTGCTGGCTGGGATGATGGTTTTAGCCTCTCCCACAGCAGAAAGTAGAATTTGGTAGGAAAATAGTTGCTGTTATAGTTACTGCTTGTAGATATAATTACTAGTAACTGTACCAGTTACTAGTACCAGTGACAACTGGCTGCTGATAGAAACTACAAATTCTGCCTTTTTTAAGCTAGGAGCAATAGTAATGATATAAGAAAAGACCAAGCAGAGCTATTCTCTCATTTCTGGGTGGAAGTTACTGAAAACTGCTACATCAGAAGTTTATAATCAAGGTATCAATGGTCCATGGTCCCATTTCCCAAAAGTTTGTCAAATGACTAAGAATGTACTCCATCATTAAACTTACAGCACAAAGCCATATCCTGCAACAAAATTTAATGTGGCTTAAATAATTTTATTTCTCAGTACCTTCCACTTTTGCAGGCTGAAGTGCTCTCTTAGTGCCCCCCTTTGTAATCAGTGCTGTCAGCTGGAGCTTTCAGATGTCACACAGCATTTAGTCCATGATGAGCATTATTTCTTTCAAGTATTTTAAGCAGAAGTAAAGCCAGCCATGAGGCAAATGGCCTGAATAAAGGGTGCAGTGTGCAACCTGCACTGCCTGGAACAGGCACGGGTCAGATAAGTTGTTGGCACTGTCAGGAAGTGAGTCTCAGACTGTTGGATCAGGATCTGCTCATCCCCCATGGGGCTGCCCAGGTGATCAGCCCTGCTGGGTGCTCTCTTGGGTTTCTCAGGGCAAAAGGAGCAGGCAGGGAGATTAAGAAATGCTGTTTTGGACAGCAGCCATGAAAGATGGCACGACTGAGACATGGCTCTTACCTAAACACATTTATTCTGTTTTACAAAGCACCTTCTCCTAACAACCATCCATACCCACAGCTGGGTCATGTTGGAGCTCTGTGGCTGCTTTGTTTCTGTAACACCCTCCCTACAAGGAGGATGCTCCACTGGATGCAGGAGCTCCTTTTGCAGAGCTTTCCATTGCTCTGGAGTGCCTTCTGCAAATTCTAATTGCTGCAGACTCAACATTTTTATCTCTTTCTTTAAAAGTCACATTGGAAATGATGGCTGCACACTCAGATTATTTGTTGGGGCCCTTGCTAAATGTTTGCATGACATTAATCTATTGGCTCATGTTTTGCCCATAAACATGGACATCAACAATGCGTTCCAGGCAATGTTGCATAAATCCTGCTGCTTTCTGGGGAATTCAGGAATGCACATTTGATTTCAGTGCTGAGCTGGCTTCTGCTGCACAGCACCTACATTTTCACCTAAACTTCTCTGATGCATGGAATGATTTTGGTGCATGGATAATGGAGGTAGAGGAAAATTCAGTCTTCATATGACAAAACCAGTCCAAGGTGTAACAACTCTAGCCCTACCAGATGTGACAGGCTAGGGAGAATTAAAGAAAACATTTTTGCTTAAAAAAAAAGTTTTCTCCTTCTGCAGCATTTCAGAGCCAGGATGGCACTGGGAACAAATATCTGCTTCCATTTTGATTTTGGATCAGGATCCTCTCTGCAGGAGTTAAAAAAAACCATAAGGAATTGATCCAAAGTCTGTTTGGAAATCAGTGGGAGCCTTTAGACCATTTCTGGTGTGTGTTGGAACAGCTCATTGGCTCCCAAAGAACAATTGTAAAGATGAAGAACATCCAAACCCTAACTCACAGTTGTATTGATTCATAAACAAGTTTTACTGTGCAAAAACGTTTCTAGTGGCTTTTACTTTTTTCTCTGGGTTTTCCCATATCTTGACATACTTAAATTTCTGCTGGAAAACAGAGCAGCAATGCCTGAATCAGCAGCTGCACTTTAGTCATGAGGGATCAATTAACAAGTTGTGCAGGTTGTTGCTGTTCAGTGTCTGTAACTAAACCAAACTTCTGTGGCTGTGAAAGCCTAATTCCAACTAGCCATAGCAGTACTTCTTACCACACCTTTCTGGAGTTTACTATCACCTCTTTAACTCTGATGCAGCATTTGAAAAAGAGAGAAGGAAGAGTTTGTGTTTGCTGATGCCCTTTTTTTTTTTTCAGTATAGTCCAATGAATAGCAACTGTTTCAACTTACATTGACCCAGTAAATGATAACTGAAAAACATACTAAAGCATATTTGCTATACATGCAACTGCATGGGGAGTTACCTGTTCCTTCCATGACAGACAAGTGCTGTGAATGTGTTCCAAATCCATCTCTCAGGTCCTGAGATACTCAGGTAGAAGCATGGAAACCCTGCTGTTGTTGCATTGGAACAATGACACAAAACCAGCAGTCTTGGTGTATTTTCCAGTGTATTGGGTTTTTGTNGAATGACACAAACCCAGCAGTCTTGGTGGAAATCATAGAGAAACACCACTTTTCCAGTGTATTGGGTTTTTGTGTCCAGATTTTCATATGGGGGTCTACAGGGGTGGCTTCTGTGAGCAGCTACCAGAAGGTTCCTCCATGTCCAGTAAAGCCAACACCAGCCTGCTCCAGGACAGAGCTGCCACTGGCCAAGGCTGGGCCAATCAGGATTGGGGGGGACATCTCAGGGATAACAGATTTAAGAAGGGAAAAAAGTGATTCTGCAGCTGTAATTGGGTCCAGAGCAGAGCAGGGTGAGAATATGAGAGAACAGCTC
The DNA here is from genome assembly GCA_013398995.1 of Alaudala cheleensis. Lineage (NCBI taxonomy): Eukaryota > Metazoa > Chordata > Aves > Passeriformes > Alaudidae > Alaudala > Alaudala cheleensis. Next base: position 22,987 of record VWYE01007058.1, read on the forward strand.
TGCAGACACTCAGGGCTGGAGCTGCTCCAGGCACCAGAGCCAGGATTCCCCTGAGATTCTGTGGGGAAGCCCAGGGTGAGGCAGCTGTGCCCCTGCAGCCCATGGGGGGAGTGCAGAGATCCATGTGCAGCCCCTGGAGGAGTCTATGCCAGAGCAATGGGATGCCCAAAGGGGGCTGTGACCCCTTGGGAGACCCACACTGGAACTTCTCATTATCCTGCTCTGATTTTGCTGGTAAAAATTTCAATTAATAGCTCTAATTCCAGCCTGTTTTGCCCACATGGTAAAATCACTGAGTGATTTCTCCCAGTCCATATCTCAACTCATGAACCATTTGCTGTATTTTCTCTCCCCTGTCCAGCTGTGAAGGGGAGAGACAGGGAGGCTTTGGTGGGTGCCTGGCATCCAGCCAGGGGCAACCCACTACACCAGGCTAACTTGCAGATCCTCTTCCTGCAGTTTTTGGTGCCCATTCAATATCCTAATGAAGGCTGAAATCGCCTCAGAATCTTTTACCTTGCAGTATCTGCTGGAAACCCCTGGGTTGTTCCAACCCTGAAGAAAGAACAGCCCAAATCAGCACAGCAGGAAAAGGGATAAAGGCACAAACCTGGCTGAACAACTTCTTCGGGCTGATACACTGGGGAAGGAGCAACACATAACTTTTCAAATTACAGTCTGTCCTCAGAAGAAAGAGCAATAAAGACAGAGTGTGTCTTCCAGGGAAAGCACTTGCACACATACATGTTGGATTATGAATTGAGATCTACGCACAAAGTCCTCTCACCAAGCCATCCCCAGAACACCATCAAGCATTCCCCATCTTCATGACTATTACATTAGACATTTTCAGCTTATCATTCACCTGCACCCTCATACAAAGAGACCACTCATCATCTTTTAGGACTTCCCAGTACAGCCAGACACACAAAACATATTTTCTCCTTTTCTTTCTGAGGGCTTTGCTAAAGTCATTGAAACTGCAGAAGTCCCAGCACTTGCTGAAAGGTGAATTCCCTGCCCTGGTAATCACACTGGAGGCAGAGGTGTTTTGGTGCAGCAGGTCAGTAAAATGCTGCGTGCCTCTGCATCTATTTGCACACAATTTCCCAGGTGAGATTATGGATATTTACCAGAGGTTTCATTATTAAGGTCATTTTGGGATGCTTTTAATTCTGATCCATTACCAGCAGGGAATCTGGACATGTTTATTCATATCAGCTGGGCACATTAGGGTCATGGCAACCTGGGACACAGACTTTTGACTTTGCTTTATATTACTGACAGCCCAGATAGAGCTACTGCTCCCTGCTCTTCATTTCCATCCAAAGCTGGAGCTGCAGCAGTTTCACAGCAGCCTGTGCTGGGCATG
>VWYE01007061.1:0-19986 GCA_013398995.1 Alaudala cheleensis
GACCCTCACCGCCATCAAAATTGTTGGCAAAAACCCTTAGATTTACTACTCCCGAGTTAAGAGAGCTTCAGCACCTGAAACAACTGCAAGAATAGAAACAACAAAGACTGATGCAGATAAAAACATACTTTAAAAGATTTCTTCTATGTAACTAAAACCGTTCAAAATCATCATTGTTTTGTACAATACTGTACNTCTATGTAACTAAAACCGTTCAAAATCATCATTGTTTTGTACAATACTGTACTAGACCTCATTACTGTTCATTATTGTTTCTTATTATTACTACTAGATATTTACTGTTATTAGATATTTATCCATAGCCAAATGTTCATTATTGTTAGTTATTTACTAGTAATAAGTACTTATTTGTTATTGAATATCTATTAGTAGTAAATATTTAGAATAGAGACTTGACAATGAAAAGGCCTTGTCAAGCCTCTAAAGAAGAAAAATTATGCCTTTAGTTTCAGCTTTTATGTTTTCCAGATTCCATACTGTTTTGGGTGTAGTTTTAAGCTTCATATTAAGTACTAGTAGGTAATAAGTAAACAAAACAAATCCTTTCCTGCCAAAAACCAAAGACAACTTTCTAGCCCAAAAGCATAAACAACGATAGACTGAAGAGAAAAACAAGAAAGATGAGACTTCACAGCCTGGAATTGTAATTAGACAATTAAACCCATATGCAAATAGACCCAAAGAGACAAGGGGTGTAGCCAGGGATTCCGGGGAGAGGAGGCTTTTAGAGAAGCCATCAGGACTAGTTTAGTTGTCCCAGGAGTATCCGGGGGAGCCTTTTAATAAATATTTGTTTTATTCTCTAATTCTATCCAGTCTCTTTTAAGTCAGCCATCCCAAAGCAACACTAGAACTAGTGTGTGGATGCTGAGAGTTCAGGCAGCAGCAGCAGCTCAATTTGTGGGAAATCAAGTCACATAACCTTCTCACACTGGTCTGAGAAATTGTGAGAAGGAATCAAAACAGTCCTTGAAGGTGAAGAACAGTCTCTGCATGTGTTGTTTTTCCAACTTGTTGTTTACTTGTAAAAATGTTCAGGGGTGTTATCATGAATGTCCAATCATGTCTTTCTTCTCGGAACTGTCTATATAAGGATGGTGAAGATTAAAGATTACTTTTTTTGTCTTTTAGACTGAAAAGTCCATGTCATTGTTCTCAGCTGTCCATAACTCTACAACAAGGATGTGCAAAGGCTTATAAACTGGGGAGGTCTCAGGGGAGGGTTGTGGATGCTGAAAGCAAGATCAGGCAGCAGGGCAGAATTCATGAGAAATCAAGTCACGTAACTTTCTCACACTGGTCTGAGAAATTGTAAGGAGGAATCAAAACAGTCCTTGAGGGTGAAAAACAGTAGCCACAGGTGGTGTTTCTCCAGCTTGCTGTTTTCTTGTGGAAATGTTTAAGGGGTGATGTTCTGGGTATCCAATCATGTCTCTTTTCTCAAAATTGTCTACAAAAAGGATGGTGAAAAATAAAGAACCCTCCTTTTGTCCTTGAGACTGGAGAGGTTGTGTCATTATTTTTAGCAGTCCTGAATACTATAGTGATAGAGGATACAATTTTTAACCAACAGGGAACAGATAAGGGAGGAATACAAGGAGGAGCTTCACATTATATCTACTAATGAGGGAAACAATGGGAGGAGAGCAGGTCACATGGGCCAATGAGGCATCATGGATTAGAGGATTTGTGAAGGGATGGCCTTGGCAGGAAGCTGGCTCAAGGAAAGATTGACAAGAAGTATTCAGGAACAAGGGTGAGACAGACAACTTAGTGGGAGGATATGACATTGGGTGAACCAACAGCACGGGGGGGAACAGAACAGTCCATTAATATCAAAATGCACCACCTTTTCTCTTTAGAAGGAGCAAGTGTGGTCTAAAGAAACTTTTGCATCCTTTTTTTAAAATTTCTGGGTAGACTTCTTTCTACCATGACTGTTCTCTTGGGACTTCTGCCCTGTTCACCTCAGTGGTGGAACAGGCTACCTTTTTTAAACTTATGATGATTACTACTTTTAGGATTCCAAAGCTTATTAAAATAAGAAAAACTTTAAGTAAAAACCATATAATAGATCTAACAACAGAACCCAACCATCCTGATAATCCCCAGTTCTTAAAAATGTTGCCAAGCCAGTACTCTGTTTCCTGTTGGATGTTTCTTTTAAGATCTTTCATCTCTTGGATGGAGGCATGGATATTCTCACTTCTTGATAGATTAAAGCAGCAGAGTCCCTCTAATTCCTCACACCCTTGGCCATGTAACAAAAGGAGAAAATCGATAGCAGCACAATTGTGCAATGTCGCTTGTCTAGCTGTTACCTTGTTTGCTAGGAAGGCACTGAGTGTGGCTGATGTCAAATTGGCCTGTTTAGCAACCCAACACTTTAGGTGGCCCAATTCTCATAGAGCTTTAGCTGCCAAAACCCAAGGCAAAAACACAGAGACAGCAATTCTTTTTTGGTGATACCAATGAATAATTTCCAAATTACAGTCTTCATCCAGATTTGTTGCACTACGTTTTTGGATCCCCGAATCATATTTCTTTTGCCAATCCATAATTTGTGGTTTGTTGGGTGTAAACAGGGACAGCTGGCCTAAAGTGTATGAGCCTCCGAGAAATTGAGAAGGGATGCCTGCCCACACTTGATCACCACAAATGAGAAATGTTCCTTTGGCTAATTTCAGTGGGCGATGGTCTTCAGTCGAGGCCATCTTAACGTGGCCTATTTTCTCACACCACTTTCGAGCTGTATATTGTTTTTTAAATTGGACAACTGAATAAACTGGTCTTTTCTATTGTAGGGCTCATACACAAACTAAAAGCAATAGGAAGCTTGGGAGGAACCTAGAATTTCAAATTCTTGGGGTACTTCATTAGCCTGGGGTAGGGTCTTGATTCAATCCCTCCACAAAGCAAGAGGATAGGCCACAGGACTCTAATTTTGTGGCCTATAATGAATCGAGTTGTTGTCTGAGGGGGTCTTAAATTACTGATGTTTTTCTGTGGTGTCTTTATACTTTCTGATAATTCTTTGGGCTTAAATGGGATCTCCACTAGACAGGTTGACATGGGATTGTCTGCTGCTGCCATCGACAGGCACACATGGTCTTGATGGAGTGCTTTGGCCAGGGTGATCTGGATGTTACTCCTGGGCTGAGGGACAATCCTTGCCTCTGAGGACTGGACCACAATTGTCAGGAGCCACAGGTGGTACCACCACATCACTGGGGACAGGATGGCCTTAAAGGAAAACAAACAGAAAAACATCAGAGGTTAAAAGACAACTGATCATTTACATAAAAGTCAATCCTCTGGGTTCAGGTTCCCCTGTTCCTTCCCATTGGCACTGACAAAGAGATGCCACCATCACATCCTTGGGCTGATTTAACGGCTGTTTTCATGCTTTTTATAAATACGGTGTGACCACTTTTGCAGGATCCACTTCAGCCCAGATGGCGTAGATACACATGCATACCCACATGCCCAGGTTATTAACTCATGTGGGCCTTTTATCTCCCAGGTCCATGGATTTTTAACTAAAACAGGGGGATGCTGTCTTAATCTTAAATGTGTGTTTTGGTTAAAATGTCTCACTTCCAGAGGATTTAGGTTATCAAAGGAGCAGTTTAGAAAATTGACGGTAAAAAGTCCTTTGCACAACCACATCTGTGGTGCCATGACCCTGCTGTCCTCTTGCTGTTGGTCCAGGAATCTCTTTAAGGATTGGTGTGATCTTTCAATGATGGCTTGACCTGTGAGGAGTAGGGGATGCCCTTCTTATGTTCTACTCCCTGCCGCTGCAGGAACTCCCCAAAAGCCTTGGGACTGTGGGACTGTTATCAGGTTTAATGACCTTGGGGATCCCCAGCACAGAGAAGGCCTGCACCAGGTGTTTCTTTGCATCTGTGGCTTTCTTCCTTGTGTGGGCGGAGGCATAAATCAATCCAGAGAAAATGTCTACAGAAACGTGTACATATTTGAGCCTGCATTGGGAGACATGGATTACATTGGTCAGCCACGCCTCACAACTGCTGTGGCCTTGAGGGTTAACCCCTGAATCAAGAGATGGAACTGCAATCTCCTGTCAGTTGCGAGATGTCACCACAATTGCCTTGGCCTGATCCCAGTTTACATGGAATTGGTGGACTAGACCAGGCACATTCTGATGAAATTGCTGATGGCTCAGCTTGACTTGTTGGAAAAGATGAGGTAAGCTGGCCATTTCAGCTGGGGCGGGCTAGGGTGTCTGCTTGATGGTTGCCTCCTGCGATGAAACCAGGCAGATCCATATGCAACCTCACATGCATTACATAATAAGGTTGCTCTCTGTGGGAGACTAGATGGATCAACTTCAAGAGCAAGCTAAAAAGGTTGGGATTTGAGATGTCTTTTTAAACTGAATTCTGTGTTCTAGACAGAACCCCTGCTACGAATGCCGAATCGGTGACCAAATTAAATGGTTTGGAGAACCTCTCAAGAGCCATAATGACTGCGGCCCACTCAGCAATTTGAGGGGAACCCTCTACTTCTTCAACACCTGTCTCCCACTGCTGAGTCTGAGGATTCATCCAAGTCATTACTGACTTGTGGGATGCTCCAGATATCTGTAAAAACTGTCAGAGCCTTGAGTGGCCTCCTACTTGACTTTTCTTTTGGGATTAATTTGAAATTTGAATTGAATAATTTGTGTGCAGGACTGTGAATTTAATTTTGTCCTGGGTAGCCATCTAGGGCAAATTGCAGAGTCTCATTCTCCCTGAGCAACTGCTCCAGCACTTCTTTTGTGAGCTTACCTGTTGATAGAGTAAGTGGCAGATGAATGCATGGGAAGTCACATCCTGCCAGTTCACGCAGTCTCACCCTAGCCATCCTAATTAATTGAGCCATCAGTTCCTGCAGCTTGGTGATACTTTTGGACCTTAGGGGGCTGAGGAACACCCACTCTGTGATTAAGAGGGGATCCCTCTGGCCTTTGTCCCACTGCAAGATCAAGCCATGGATGTATGGCAGCCTCCCCGAAACAATGACTTTAAATGGCAGGTTCAGCAGGCATCAGTGGGCTTGCCTGTCTGACATTGCTAACCACACTTTCTCCAGAGCTAGTCTTGTCTCCTGGGTCAGAACCCTAGGAGAATCCAACTCCTTCCCCCCCTCAATAAATTTAAGAGGGGGGCTAGGTCCTCAGTTGTAATGCCTAGCCAAGGTCTGACCCAATTCAAGGACCCAGACAGTTGGTGGAGATCTGGCAAGGTTTTAGGACTGTCATTGATCACCAGCTTCTGCGGTTGGATGGTCTTACTGACAATCTCCAGGCCCAGAAACTTCCAAGGGGGCATCAATTGAACCTTCTCTTGCTGGAGTTTGAACCCTGCAGCAATGAAAGCATCAACAGTCAGGTCAAGCAAATATTGAAGTAAATCATCATTGGGGGCACACGTGAGCACATCATCCATGTAGTGCAGGATGATGGCTTCCCCCATTTTGGCATGAATGGGAACAATGAAGTGACATACCATTGACAGATGCTGGGGCTGTTCTTTATAACCTGAGGCAGCATTCACCAATGGTAGTACCAATTGGGGCTTCTCAGTTGATGGAGGGAACTAAGAAGGCAAACCGTGGAGCATTGGCGGGGTCAAGAGGAATTTGAACAAAGCAATCTTTAATATCAATCACAGCCAATTTCCAGTTTTGGGGGCGCATTGCTGGGGAAGACATCTCCGGTTGAAGAGACCCCATGTCTTCCATGACATTATTGATTTGTCTGAGGTCGAGCAGGAGGCGCCATTTGCCCTTCTCCAGCTTCCAAATAACAAAACCTGGAGAATTCCAAGGGCTCGTGGTTGGTACAATGTTCCCTTTGGCCGAGTGCTCTTTCATGAACTCATTGAGCAGCCTTAATTTCTCTTTATTCAGCATCCACTGTTCTACCCAAACTGGTGCATTTGTTTTCCAATTTATTTTTTGGGTAGGGCGCTCCTCAGCCGCCGCTATGAAAAATCCCAAGGGGTTTTCGGGATCTCAATTTTTGCCCCCAGTGAGACATGGTATCTCTTCCCCAACAAGGGAGCATCATAATCTAAAACAAATGGGCATACATTTGCCAATTGCTCATCTGGCCCCTTCATTTATACAATCTCCAGTAATTGTGTAGCGAATTGGACACCCCCTATGCCCCATACCTTGCCCACCATGGGTTGCAGATCCCAATGTGATGGCCAATGAGTGAAAGGGATGACTGTCACATGCACCCCTGTGTCCAGCAGTCCATCGAGGTAAAGGTATTCTTAACCCAACAGAGTCCACACCTTATAATAAGCTTCTTTCCCCCCACCACCTCTGCCCAGTAGACACTTGGTGATGAATTGTCCACTGGGAACTTAGTTGGCACTGGTATGGCCTGGGCAATGATTTGGCCCTTTGGCAGGAAATAAGGTGGGTGGATACAATATGCCAAGAGAATGAGCCCCTCCAGGTCAGATGGTATGACCTCTGGAGAGATCTCAGTCTCCAGGGGCATGTGGAATGTAATGATGTACTTACAGTCCAGTCCATTGAAAGAATCCCGGTCCAGTAGGTCAATTGCCACCACATGCCAGTTGTGAGTCTTAAACAGCATATCCTTGATTGTGTCCATTAAAAATGGTTTGTGTGGCTCCTAGATTTTATTAGTATCAATGTGTTCCCCACTTGCCCACTTTTGACCTGTCTCATTTATATCTTCACGCAAGGCAGACCCACGCTCCCCTTTTGGTTTTTTTTGAATTGGAGGTTGTCATGGCCCACCCTGTGTGCTCTACTCTACATCTTGACGAGGCTTTCCTTGTGGCAAGCCCTAGCTATGTGTCTCATTTCCCCACAAATAATGGAGTGGCGTGTTGCATGGTCTCAATGGTACAGCTGCGGCAACTGTTCTCCTCATTCCTTCGCCTTTCTTTTGTGGCTCTGGAACAACAGCTCATTTTCTGCATGCTTCAATCATAAGGTTGAGGGTTGGTGGTGGGTCGAACGGGAGGCTCAGGATGATCTGCCTTCAGACTTCATTAGTGTTGGCCTGAGCCATCTCCGTCATGATCTCAGACTGTACCAGCCAGCCTTCTACTTGCTGCTCTACTTCTGTCCAAAGCCTTTCAATGAAATCAATGAACGACTCAGAATGAAGCTGTTTTATATTAGTGTAACTGTGTCTAGGGTCTTTCGTAGGCATAACAAGAAGGACCTTCTCAGCAGCTCTCTTGACGTGCTCAAGCAAAGGCTGTAGTATTTTCTCTGCCTTGTTTGCCTGCTAAAACCCATTCCCCTTCACCACATAAAGGATCAAATGTGATATTGTTATTATCTGCATCAAGCGCGCAATCTGGAATCCACAAGAGCTCAGGAAGGAGCTCCTGCAATAGCCTCTTTCATGTCCTCTCCCACAAGAGGTACTCTGTGGGTGAGAGGAGACATGAAAATAACTCCCTGAGGTCAGCAGGAACTAGCACACTGGACAAGAAAGTAGCCTTAAGAAGGCTTTCAAAATATTCAATTTTTCATCCAAATTCTGAGCTTTGCAGAGTTCCTTTCTATTCTGATACAAGAACGGTTCCCACATAGGGTTCCATCCTGTCCAGCTAAAATGAACCTGTGCGGTGAATGGAAGGGCCTCTTGTTCCAGATTGTGGTTTCCAAACTCGTCACATCCAGTCCTGACAGCATGGGAAGCAGAAGGAGGAGCATGGGAATAGGAAGACAGAAGAGGGTGAGAGCTACATAAGAAGGAAACAGGAACATGGGTGGGACAGCAACCAGAGGGGGTGACACTAGGGGATGACATCATAGGAACAAGGGGTGGAGCTGACTCAAAGGAAGAGGAAGTATCCGAGGAATGGGAGGGTCTTGGGACGGGAAGGGGTTGGGTAAAGGAAGACAGGGATTCCAGAAAGGAGAAGCACAAGGGAGAGGCTGCACCAGGAGACCACTGCCATCTTGTGCTTCTGGGGGGCCATTTTGAGCAACTGAAGGAACAAGGAAACCACCCTTAACAACTTGGGGGTCAGAGGGGGAAGGGAGAGGAGTTAGGGAAGCATCCCTAAGAGCTGGCACCTCACTGACAGAGCAGGGGTACCAAGGAGGCTGAGGGGAGTCAGGGAGTCGGTAACTGCCCTGTGCTTCAAGGCTTTCTGCTCTGCACAGTGCCCCCAGCTTAGGAGAAAGGGGTTCAGGGTCAAAGGATGGGGAAACTGGGGAAGATTATTTTGGCTGTATCTCCACTTTCCTTTTTTCAACTAACATAGTCCAAATTGAAACAACTTTAAAAACCCATCATCTCCCTGATTCACCAAATCTGTTAATTTTGCACCGACTTGATCCCAAAAGGGGACGGTTTCGACCTCTGTGGGAGACATCCATGGAAAATGTAAGAATAGCCATGTCACAAATCTTTTTAACAAATCCCTTGAAAACTTCAACTTCTTACCCCCACCCTCAAGGGTACCCACAACTTGGAAATAAACTCCCCTCTGCTGAGCCAACAAGTGTGCACCCATCTCTCCTCCCACCAATGTTGGCCCACCACAATCCTCCCTCGAGGTCTCAGGGGTGCAGAACTAAACAAAAGGACCAGGGACCAGGGTGGCAGGTGCTATCCACAGCCAAGTTCTGTGGCCTTTTGGGTCGTTGCCCCCCTCACCACCTGGAGAGCAGTGCACCCCCGCCCGTTTCACTTGAGTGCCCCCCCGATGGGGTAACTCACGCTACTTCAGTCCACTGGAAAGGAAAGCATGCAGGAAAGGTCCTCCAATCCGAATCAGTCCTCCTGGGTGCCAGAGGGTTGTCGCTTCTCTCTGCTGGAGCACAATTGACCAGAAAGCAGTCTGTTCCCATAGGTGTAGCTGACAAGCCAAGACTGTAAATCCTCAAATGACAATCCATACCCTTGGGTCACTGGGTAGGAGACCCCACATTGAGCGTCAGCTGAATTGATGCGGTGCTGGAACCAGCCAACTCTTCCACAGCACCATGCCTGGAGAGGGACACCCTACTGGAATGAGTGACCAGAGACATGGCTTAGAGCTGGATGCTCTATGCCACAAAGATAGCTAGTAGCTGCCAGTTGGAAGCAAGGACAAGAGGAAGGTCTTCAGCATGGGTCTCAAGGAATGGTTTATCTACTGAAGGGTCCAGTGACTGAAGACCTAGAACTCAGGTGTGCAAAGGCTTATAAACTGGGGAGGTCTCAGGGGAGGGTATAGTTTTTAACCAATAGGGAACAGATAGGGGAGGAATACAAAGAGGAGCTTTACATTACATCTACCAATGAGGGAAACAATGGGAGGAGAGCAGGTCACATGGGCCAATGAGGCATCATGGATTAGAGGATTTGTGAAGGGATGGCCTTGGCAGGAGGCTGGCCCAAGGCAAGATCGACAAGGAAGATTTGGGAACAAGGGGCAAGGCCAGGGTGAGACAGACAACTTAGTGGGAGGATATGACATTGGGTGAACCAACAGCATGGGGGGAGAACAGAACAGTCCATTAACAACAAAATGCTCCAGCACAGTGAATAATTACTCGATATTTTGCATCATGTTGACATGAATGAAGGCAGACCTCTACTTAAAAACAAGAAACTCCCATAAATGCAATTCTACGTAAGTGTATTTTTAAAAAGCTGTCAAAGCAAGTTAGCTCAGTCACGAGTCCATCTCCAGACATCATGGTCCCAATTTTTGTACACATTCAGGAACAAAAATTAAACAACATAAAAGTAACACAGATTAACTATAATCAGTAATTTTCACCCCAGAAATTTTTGCATTTAATACAAGGAAGTTTAGCAAAAGCCATATTACAATGGATGGCTGAACAAGATCCATATTAAAAGCAGGAAATACTGGTATTACCTGTCTCCAAGAGGAGAAAACTCTAAACTTTATGCAAGACAACACCCTGCAGAGTACGTGGGCTAGATAAGAACAGAAACGGAAAAGTCCTTCTATACAGATCAGCATTTTAACCCTACTTCTCTTTGCTTGGGCCTGGGAAGGTGGTGTGGTGCAGCCAGGGACACAAGCCTATTTCAGAGCTATTAGAATTGTGATCTGATTAATCAGTGATTAATCAGACTCCTGAGAAGGTGTGAGGGATGCCTGTTTGTGGACTCACAACAGGCTCCTTTGAGCAAGGATCTGGCTAAGATCCTTCTACCTTGGAGCAGAGGCAGAGCTGAATGCTCTCAAGCTGTACCTTGTTGAGTACTGAAGACGACCATGCTGTGCTCCTCAATGCCAGAAGTTTTGAGCACTTTTCTCTGAAGAGAGAGGATGAGAACTTGCACAAGCAGGAAGTGTTGAATGTCAACAGAGCAGTCAGGTGAAGCAGATAAGGAAACAGGACATGGGGCAAAGCTGGAATGGTAATGTAATAGGGGGAAATTCAGAAATCAGATGTCCTGCAGCTGTCCTCAACTGGCTTAAATGGCTTGTGCATCCTTGCAAGCAGGCAGCTACTGCCCCTCACAGAGTGGGAATAGGGCTTCTGGAACAGAAACCCCTCAAAACTCCGCTGCTGTGCTCTGTGTCTGTTCCATGCTGGAAATCTGGAGGAACAACAGGACAACAGACATATTTAAAGAATCAGGGAAAAGAAATACTGAAAGAATTCAATTTTGTCAGCTCAGCCAGCAGAAGCAATACTGCATTTCCTTTTCTTCTTCCAGTCCTGAGCTCCTAAAAAGCAAAGAAAATCTTCTGCTGATTTATTTCCCCGGAGACAGGGAGCTAAAATTGTCAGAGAGAAAAGGAAATGAAAGTTATGCCTGCATATGAATACTATGGCTGAAAAAAGCAGTAATAAAGAAATGAATGCTTTTGTATATACTTTTTCAATTCAATTAGAACACAAGATATCCGTTTCCTGTAAAGTTAAATCCTGCTCCATTTAACAGACACCATATAAAGGTGTGATAACCCTGTTTGCATCAGACCAAAACCAACAATAAAGTCCTATAAAATTAATTTCCAGCTTCTTATGAAAAAAGTCAATTTTTAATAATATATCATGGCATTATTGATTTTCTATAATTTTAACAACAAATTAATTTTGAAAATAAGGTATATATTTTAAGAAAGAGCACAATCTCATTTTTGGAATGACATTTGCATGAATAATTTCATGCAGCTCTTTATGTAACACTTTTGAGTTACTATGCAGATTTTTTGCCTTTTATTGCTATGATCCTGACAGGTCCCTTCCAACTCAGCACATCCTATGAAAAGATTAAAAAACATGGGAGAGAATGCTGTCCTTGGCTGAAGGGGAGAGAAATTTTGAAAATTTGCATTGTGTGTATGTTAGTCATCATATCTAATCAAAACACATCTCAACATTTTTGCTGACAGTGGAACTCTGTTAGAGGCAGTCCCTGCCACAAGGATTTATTCAAAATCTGGGTTAAAAAAACCATCATTAACACCATCAGACAGAATTAAAGCCCAAAGAATTGTAGGGCCAAACTAAAAGGAGTTCTGCACTCATAAAACAGCTCTAAATTTAGGGCTGATTCAAACCAGCGAAACCTTTCTTGGGTTTATCAAACTTTAAAAATCTAGCATGTAAAAGGCTTATCTGTTGACTTTAATGAACACAAACAAGTGTCTTTAAAGATGATGAAGAAAGAAAGTTCACTGTATGATAAGATGGTTATTAAAATATTACAATTATAACCACATCTTAGTACCTGAACTGCTTGAAAATCCATGTTCCTTTTGTGCTCATTCATTTTGTTTTCTCCTGAGCTCCAATCTAATTTTACTGCATTATTTCTAACTGGTTTTTAAAACTTCCAGCCTAAGGCAGTCAGATAGTCCCTGCAGGGACTCCAAGGAGTACAAGGAGTACAAGGAGTCTTGATCATCTCTTGATGACATGTAGTCTAATTAGAAAATCAGGTGAGGTTGGGCAAGGCAGCAGGAGCAAATCCCATTAAAAGCAACCAGGACTTAATTAATTTTCTTGGGAAAATAAAAATTAATTTTATTATTATTTATTCTTTTCACAAAGAGTCTGCTTTATTTTCACTGGTGAAAGTGAAATTTTTCACTGGTAAGCATCTCTCATGGCACACTGAGGCTGGGCTGTGCCAATGGATTGTGCCAATGGATCGTGTCAATGGATGATTATACTGATGGATGATTGTGCCAATGGACTGTGCTGATTGATTGTGCCAATGGACTGTGCCACTGCATTGTGCCAGTGGATCATGTCAATGAATGATTGTATCAATGGATGATTGTGCTGATGGATTGTGCCATATGGCTGTGGGTGCTGCATCTGTCTGTGTGTGAGAGTGTGGCAGTGAACAACAGGCAGGCAGAAGGCATTGGCAGGCACAGACTGTGGAGAACAGGGTTTTTTATGTAACTGCTACCATACACCAGAATTGTCCCTGTCTTACATCTCAGTACCCTGACACTGCTGGCTCAGTTTCGTTACCCAGTCATTCCCCCATTTCACTTTGGAAGTGTATCTTCTGCTAACTCCAGGTTTTCAGAAGCCCCAAAGGTATTATGTACAGCTTCCAGTCTCAGCTGCTCAAATAACATCAAAATAAATAAACTGTTAAATCACAGAGGAACAATCTGCTCCTCTCCACTTCTGCAGTAGAAGACTTGGAATTATTGCATGTATAATACAACTCAGTAAAGTTTAATGAGTTTCTGAAAAAGTAATCTTGCTTTATTATCCCAAATTTGCAGGCTAGACCAATATATAAGTGATTTAATAACAGCACACACAGCTTCACTAGCACTTTTATGGACAGTTCAAAGAGAAAAGGAGACAAAACTTTTTTCTAAGTTCCATTTTAATATATTTCTTCTGACTTTAGGGCATGCAGGCAAAAAGTGTACATGTGAGCTTAACAAGAGATGGACAGAAGATAGTTGATACCATTTTCTTCACTGCCAAAGGAAAAATACATGGAAATATTGCCTCTGCAACTACATTTGAATTTTGGATTCCAGATGTGAAATTGTTGATCCACTTATGTGATACCAAAATCGTTGCCAACCCCAACAACTGTAAGTAGACATTCCCAGAAACTCTCCCCCCTTTATGTTTCCATTCATTATTGCAGAGGCCAAAAGGCCTTGGTAATTTGAATTTTCATTCAATTTCATGCAGTATGTCCACCTTCTCACAACTTGAGTAAACAGCAGAACATTGTGGTGCAGACACAAAATTGTTTATTTAAATAAAAATAAAATATCCATTATTCATTATTAACCCGACAATGAAGAATGAATAAGGTACTGCACCAGTATGGAAATCAAATTTGTGGGTTTTGGGCCTGAGCAACCCTTGTCAGCTGCATTTTAATTGGAGTTGCATAAAAACTGGCAGTATTGATACCCAAGGGCATGAGCAAGTATTTCATTTGGTTCAGATTCAGACATAGTCTCACACAATGCAGGATTTCTTGCAAATTCTTTTGACAAGAAGTTGACATAGGATTATATTTTGAAGATGCCTGCCTGTGTTGTCCTTAATTTGCAAATTGTAATAATTCTTACAGTTAATGAGATAGGTGTATTGGTATATATTGATTTTGTTTCAATAAGATCCCACCCTCCTGATACCTGCAGGAAAAAGAAGTAAAAAACCCTCCTTCATATCTTGGAGAGTTGTTTTCTACTACAGAGCAAAAACTCAGACTGGAGATAATAGGTAACAACAAAGCCAAAATTTCAGGGCTATTTAGAAAATTTCTGACTACATGTCAAAATTGAGGCTCAATGAAGCCTTTTTAATTTTACAGACTGAGAACAAGAGGGACGGAAACTGACACCAGGACATCAAGAGTGGGATAAGAACACAGAACTTCCTTCTCTCAAACAAGAACAACATAGGACAATTGCAAGCACATCTTGTATGTGTCCTCAGATGTGTATTTCCACAGCTGAAAAGCCATGTATGAGAAATTAAAAAAATCTGAATGTAACAGGGATGTAAAAGAATTTCTGACCCAAATTTATCCCATCATCTGATTATTCATCCATTCAGTTACATCACCACTGATTTGGTATATACTCACCTTGGAACTCCTGAGATAAATAATGTTCTGAGTGTAACTGAGTAATAACTAAGTGGTACACAGAGACACCTCTGAGATCTGCTCCTGAGCAGTTCTTGCCATGCACACAGCCCATTTCCCAGCTTCTTTCAGACTGGCAAAACACAGAGCACTCATCAAAATAGCCACTGAAACCCATTCCTGACTTAGGATCTTCCAGCTAATTTAAAGATGCACATAAAAAGCTACCAGTGAGGACTACATGTATGGCTATGACTATGACTCCTTTGGAGTCATCCAAAAGATAGACCAACAACCTAACTGTATTTCTCCAGCTATACAGATTTTATGTATTTCTCTCTGAACAAAATTCTGACAGTAGAAGTAAAAATGGAGAAGCAGCCTTAGCGTGTGTTTGGTGGGCTCTAGGATAATATAAGCAAGTCTCTTAGAAGTAAAGTATAGTTTCCTTCTTTTCTCCTTTGCAAAGGAACACATTCAAACAGTAATTGCTTGCACAAAGTGCAAGAGAGTTCTGAAATAATTTGTGCTGTGTGACACTTCTCTTATGAAGTGAGAGACATGTAATATTCTGGGTGTTACTTTTTAATTAAAGCCAAAGAGCAATCTGGATAGGTTTTTTTTCTTCCAATAATATACAAGTCATCCCCAGCAACACAATGCTACGAAACTATTTACCTCTTAAATAACACAGAACTGCAAACCATGAACACATTATGCACTTCTTCACTGCAAAACATGAATAGAATATGACTGATGGAAAGATCTCTTAAGACCTATTATTTTCTTTCTCTTTTTTCCCTTTTTATAATTTTTTTTCCTGTCTTTGAAGTTATGCTGCTGGAAGTCTACACTGGGAAGCAAATATTACTTAGGGGTTCCTGTACTGTGTGTACTGTGCATGGAATGAAAACCCTGCAAGGTGGTTTATAATTTTAAAGTTCTGCTTGTCTTATTGGGGCTGCTCTCATCATAGTCCTGAGTAAAAGGAACAAGGAACTCTGTTGTGGTTAATCAGAAAAGGTCACTATAGAGAAATAAAAGTACTTTAACCCATGTTTCTACATGGTTTGGACTACAAGACTTTCCAGCATGGAAAAGAACACACCAGATTCACATCAGCACACAAATTATGGTAAAATGAAAGGCCACTTTTTACAGCTTTGATGGATTGAAAACTGTTTTATAACATTGAGTTTAACAGTCAACCCTTTTCTTTCATTTTGACTTCCTGATACCATTTGAATTGTAAATCAGAATGCACATGGACATAAAGCAAAAGTAGCTCACTGGCTTTGTGATTTGATCTTTTCCTCTGTGGAGCTACTCCAGAGTTTGACTGTGTATATACTTTACTGAATCAGGACAACAATGAAGTTTGTATAAAGTCTCAGAAAGCAAATATCATGGGAAGAGAATATCTGGTGAGTAAACTAACCTTAAGGTAGGTTTTCATTAGGAATCTGAGTAGATACTGAGCTAAGTCTTGATTTTTTTCTAAGCTTACCCTTGCAAAATTTTCCCTTGGCTAAGAGGAATTCTGTTCAGCAACTGCACACGAAAGATGGTGATAGACACAGTGAAAGCACTGCCTGTTTTTTATTGGCTGAAGCCAAAGTCAAGGTACCTGTGCTGCTGTGCACCTGCTGAATCCTTTTTCTCATCAACTTGCAACTTTGAATATGACTCCAAAGAATGATATCTCCTGTGATCTCAAAGGAGGCAAGTTGGGAAAAATGCCTTGTTTGATCACATGGCCAAGAAATACCCAAGGGACATCCTGATAGGCCAGCGTTACTGTCTCCTGGAATTTGATAATGAAAATGCTGCTGGCAGACACTGATAAACAGCCACTGAAATGAAAGGTATTCTACAGAAAGTCCCTTATACTCAGGAAAAGGGATCATTAATAACTTTGATTGTTTTCTTTTAAGGTTTTACTTTAATAACTGGTGTGTTTAGGACCTGTACTTCTGCCTGCATTTTTAATTCTAGACAGTAATTTCTTTCATGTGTCTCAAAGGACAAAAAGTCAGATGCAGGTTTTGTGAGTAGGAAAAACCATTTCCCTTTTTAATATCTGTGACTTCTACCACTGGAGGATTTGACACAAACAGAACTGAGACCAGATTTCAGTCTTTCAAATGCTCTTTCTTGGGCATCATATAGTGCTCATCTATTATCAGGATTTAAGCCAGTTGCTGTTATCTAGTGAGTTACAAGGACTGCACAGTATTTGAACTATCAGACTGTGGCTGCCCAGAGTGGTCACAGCATGGGTGACACCTCTTTGTTCTAACTGAGAGAGCGGGAAAGTTTAATGAGGACATGAATATGCATGGATGCCAAAAGCTATTGGATGCTGTAATGCTCTCACTCCCCGACTCCTCTGTACCTGATTGGACAGTCCTGTGGTAGCCATGCCCCAGACCAAGGTTATAAGAATGCTTCCCCAGCTGGCCTCCTTGCTTTTGGAGGCAGCAGCCAAATAAAGCTGTCTGTTCTCTGGAAGACAGTGTCCCTTTATCCTTTCCTCAGAGAAACCCTGCTTATGTTAGAAAGCTCCCCCTTTCCTCCTTCCTGCAAGCACGCACGCACGCACGGGACCGCCGGCCATTCCCCGAGAGGAAGAAGCTGGCTGGACACACACATACTCTAGCCGGGACTACACCAGCAGCAGGAGGGAGAGGTACAGAAGGACTTTTCTAACATCAGACAGCCAGGCATCCACCAGCACAGAACCCTGATGATGATTTAGCTCTGAGGAGGTTAGAACAGAACTTGCAGCCAAGGTCTGTACAACCACACTATTCCTAACTTGCTCTGGATGCAAAGATGGTCAGTTTATCCTGCTGGACTGAGGTGTTATTTGTTTGTTATCTCCTCAAATGGCAAGAATCACATGTCAGTTCTGTTCCCTGCATCCGCAGCAGCCCCTGCTGCATAGAGGGCAGACATCATATAGATAACTGCCCAATTCTCACCTGAGTTAGACTTGAAGATTGCCTTTCCTATTAAGACTGTCTGCTGCTTTTAGTCTTCTTTTTTCCTGAATTTCTTCAAGATGCTCCAGAGCTTTCCTCAGTTTTGAGCACATTCTGCTCAGGACCAGGTGACAACCCAGACCCTTTGCAGCAATACCCACGTAGGCCTAACACACAGTCCCATCAGAGCAGAGTTTCCCCAGATTTCCTGTGTTTCAGAGTCAGTAGTTTTAGCAAAGACCTACCAGGAATGTGTTTGCCTTCACCAGAGACCAGTGACTTATTCCTAGCAATCAGAATATCCCACCTGCCAGCTCCATGCCCACAATGTCCCCACTGCAGAGGATGTCATTCTGACTACATTGTACGTAATTATGGCACTTTTCCCCAGTATCTCACAAACCTTCTAATTAATCTTTAAATGTGCGTGCCAATTTGTCTTTTTGTTTATGTTTTACTCTTCCTGTCCTTCTTGTAACAGACTTTGATTTGAAGCAGTAATTCTTCTGAATTTTATGAATTATTGCACTCTTCTTTATCTCCAAACACATGGTGCAGAAGGAGAACTGTCTACAGATTCCAGGTAATTCCAGCACTGAACAGCAGCTAAGGGAAGACATAAATGTCTGCTTACTTTACTGCATCCAACTGTCACCACGCAGCACAGGAAGTTTTTCATCTTGTTCTCTAGGCTGTCCTGCTGATTGAAGCCAACAAAAGGTGACAATTCTTGCAACTACAGCTGTAGGGTGTTTATGCCTTTTTATGTCTAGCTTCCTCTGAATTGGCTGCCCTGGGGATTTGAGACCTGTCAACAGCCCTCTGACTACCAAAGCAGAAAGAAAGCCCTACATGGAAATAGTTATAAATAGCTTATGGATTTTTACATTAAAAGGTTCTTTTGACCATCATGCCGGAAGAAAACATTTGGAACAGGCTTCCTCCAGGCACTTAAATGATAAAAAGAAGATAAAGAATAACAAAGGAAAAAATACAGTAGGACAGAGGAAAAAAACCCATTACTCATAAACAAATCACTAGAACTTGGGTATATTACCTGAAATCAAAGTAGTTATGTTTCATTTATACATTAGAAATCCCTCTTTTTGACACTTCATTATTGGCAGTGTGGCAATATTCACTAGCTATTTCAATGCACCCTGAAAAAAGGCTGATTGTTTGCCTTCAATAAATCATGCCCACTGACAAGGCTGATGCTGATTGTCACCTGTAATCCAGTAGTTCATTATCACAGGACCATCATCCTCTAACCCCTCTCTCTGAAAAGTACCAATAAAATTACAGAACAGGTCAAAATTAAATAAAAGGCTTACTGCCCTCTAGTAATATTTTGTCTAATAAACAATTTAACTTTACCTTTTTCCAAGTGTAGGTGGTTCTGGGTTAGAGCAGACTGATGGCAAAACAATATTTGCTATCCTGGTTCTATTATAAATTGGCTTCCATAAGACCATCAGAGGTTTTTTTCTCTATAGCAAAGGGATTTGCTTACAGGTAACAGACGCCTTTTAGAAATACTGTTATCCTATTGACAAAGAATAATAAAAGCTTTCTTCATAAAGAAATATAATTTTAGTATTTATTCAATGGGTCAACAGTTGCCGTATGCCGCCGGCGAGCGGCGAGTCCCNGATGTGGTTTCTTCTTTTCATTTCGCTGACATCTAGACAACGTTCTCAGCTTGTGTTTTTGACCTGGTTACAAACATGTTTGTTGAGCATTTGAATAAAATTAATTGCTTGCAAGAAAACAACAAACAGGAAGTTTTACCATACTAAGGAACAGACATATTTTAGAATATCAGTACTTAAAAAAAAAAGAGAGGGAGAGAGAGAGAAAAAAGCTATGGTGTTCTAAGAACTATTAAAACTATAATGATTTTCAGAGGTTGCTCTGAATCCCTTCAGAACCTGGAAATGACACTCTAGCATAAATATAAGTTGTAAAAGTCTAAGTAGAATTGCTTTTAATTATCCTTGAAGCCTTGCTAGTGGAACACCATTACATCGTATAGACATTTTCAAGAGCTGTTAAAACTTTTAAAAGTGAAATATGGAGCTACTTCTTCACCAGGCGAAAACAAAGTTGTGTAACAAATGCCTTAAAACTCCAGCTTTGGATTGGACATTTTGGGCTTATTCACAATGAAAATAACTTTATCTTATTGCTTAATTTATCACAGCAATTCTTAGTTGAGCATGTAAACACAGGTGACGAAGGAACCTCAGTAAAATGGGTACAAATAAAAGAGACAGAATCTCAGCTCAGATGAGGTAATCAGTTATCAGAATGAAAGTACATAGATAATGGGAATAAATCTCAAAACCAGAAGACAAAATGAAAACCAAAACCATCCTTCCTCCTCAAGAAAAAACCCCCAAAATTGCAGCAGACCTATAGTGAAGTCAGGTAGGAAGTTATGTAAATACAGAAGCACAAGAAGGGAGCATTTTATTGTGAATGATTTGAGCAAACTGAAATTTGGAAGACAGAGTGGGAATTTTTAAATCATTCCATAGGTGACAGTTATTTGCTTTTATTAGATGCAAAGACGTGCATCTCTCTCCCTGGGCTGTGTATGCATCTTTATTTCATACACCAGTTTACCAGTTGACCTGGATGTACAAGAACTATGTACTGCTGTTTAAAATTGAATTACACATCACAATATCTGCCTGATGAGAGAATGGCAGTAGGGTACAGGGCAAGGAGACATGGAGGGAATTCAAGTCCTCTGGCAGCATTTTGTTAAACATCCTTCCGCCTTTTTTTCAAAGGGGGAACATAAGGTGTATTCTCAGAAATTTCACCTGAGGCACTGGGAAAGGGGACTTGTGGTCATGGGTTTTGTTTAAAGTTATTTTCTCCATAAAGCATCCCAGT
>VWYE01007061.1:19997-34375 GCA_013398995.1 Alaudala cheleensis
CCCCCCCATCTTTCCTTACCCTGTCCTGTCCTGCCCCGTGCTGCTACTTCCTTCCCTGGGGTCACCCCGACCCTCCTATGTTCTGGAAACCTCGGTCTCCCTGTCCATCTCCCTCTGACCCTGCCCTCTGTCATCGAGGAGACCCTGCCTATCCACCTGGGGGGCCAATCACCTGTGGGCCCAGCCCCTCTTTCCCCTGGGATTTATAAATCTTTGTGTAACTCTGTTCCTCCTCTTTTCTGCCCCCCCAAGCTTGGGGTGGAAAAAGATCTCTGGGAACCGGACCAGAAGGGAGCCTTCTCTGATATCTTGCTTTAAATCCTAGGCACAGATACATCTAGAGACCGCTGAGACACAAAGCGGCTGCTGCTTTGCGCTGCTGCCTGGACTGCTGGCCGCTCAGGAGCAGCCACTCCTGGCACAAAGCTGGGGAGGGAGCTAGCTGAGATTTCTCCGGCCATCGTGCTAGGGACTGCACTTTCTAGGAGGGAAGGTCAGTCTGGACCTATCTGAAGATGAAGTGACAGGTGTCACTCAGTGTCCAGACACGACCACGCAGCACCTCACGTGGAATTCTCTGCAGCAGCACATGTGCGCTCAACACGCTACACATGAGGAATACAGAAACCAAGAAAGCTCAGGAGCATCGGTTTGTCCCTTCTCATGCCACCATGTGGCAGAACACAGCAGCTCTCACCCTGCCCAGAGAAGGGGTATTAAACTCCAGTGCTCCTAATTTAATTACTGCATTCCTGCCATGCTGAAGTGCTGCTGCTGGAGCTGGAATGGTCTCTCTTTCTTACGGGCTAAGATGGCTTTGGCTGCGTGGCTGCAGAATGAAAATCCATTCTTTAAGAATGGAAAATGTATAATGAGAAGAGGAAAAGAGAGTCCTCCTGCCTGTGTTTAGGAACTGTGGACGTGAATGTACTTATAATTATTTGATCATGCTCTGTTTCGAAATGGGACTGCCTCTATCCGCAGTTCCACCACTGAGTGTTCCACTGCACCTGAAATGTTCCAGCCAATGGGAGATGAAAGTCCCTGCACCTGCAAAGTGAAGAAACAACTTTAACCCTTCCAGCCTGTGATGAATACAAAAACCTTAGCTGATAAATCACAGCACCAAGTGTCTGTAACAGGTGATAGAGCCTGTCATAGTTCTGGTATAATCTATGCTGGAGCCTGCGAGCTCCCTTACCAGTTGTTGTAAACCCTTGTGTTAAAATTGCTGTATTCCCCAGTTCTACCCAATTATACAATTGTACTCCCCCAAGTTCTCTCCCTACGAGTTTCCCCAGTTGTAAAATCCGGGTTTCCTACCCCAAAATGCCCCTTATCCCCTAGTATTCTCTCCCTTACCTGTTCAAGCTGCTGCTCCCACCATTTTGGGCCACCTCAGCCACTGCCGCCATGTTAAATTGCATGTGCTGCTTCCTGCCTCCCCACTGCTGTCAATCTGCAGACACCTCCCGCCCATTACTCCGCCTTACCACCTACTGCTGTCGATCACTGAGGGGGCACTCCCTTTATGCAAATAGAGCCTCCCGGAGCCCACTGGGACAAAAACATCCACTAAATCATCAATTTCCAACAAAATGCTCCACGATTCAGCCAACTGAAGGGGAACAGCATCTGAAGAAGACTATCAGGGACCTCCACAGCCACTCAGCCGGACTCAACCTAACTTAAAAGACAGTTGACAACAGTGACACCCCCAGACTCCAACGAGGCCAACTGAGTTCCTGGGACTCCTGTCGTGGACGAACTCCCAGCACTGCAGCAGTAGAAGCAGTACTGCTGAAGAGGTCCGCTCCCTTTGGTGGGGAGGCGGCGCAGGCATTCCCAAAAGGACACCCCTTTAATAAAGGCATAAAAAGGAGGTAAAACAATCGTCTCCTGCCCGTTTCTTTCACAGCCCACAAATCTGTCATATTTCTTGGAAACAATAGGAAGAAATTTATGTTACCTTAATTTTTTCCTGTTTTAAAAAAGATGAAAACAATATTTAAGTCCTCAACTGTCACTGAAGTTATATTTTTGTCTGAAGAGACTTGCTGCATTCCCTCTGCAGTGTATTATGTCCTCGGTCCAAATCAGGGACTGGGTGGAGATCACAGTACCCTCATGGCCATTCCCTGGGGAAACTAGGATGTGCTCAGGAGATGATGCCTGCATGTGACAGGACCAGCCCCAAAATACAGCACAGAGGGGGTTATGTCTTCAAGTTTCATAGTAGGTGAGACGTCCAACTATTTTTTCCCAAGATGAGCTCTCAGACACAATATAAATTATATAGAATGTCTATGCCTTAAGTTCAGGACCATGACTTGTTTATGAGTGGGATTCTTTGCAAAACATTCTTGAAAAATAAACTTGCCTATTCTGCTTCCCTTTCCCTAGATTTTAGCAATATTTCTTCTCCATATCTTTCTATCTGTTTTTCTCACCTTCACCTGAAAGGTGACTTCTTTGGAGGGATGAATTATGAGATCTCTGCAGTGTCTGAAGACAATTCTGGATGAAATATGCTGCAAAACTGTCTTTCTCTGTGTTATGGTGGGTTTAGCCTTATTAAATTCTTTTTTCTTTGCCAGCTATTTGCATATGTGAGCTCTTCTTTCAGTCCTATCTGTCCTCTCTGCTAGTGTTTACCCTGTGATCTTTTCAATCAATCAATCAATCAACTAATCAATCAGTCAATCAATCTCTTCCCTATTCCTTACCTACTTAAAAATGCACTGTGTTTCATGGAGATGAAGTAATAAGAAGTGATATTAGTAAGGACAACTCTGTGGTCTACAAGAGAAAATCCTTTGGTATATATCTACATGTATAATACTGAGATCGGTTACAGCAAAAAATTGTGAAATATGTCAGCATCATACACATGGAATGAGGATGCCACCTACAACCAGAGTCTCCACATTAATATTTGGCTTTCCTTTAAAATTTTGCAGCTGACTAAAGATCATTGTTGCTGTTGAAGTTCTAGTTCTGTACCCAATACAAAAAGCTTGTTCAAGATGTAATGGGCAGCATACAGAGCTGTAGTTCTCAACCCAGTTTCTAAGTATCCTCATTTAAAAAGAATTAGGCTTGGCTAGTTCTCGCCATAACAGTTACAACTATTTCTGCATCCTAATCCAATGATGAAGATGTGTTAGCACCAGAATCAATAAATTCACTATTAGTTACTACCACGATTCAGTTTAAAACAAGATCCATGGTAGTCACCAAACTCACACTCTACTTCCTTCCAGAGGGATTTTTTTAAACAGTTTTTTCCTGTTTCCTACATCCACAAATCAGTCTTGTGAGATTTTTCCTTGAAAAATGTGCTATTTCTTCCTGTTTTGGCATTTAGGCTCAATGCAGAGATCTTAATTACCTTCCACCAATATTTTTTTAGTATTCTAAAAACTTGTAGATATGATAATGAAGGCTTGGAGTGGAGGGAAGAAGAAAATATGTAAGAGAAATACATTCTTCTTCAATTCTTAAGTGTTTTTTCATGATCAACTTTCAATATCTAGTGCAGCACTATATATGGAAAACCTCTGAATTACTCTGTTAGCTCTGCATGACAAGACATGTTTAGTATTTATGGCTACACACAGCCCCTTAATTTGCCTTAGATTCTGGCAAATCATCAAGCATTCCTGGAGATACCTCCCTTTGGAAAGGTGGGAGAAGCAGAATCTAACTTTGTCTTTAAAGAACACAGAAGCACATACCAGCTGTGGAGGAGGTGGGCTGGAAGGGGCAGGCTGGAGGGCAGGAGGTAGATGCAGCAGTGCACACATTTTCATGTTGTGCTGAAGAAAAATAGTTTTTCCTGCTCTGGATTAGATGTACCTTTTCACGCAACTGGATCCCTTTCCCCCTTTGCCTTCTTATTAAGCAGTTTATTTAGTTTTTGGTGAATTATCAGCAGGGAAAAAAAATGCCATCACACACTGATGATAGCTTTGGAGCTTTCTTTCAATCCATTTCATCCAGACAAAACCAAAACAAAAGCAGGAGAGAAAATAAAACACTTTCCTCACTTTCCTCAGGATCAGTGTTCCCCACTCTGGCCTCCTCACAGATTTTCCTAGCCTTTTCCGGAGTGTTTCACACTGATCACTGCTGGAAAGGTTGTGCTGCAGCAGACAAATGACTGGTTGGATGCACTGTGGCAGCTCCCGTGCTCCCAAGTGATACAGTCAGAAAAGAAGCAGGAACACTTGCACTCACAAGTGAGACTTTAGACCAATAAAAATAAAACAACAAAAACCCAAGTCATTCAAACCTATTATCTGAAAGATTTGATCCTAATAATTAAAATGGGGGTAATGCTTTACAAAGGATGATTTCATCAGGACTTTCATTTTCTGCACTCTGCAGGAAATCAATTAGAGGGTTTATCTGTCTTTTGAAAAAATAAAAATTCAAAGAATAAGTAATGTCTGTTTTAATGAATACTACCATTCTGAGAAAGATTTTGAACATGGATAAAAATAGATCCAGAAGCAACTGACACAGGAATAAAATACTACAACTGTTTCCTTTCAAAATACTGAGTGAACCTTGTATTGCCTCTATATAATAATCCTCAAAGTTAGGACAGCTCTTAAATATTGCTTTTCCCCTTACTTAAATTGAGTAATAAACCTTTTATTTCTTGCTTAGGTTATGAACTTCTCAGAACTGGCCCAGATTGCACATTTGTGCAGTGCTTACTCCACATGCACATTTTCTTTTCTGAACTTTGGGAGCAGCAACCAAGTACAGCAAGACAACTCCAAAGAATTTAAATAGTCCTGTATCTACTTTCTGTTAAATGGAATTTTTTAACCACTTTCTTGTGGCTCCTTTCAAGCACAGTAGCTGCAGAAAATATCACTGTTGACTTTTAGAATGAAATAGGAATGGTCAGGCAGTAGAACAAGTTGATTGTGTAGGTTCTATTCAACTGAACTGTTCTAGTCGTCAATCTACTGGAATAATAAACTGGAATAAAATTTAGGTGGAGTCTAATTACAGGGATCTTCTAACTTCTTATGAGCAAGAATACCTGAATAGCGAAACATTTGTATTTGACAAAACAAGGTACTAGTCCGTTGTTTCAGACAGGTAATGTAAACAAAGGCACACATACAGAAAGATAAAAAGCTCAAAATACCTTAATTTTGTATTACAGTTTGTTTTCCAACTGAGAATATACAGAAATGGATTTACAAAGCTCCTAGAAAATATGTGTAAAAGAGACCCATACAGGACATTTAGATTTTGATGCACAAATATAGTTTCAGCGCATATACATATTTAATCTGTCATAAAACATACCTTTCTTCTGCTTTGACTGCAGAAGCATCATATTTTGCCAATAATGAAATACTCTCATTCTCTCACTTTTGTGTCATTGATCAAATAAATGAAGGTGACTTCTGATCCTTTTGAAGACCAATAATAGTGACCACAGTAATATTTCCAGAGGCTTTGAAGAAAAGTGGACAAATCTGGGGCTTTGAAACACATTCGCTTTGTGTGCCTCCTTCTTCCCTGCCAGAAAGTGCTTTTTAAAATGCATGCTTTACTATCCACAAGCAAATGAAATACATGAAAACCTATATATTTCTGGAAATACAGTTCTTGCAACTGACTTCCAAGTCTTACCTACTAATGTAGTTTTAGTTCATAAACTTTTTTAGTTCATATTTTTTACTACATCAGTAAAAATCTTAATTAAATGGCATTTTGCTCCTGAAGTTTCCTATGCCACTTCATCTTAAGACCCTATTTTTCAATTTGGTTTCATCTTCTCTGCCTCCTAATGTATTCCTATGGATTCAAAAAGCAAACCATCAGCCCTAGCTGATATCTTAACCACAGGGTCTCAATGTCCCTCTAAACTCAAGTGCCTGTGAGGTGTTCTCCTTCTAATGCATCATCAGAAGTATGAAAGAAATACCCCACTCCATTGGTACAGCATGCCAGGAAAAAAAACCAAAAGACCACACTGATTCAGTACTGTGAGAATTTCTAGACTGAAAACCAGTCAATCTCATCATAGGAGTGCAATGACATATTAATGCAGCAGTGGGACAAAACAATCTCCAGAAATCAAACAAATTCAGGAGTAAGTTAGGAGCTACCAAGTGTCTTCACTACCTCCCCAGCTGGAGAATACATGCCAGTCTCCAGTCATCATGAATTCCCATGTGTATGCTAGACATGAGGAAAGTGCAGTTAAAAATCTATTAAAATATTTTAAAAATAAAATCTTAAAAAACACAGAAATATCTCTGCTCCTCCCCCCCCCCCCAAAAAAAAAAAAAAAAACCCACTCAAAAAAACCAACCAACCAACCAACCAAAAACTAACCAAAAAGCTACACAGTATCTTAACTGGGTTATCTATGGTGCCTTAGTGCTACAAAACCACTTGACAAATACCTTTCTTAAAAACCTGCAAGCTACATTTCCTTCCCTTCAAGAAAATGGTGAAACTGGACAGAAAACTGTAAAGCTTTTTAATGCAGCTGAACACAAATACAGAGAGAATAAAAATTTTACACATTTTACTTTTTTTCCTACTGAGCTGCGACACCTACTGTTTCTCACCCATCTTTCCTCTTACCCAGAAAATTACTCACTATGTAGACACACCCATGTAATCACAGTAATTATCTTCAAAAACTGAATAGTTTTTGAAGCTGTCGTTTAAATGGAGAGCTTTCATCTTTGTTTCATTAAACTTTAGGACTTTAGATAAGCAACCTCACATACCTTTTAATTTTCTTTAGGCAAACTCTATTCTTTTGCAAAGGTTTTCTATAGACAACAAAGCTGTGAGGAAGTAGCCAAAGAATTATGAGTGACTTTTACTGACACCGGCCGGATTCCTCTAACCAGCTCAGCCACCTCGGCACGGCGTCGTGACAGGGATGAAGGGAGGCGCGACTGAGAGAGCTCCGCTCTGTGGTCTGAGATCGGTGCAGTCTGGGAACAAGGAATGAAAGGGAGTTCTGCCATTTGAGATCCAGAAGGGTTTACTCTCCTGAGCAGCCAGGGACAGACAGACCCCCAGCACAGCAGGCGGCATTTTAAAACCAGGGGAGGTACAAGGGGTCGGTGTAACACTTTGGCCAATGTGAAAGGAAAACAAGGATCGTAGGAACTAATGGGAAACCGAGAGAAAACAAACAAGTTACACGGACCCATGGGGCGTCCTAAATTAGGGGAACCCCTGAGACAGGTTTTAACAGAGATCGGTCCAGGGGAAGATTGGCTTAGAACTTTCAAGAAAACTGGGCTGGGCTAAGTAAAACTGCCAGTTCAGGGAGCCAAAACAACTTTTGGAACTCAGACAAAATAAGGGAATACAGAACAGTCCATTAGCAATGAAATCCAGACAAACCACAACATTTTACTTTCTGAGTTTTTGTGTTATTTTGAAAAGCCTCAGAGGCATTTCTGGGAAGGAATGAGATAGCAAACCACAACAATAAAAATTATCATGTCATTAAGGATGCCTGAAATGACATTGTCAATGTTAAGGGAATGTCTGTGTTTGTAACATCTCATCATTTAAGACTGTCACTGACAAATTGCCTTAACTAAATGGCACTGCAGACGCAGCACTTGCCAGCTACTTTGTGCACAAACTTTGACCCAATCTAATTGGTTTGGATACTATAGATTTAATTAGGCAGACAGAAACTATTGTGCACCCATGAATAAATCTTAGTAATAGTGACTTTACATTGATCTTTTTTACACAGGCAAGAAGTCAAGTTATGCTACATTGTTATAAATCAAATTATAGTGAATGTCTTGGAGAATTTATCAATGGATATGATTGATTTTTTAAAGAAGTACATCTCTGAGATGCATGTTTGAGTATCTTGGTTCTAACT
This sequence comes from Alaudala cheleensis, assembly GCA_013398995.1. Classification (NCBI taxonomy): domain Eukaryota; kingdom Metazoa; phylum Chordata; class Aves; order Passeriformes; family Alaudidae; genus Alaudala; species Alaudala cheleensis. The sequence continues at coordinate 27,901 of VWYE01007061.1, forward strand.
AGTCATCAAAGAGCATGTTAGAAATCAATTCTGATTTCTTACTTTGCATTTTGCTCTACATACTGAGAAAGTAGAGAATTCATGGAACCCTACATCAAGAATACTGTGATGTCAGTGCAGAATTCCAAACATTTTGCATTTGCTGTTCTGGTGCATCTGATTGTATCCGACCATGCTTTTCACTGCCTTATGTTTTATGTCACCTTCATTTTGCATTTCTTCTGCAAAAAATCTATTTAAATCTTGCAGCCCTTCATCTTGCAAGGAAAGAAAACAGATTAGCAGATCTAGAGTGCCCCTCAATTCACAAAACTCAAAAATAGATGTACATTACTGTTAATACAATCCTTGTTGTTTTGCTGCCACTACAGGAAATAAGCAGGGGCACAAGGTAGCAAAAGGAGCAGAAGGGTTAGAAATACACGGCAAGAGATAAAAGGACTCAGTTTTCTTGGAGAATAGAAGTCACATCTCTGTGTGATCTATCTGTCTCTCTCCTGCTGGCACGGCAAGCTGACACCTGTGCTTTCTTTCCATGGTGAATATGCCCCAGTTAGGTCAATGTAATGCTTCCTTCTGTCTGCAGGGTTCCCACTGAAAATTAGCTACCAAAGACAACTCAAAACAGCAGAAATATCTTCAAAACCAGCTGAGACAAAATCTGAGTTAGGAAGCAGACAACCCAGTTTTCAGCTAGCTATAGATTATAATGGATTGAAATATGTCAACAATAATTTTCATCTCTTTTGAGGTTAAAATTTGTTGTTACTATTTATTAATTCTAAGGGGGGGGGGGGGGGGGGGNCACCCAAACCCTTCTCATTGCTGTACTATACAAATGTTGTGGGGAATTTGCTGCTGAGAGAAGAAAGCTGAGGACTGGGCAGAATGCACTGTGGGCAGCCATAGCGTGCACAGTCTCTGTCCAGAGAAGTCAGTATTTCCTTTTTTTTATCTCATTCTTGCTACTCTTCATAGAAAAATAAAAGGTTCAAGCAGTATCTCAGACCATGTGTTACAGCTCCAGGTGATCTGTTTGCCTTTACTGTCTCCAGGCTATTTATCTCTGCCTTCAGCAGGTACCTGAACTTTCTATGGTAGTTTTTTCAATGGGCGAACTTGAGTGTTCTTGTTAAGCCCGAGAAAGAGCACTTGGCAAGGCCATTGATTTTAAAGGAGCATGTCTTCCCTACCCTCTATTCCTACTTGTTTGGCAAATACGGTCATTGTTCAGTATAAGAGCAGTATTTACTCTGTGCCAAAACAAAATTAAGTGGTACACTGTGATCTTAGCCAGGGTGAGGGATTTATGGTACCAGGCAGGCATTGCACAAAAACAGAATTAATGACAAGGCTGGCAACCTTACAAAGCAAAAAGATGGGATAAGCTAAGAAGCAAGGGAAAACAGAGAATGTGTTGGAAAAGATTCAAGGGTCTACTCTGGGATAGTAAAATTGAATCAGCAATGTCTTTACTGTATTTCTAATTTTGCTGTCTTGGACATAAGAAAAACTGTTCCTTCTTCACATTTTTTTATTCTTTATCCACACCCACAAAGGGGATTATGAGTTACTTGGCTATGAGGGTAAGGCACTTTGCTAAGAAACTCAGACCTTCACGCTTATCTCTCCATTATCTTACTCAAAATAAAATATATTCTTCAGGTTTGGTGTTTTACATGTTCAGTATTCAGCAGCATCACCCTGAAAAACTGTGCATAGTCATCAACACTTGAGGAAGGGAAAGGGATCTGATAGTTGGATCTTGACTCCTCCTTCTGGAACTTTTTTCATGTGGGTGAGATAAGATTGACCGAAAATCTGCTCATTACAGTAATGACATCGAACAACAAACACAGGGAGTTTTTCATATTAATGTTATGCTCTGCCGCGGTCCCGACCCGGTGGTGTCGGGTGGTGCCGCGACGGTCCCTGGAGGAGGCTTTGAAAAAGGCACCCCTGAGTCCAGGCGCACTGACATTCAGGGGTGGATTTCAGCTCTCTTTGTGAGCAGCCGAAACTGCAGAATCCCAGGGAGGATCAGGTGGGTGGAAGAACAGGCGGTGCGGGACAGAAATGCGAGGCGGGTTCTTTAGGCAGAGGGTCTTTATTGCGGCTCCTGGCCCCGAAGGTCTCGGGGTCTGAAGAACTCCGAGTCTGGGAGAACAGGGACTTATATATGTTTTAACAGGGGCGGGATCTTCAACTTGGACCCATAACGGGGTGTTACAACATAACTGACAACTGGGGCAACCAACTGGGGGAGAAATATTAACGTACAGTAGCTGGCCCGGCCTCTGGGAGCGAACTTTCTCGAACGCTCTGGGGGTTCAGCTCACCAGGGCCTGTTGCCTAGCAACAACCTCAATGGGGGAGGTGAGACACAGCGCGGCAGCTTGAAGCTACCAGTATTCGGTGCCTAGCGAGGCTCACATTAGATCCTTGCCTCTCCAAGGCAAAGTCGTCAGGCTTGGGGCAGCCTCTCAGCCTGCCACAATGCTCCAACCACTCTGACTCATACAGTGACAGTTTTTTTCATGCACCATATGCTGCACTAACTTTGCTGTCACAGAGATGAGCAATAATCCAGAGAAGGAAATGTTTACAGCCTGCTTAACTCCACATTAGGAGTTCTAATGACCCCAGACATATGTCACAGATTATGGATTATATGAGCATTTCCCACTTTGGGTTTAAAATTCACCAAATTAAAAATAACCAGTATTTCATACCTTAATGACAAATAGAGTATTTAAGATAAAATATGTTTCACATCATCTCCATTCAAGACACTTATTCAAGCCTTATACTTTTCTTACAGACATGCTTCTTTCTTTTGTGTACAAGACATTGGTTATAGTCAGAAAAGGCAATACAGATGTCATCTTCAGTAAAAAAGTGCAACTCTCCTACTATTCCAAATACCAGAAGTTTCAATTTTCACAGTCACTAAATTCCATAAATGCTTTATGAGTTCTGTTATGTATTTCTAAGACACATGGTGTTTATTAAGTTTATCACACTAATAGCTGTAAAGACTAGAATATTCTATCATGTCTTCTTTTTCTCCTCTCCCACCCCAAGATGTAACTTTGAAATAATTAGACTTTAAAAAACGTGTTTCCATTAAACATATATGCAAGCTTTTTAGTATATGTATGCACACACACAAATAATTAATGTCAAAGCTATAAACAGTTTCACTTCTTTGTTTTAGTTAAAAGATAAATTTACGATCTTGCTACCTTAATAGTTGTAGTGAAAAGAAACATGATATATTATTTCTTTTCCTCTGACTGTAGCTTACTACAAGTCTTCCAAGTGTCTCTTTGGTCATCTGAGTGAGGGAGTAAGAGATTAAAATAATGGTTTGTTCCTTCCAGTCCTTTGAGTTATTTAATTGGCAGCTACTTATTTCTGAACAGAATTGTCCTGATTTTGCTCTAGTTTAGTTTCTAGCTAAGCATTCATGGTGGGTATATGGATTGTTTGTTCCCTAAAAAACACAGCATGATCTTTAAGTCAGATATTCAGGGTAAAAAGTGGGTAAACCTGGAAATTATTTGGTTTGCAGTCAGAACAAGAGTGGTGTGTATATTGATATTTCAGAATTATGCCTACCAACATGAATAAATTCCTCATTTACTTTGCTGAGCAATGTCATGTTGGTTTACCAGCAAGATGATGTTTCCCAAACTCACTGGTCAGGTCTGAAAGTGGTTTGAAACTGTGTAAGAGAGGGGTGAGGAAAGGGCTGGTCCATGACCTGGACCAGCAGGAGACAGCTCTTCTCTCTGGTGGCTGGGTAACAGCTGTTCCAGCCTGGAAGGGATGAGATAACCTGTTCTGTGTGTTGTGCATGTTCACAAGAATAAAGGTACAAGAAACACACACCCAAACCAAGAATTCATTAGGAGAAAGCATGGTATTAAGGGAGGAGCTTTCCAAGCAAATGTTTTGCAACACCTAACAATGCAGACCCAGGCAGACCTGACAGTGTCACTGTAAGCAGAGCAGTTAAACTCCTTTTCATGGCACAGAGACTGCAATTACTCTACAGATACTAAACCTGAATGTAAAAACTTTTCTCACATAGTTGTTTCTTTGCAAGGGATTACAACCCAGACTTCAGATAATATAGCAGCACAGGGACCTCATCACACAAACCACCATCCCTCTTTTCCCCACCACCCAGACCTGCATTCCATTGTACAGTTCCCCACATTTTACTAGACAAATACAGCTACAGCCAGTATGCAAGGAAAGTTAATATCCTCAAATCAGTAATTACTCCAATATTCGGTGTCTATCTTTACAAAGAAAGCCATTTTTTTTTCCCTGACACACATTGGCAATGCATTCTCAGATATTAAGGCCTCACTTTTCCCCTAAATTTTCTAGGATGGGTTTCAGACAATTTACTGTCTAATGATTGCCTAAATGTAGTGAAGATGAAGAATCCAGGTTAGGCATCATGGAAACAGGGACTGTGCTTGCATTTTATAAACCATTATGAAGTGCAGTTCACATAGCTCTTTCTATCATATTTAGGAGCCAAGGAATCAGAGGTGTCAGAAACATGAAGCTGATTAATCACTGAAATAGCTTTCTCAAGGTCCACTGCATCTGCCTACCACCTACAGAGTTTTTTCAGTCACACTGTAAGTTCTTTGAAAAAATTACTATCTTCTCCTCAGCAGAAAAACTGGCAAAAACTCCAGCCTAGACTCACATGAAGAGACTGTTCAGTTTGCTTCTTGGCATGAAAAGCCGTCACAGTAATTTTCTCTGCATCTTCCTAAGAAAAACTGAGAAAAATAAGTTTCAGCTCAAATAAGTCAAAACATTCTTGTAAACTCAGTAGACATTCATTCTAATCTAATTTTCTTGCATTGTAATGTTAGAAATGTATGGACTTTTGAGGGAAGTTATTTTTGGTTTTAAACCAGCAGATATTTATCAATCACATGCTGTATTCCCAAATTTCAGAAATTCAGCATAATTTCTGAATGAAAAGGGTTACAGTGGTTTACCAAGAATAAACACAAAACCCGACACGTGACGTGTTGAAGACCACTAGTGTCTCAGCCCACAGTTTCTTCTGGGTGCCGTGACCTTCCCCAGTAAAACCATCTTTATAAAGACATCTCAGGGTGGGGGGGGCACATGCATTCCTGTGATCCCAGCTCAGTTGTGAGAGCTGCTGTCACAGCTGGCACCAGCTGCTTCTTCTGGGTGATGCAGGAACAGAATCTAGGAGGGAGGCTTCCAGTCTTCCAAGATCCTTTATTCTCAGGAACCAGCAATTGAAGGCCATGGGGATGTCAGGGTATGGGGTTTTATAGGAATTGGAGTAGGCGGGGTTTGCAACTTGGATCAATGGGGGAAGGGATTGAAGGGACAACCAATTGGGAGAAGGATCAGGAATCAACCAATCAAACAAAGGGAGAACTATCAACTGGAGAAATGACCGGTAGGGAACAACAAATTAACATGCAACAGAATAGGCTAATGGGAGTGAAACATCTGCTCACCATGAGCAGGAGGTAGTCTCCTAAGGACACTTCCAGGGGAGAAGTGCTGTTAACCGAAACAACCTACAAGTTGCACTACCTCCATGGGAGGGCAGGTTCTCCTGTGGTGACCCCAGTGGCCATCACACACTACCCCCCCCTATTCTATTTGCCAGATCTTCAGAACTTTGGTTTTCTTAGTTCATTATCAAACCAAACTCTCTTACTATCAGCGAAGAATTATCTCCAGGTTCATGCAGTGTCCTCATCTGTGCCTGGGCTCCCCAGATTCCCGTGTAGTACAAACAATTACTCATAACAGCTACTTAGCAAAACAAATGGTTTTAAGCTTCACTGTTCCTTGCACTGCCTCAGAGGACACATCCTGCTGCAAAGGGGGACTGAGAGCTCAGCTGCCTGACACAGGCAGCACTTGGTGTCTTCAAAGGAAAGATCATCTCTTCACTCTTACTTCAAATAAAGTAATAGCAGATTTTGTAATACCACATTAATGGAAATATTGTCATAGGTTAGCACAGTTTAGTTTTAGTTAAAGAGGAAACAGTTCCCTGTAAGGACCTGGAAAGTAATGCCACCTATCAGGAGCTAATTTTAAATATTGACACCTTGTTCAGCCAGTGAGAAAGTAAAGTTCAGCTTTGTGAATTACCCATATCAAGCTGAGTACTCTGGGAACTGCCTCTTTCCCCTCCCTGACTCCGACGAGGTAAAGAAGGCAGCCTGGGGGGTGGGGGGGGAGAAGGGGGGTGCTGCGGCCTGCTGGGCCCTGTTAGCCTAGGGTTTTCCCAGGATCTCTCCTGAGAAGATATGCCCTGTCCTGACCCAGATTGAGTTTCTAGCAGCTGCCGGCGGGGAAGGGGAAGCCACAGCTTTTAACATCCAGCTGATTCNTGAGGAGATGAAAAGACGCCTTAGGCAGAAAATCTTTAGTGAATTGTGGT
>VWYE01007067.1:0-12547 GCA_013398995.1 Alaudala cheleensis
TGCATTTGAGCATCCACCCAAAGGTTTTATGCTTGGTGCTGAGGGTGGGTTGGCCTTGTCCTTAACAGAGCCCAGGACAAAGGGATGGCAAAGGAGATCAAGTGGCTCTGAGAGGAAATAGCACACAAAAATGAGCATTTTTTAGTTCAGGACAATCAGGCCATGTCAGAGTGTGTGAGGCTCAAGGGAAGATGTGACAGCACAGAAAACAAGAGAGAAAATTACAGAAATACTGATGCTGTTTGATCTGTTCAGTCTGTGCACCTTGTTATGGGGTCAAGTTCAGTGAGTAGGGAAAAACTAGAGTGTAAGACATTTTGGGCTCTGTATATTTAATATTAAGAATATGCCTAAGGAAAACCTTTGTTCAATTATTAATCTGAATTTAGAGTCCAGCTAGTAGTCCAGCAGAACTGTGAAAACTGGATTTGGAATTTTGTTGTACATAATTAATATTCTTGATAAACGTTTTTCTTCAAAAATCATTGGATTTTAAGAACAAAATGACTTTAAATTTCACTACCAGATCTCCTTTGCTGCCTCTCTCACAGTCTTCTGTTGCTTTCAGACAGAAAATTTGTTCTGACAGTGTCAGACACCAGGGTTGGTGCTGAAGTTCAGTTGGATTTTAAGTCCTCACTCAGCTGAAAGTGAGCAGATCTGTTTGTTCACCAGCCACTTAGCACATGACCTTGAGCAAGGCTGTGCAAGGGCTGCACTTTTGGACTAGTCATCTCTAATTAGAAGGATTTTATTCTGTGCCTTGGGGGGGACTGGAATCAGGATGCTGGAAAAACACATGGCTTGGGCCCTGTGTGTGCCAGAGGAGTGCCAGCATCTCATGAATAAAGAAACCCTGGCTGACCTTGGCTGTTCACTTGGCAAAAAGCACAAACACAGATTCCAGCAGATGAGCTTCTGCCTGTGGGTGCCACCCCAGAGCTGCCACAGGGCTGGCAGAGCAGTGGGAGCACCTTCAGGAGCTGCAGGGCTGGTGGAAATGTCTGAGAGGTTTGTGGGGTGCTCCTTGCCAAGGTCTGATGGTGTTCCACAGCTCCTGGGCTTTCTTCCCTCAAACCTTCCCAAGGTCTGATGGTGTTCCACAGCTCCTGGATTTCTTCCCTCACACCTTCCCAAGGTCTGATGGTGCTCCACAGCTCCAGGGCTTTCTTCCCTCACACCTTCCCAAGGTCTGATTGTGTTCCACAGCTCCTGGATTTCTTCCCAGCAGCTGATCCTGCTCCCAGAGGAGCTCAGTGGCACCTCAGAGCTGAATCCCCAAAGTGGCCCAAGAGAAATCAATCTCTGGAGTTACAAAGAGTAAGCAAATTTGGCACCATGCATTAAGTCTTCTAGTGGATGCTCAAATGCAGATCAATAAATAGGGAAAGAACACAACTCAAGGCAGAAAAGTGGAAGAAGGGAGCACATTCAAAAACCTGGAAATTGTAATTATATGTAGTTTAAACCTTTCCTTTTAGAGACCAACCACAAATACTAGAAGAGAATCACAGTTCCTTTCTCTTTTCCATTAATACAGCAATCACAAACACTAGCCACAGTAATTACAAACACTAGCTTCAGTGTGGTAGTCTGGAAATTCTGGGGAAAATCCAGTTGAACAAGAGCTGGAGCTGAACTTGCCAGTGTTGGGTTTCTCTGGAAGCAAAGCCAGAGCACAGCATGGTCTCACTTGGTTTGAGCCAGCAAATCTGCACAGAAATTCTGCTTTGTTACAGTTAGGCAAACAAACTTCCTGGAGTTTGAGGGGGAGTATGGTGAGGTGTGACTTGGTTAATCCCAGGAGTGTTTTGAGCTGCTCTTCGGGGCTGTTGCAGAGATGGGCAGTCCAGGAGCAGGTCTTTGGCTTCTTCAGCTGAGGGCACAGTCAGGTCATCTGTCTTTAATGCAGATGAGCAGGATGATGGAGAGTCTGTGCTCTGAGCAGCTGGAATTCTGCTGTCTGCTTCCCAACATGTGGGAGCAGGGCTGCAGCAGTGTTAGAGGGGCTGTGTGTGTGTGTGCAAACACTGCGCAGGTTAATCCTGGGATCAGTAACCACTGCAGTCAGTGGTAGCTCATTCTTTGTTTGAGAGGGATGTACAGTCTCTTGTTACTGGCATTGTGTGATTGGGACATGGCAATTCATCTCCTGACAAACACAGCAGTGCTTGGAGATACTGCTGGTGTGAATGTTTGTACATGTGTTTGTTTTGCATTATTAATACATCAGCTTTTTTCAGCAGCTTTTAGTGAATTACTGAGTCTTGACAGCACTAATCATATTTACTTGGCAATTTGTTTTTTGAATCCTGCAGTGTCCTTCAGAGTTTTTGAGCTCTCATCCCTTCCAGTGCTGTTATATTTGTAGCTGCTTTTTAAAACTGCTGAGGTCTGAACTTCATTCTCTAAATGTGGAGAACCACCATCAAAAGGGTTGGCTATTTTCTCTGTGAACTCTGGATGGAGTCAAATAGTGAGATGATGGATTTATGCCCTTCTGGAGTGCTTACAGGTGTTCATCTGCACCTCTGCTCTGTGAGCCAGAGCTTGTGGCAGGGATCAAGTCAGACCCTTGTGCCTCTCCCCTGCCACTGCTCAGGTTCTGCTGACTCCTGTTTCCCTCTCCAAGCAAAAGGAGACAATTCCCCAGTGGTTGATGATCCTCTGTTTTTTTCCTTGCATTGACTGGTAACTGGGCTCACTGCTGAAACCATCTGAGCATCCCTGGTCAGATGGAATAAAACAGATCAGGGGAACTGGAGCCCATCAAACACATTTCTGCAGTAAATGGAGAGAGGAACAAATTGGGTGCTTCAAAAAGCAATTCTGGGCAATCAGAGTGGTTTGGGTTATTTAGTAGTTGATAAGCCCAGTGGCCTGAAGGGTGTTTGAGGATACTGAAATTGCTATTAAGGATCTGTCAGCAGCTCCTTGACACTCTCATCAGGATTCCTATAAAATACACTAATTAATCTGCAAAACCTAAAGTGTGCAGGTATTGATTTATTGCTGCTTATACACCTGGTCAAGAAGGTGTCACCAATTTATCTCCAATTGATCTTTGAACTGTGCAGCACTGCTGGAGTGCCACCCCAGGAGGGGTTTGTGTGACACTGCTGGGGGATTCCCTCATGTCCCAACACCAATCCCTTGTGTATGGTGAGCAAAAGGAAACGTTCCTTTGTGGAGAACACCTCAGGAACAATGTGGGCATCTCCCACCCTGGCCTGGAAGGAGCCAGCTCTTCCCCCTCAGTGTGGAGGGGACACCAAGGAGCCAATCTCAATCCCTGAGCACCTAAAACTGCCTCCCCTAAAGTTCCTAATTAGAGATGTGATCTTTCAGAAGATCTGCAAAGATATGTTTTATTTGTCTGGAAACCCAGAAGCTCTAACTTGCTCTTCACAAGGATATATCAGGAGCAGTTTCAACCACTCCATCATTTCTTTGCCCAAATGTGGTTTGAGCTCCTAAAACTGCAGAGTTCTTTAAAAGGACATTTCCAGACTAGAATCTCATTTCAGACAATTTAGAAAGAGAAAAATTAAGCTTTTCCCTCTGCCCAACTGAAGTAGCAGGGGAGGTTTGCTGTGGACAGACCTCTGGGCCTGCTTGTCTCTAAGCTGGGTAATTCATCTCCTGCTCCTTCCCCTGCACCATGGAAGCCTTTTGGTCTGCCATGGAAATGTCTCTCAAGGGGATCCAATTCCAGGGCAAATGCCCTGCTTTGGATGCTTTGAGGGGCTTTCCCTGGGGAGCCTTCTGGGGCTTGCCTGTTCCATCTGACCCTGAGCCTTGGGCATGGTGCCCCTGGGCTGATCACTGATCATGTGCTTTATGAGCCTTTTTATCTCCCTCTGGATGTGATGGAGATGGGCAGGGGGAGGAGTGTTGATAAACCTCCCCACAGTGTTACTGCAAAGGCAAGGATGGCTGTGCTAATGAATAATTTCATTTTCTTGCACTAACTCCAGAATGGTCAATGCTTTTGGGATGATTTTAGCAACAGCACATGACCAAATNACTTGCTCTTCACAAGGGTATGTCAGGAGCAGCTTCAACCCCTCCATCATTTCTTTGCCCAAATTGGCTTTGAGCTCCTGAAACTGCAGAGTTCTTCAAAAGGGAATTTCCAGACTAGAATCTCATTTCAGACAATCTAGAAAGAAAAAAAAATTAGGCTTTTCCCTTTGCCCAACCAAAGTAGCAGGGGAGGTTTGGTGTGGGCAGACCTCTGTGTCTGCTCGTCTCCAAGCTGGGTAATTCATCTCCTCCTGCTCCTTCCCCTGCACCATGGAAGCCTTTTGGTCTGCCATGGAAATGTCTCAAGGGGATCCAATTCCAGGGCAAATGCCCTGCTTTGGATGCTTTGAGGGGCTTTCCCTCTGGGGCTTGTCTGTGCCATCTGCCCCTGAGCCTTGGGCGNTCTGGGGCTTGCCTGTTCCATCTGACCCTGAGCCTTGGGCATGGTGCCCCTGGGCTGATCACTGATCCATGTGCTTTATGAGCCTTTTTATCTCCCTCCCTGATGGAGATTGGCAGGGGGAGGAGTGTTGATAAACCTCCCCACAGTGTTACTGCAAAGGCAAGGATGGCTGTGCTAATGAATAATTTCATTTTCTTGTACTAACTCCAGAATGGTCAGTGCTTTTGGGATAATTTTAACAACAGCACATGACCAAATCAAGACCTTTGAAATCTCAGGCTCTCACTTCCATCATTTAGTTGTGTTGTTCTCTGTGCTTATGGAGGTGTTTTTAGGTAAGGTACAAGATGCACTGACAGGGAATTACTTGGAGAACTTTGGGAAGGGGATGGGTTCCTGCTTTTCTGTGTAGAACATGGTCACAGTGCTTAGGTCATCACTTAGAACATGGTCATGAACTCATTGTGGATTTTTGAATTCTTGTCATTATTAGCAGGCCCTTTGGCAAATCTCATTTTCCAAGTGCTTCTGGAAGTTTTGTCCCTGTCTCTGTTTCTGTTCAGTTCTGGCAGTTGGCAAACACCACAGAAGATGNTCATTTCAGACAATCTAGAAAGAAAAAAAAATTAGGCTTTTCCCTTTGCCCAACCAAAGTAGCAGGGGAGGTTTGGTGTGGGCAGACCTCTGTGTCTGCTCGTCTCCAAGCTGGGTAATTCATCTCCTCCTGCTCCTTCCCCTGCACCATGGAAGCCTTTTGGTCTGCCATGGAAATGTCTCAAGGGGATCCAATTCCAGGGCAAATGCCCTGCTTTGGATGCTTTGAGGGGCTTTCCCTCTGGGGCTTGTCTGTGCCATCTGCCCCTGAGCCTTGGGCGTGGTGCCCCTGGGCTGATCACTGATCATGTGCTTTATGAGCCTTTTTATCTCCCTCTGGATGTGATGGAGATGGGCAGGGGGAGGAGTGTTGATAAACCTCCCCACAGTGTTACTGCAAAGGCAGGGATGGCTGTGCTAATGAATAATTTCATTTTCTTGTACTAACTCCAGAATGGTCAGTGCTTTTGGGATAATTTTAACAACAGCACATGACCAAATCAAGACCTTTGAAATCTCAGGCTCTCACTTCCATCATTTAGTTGTGTTGTTCTCTGTGCTTATGGAGGTGTTTTTAGGTAAGGTACAAGATGCATTGACAGGGAATTACTTGGAGAACTTTGGGAAGGGGATGGGTTCCTGCTTTTCTGTGTAGAACATGGTCACAGTGCTTAGGTCATCATGTAGAACATGGTCATGAACTCACTGTGGATTTTTGAATTCTTGTCATTATTAGCAGGCCCTTTTGCAAATCTCATTTTCCAAGTGCTTCTGGAAGTTTTGTCCCTGTCTCTGTTTCTGTTCAGTTCTGGCAGTTGGCAAACACCACAGAAGATGATCCAGTACAGAGACAGCTGCTGCCTTGGTGGGTGACACAGTTTGAATGACAACCCAAGATCAACAGATCATTATTTTTCACAGCAAGCAGGGAGAAATGGCTGGTTTTAGTGCCAGCCTGTGCTGATAGGAGCTCTTGTGCTCCAGAATGCAGCACAACAGGAGCAGCTCTCTTGCACTGTTCCAAGCTCTGCTCTGTTTGATTGCAATTACATTTTTGATATTCAGGCCACTTCCAGTTTGCCACTGCAGAAAGGAGGCTGATGACCTCATCTGCTCTCACTCAAATGAGAGTAAGTTGTTTCATGTTGTTAAATAATTATTTTAATTTTCTGCATTTCTACTGGTTTTTGGCTTTATTCTTGACTTTTTTAGTTGTTTAGAGCAGATTAAGTGTAGACAATGCTTTTACTCTCTTGTTATCCCTTATTGTTAAACACTCCCTAAATCTTGATAAAATATTCTGCTGCAGTTGCACATCATTTGATTTCTTCAGAAATCCCACTGTGTCCTCAGCTTCTTAAGGAGAAGAGTATTTATTCCTCAAGAATATGTAACTCAGAACAAATCCAGGGGTCGTGAAGAGCAGCTTTGGAGACTGTTCCCAAAATTCCAGTGGCTTGAGGATGAACCAGGTGCTTTCCATGGACCATCTTGTAATATGGACACAGTGATGGTGTGGTGCAATATTCTTTGTGATTATGAGATGGATTAAAGAACCATGTGGAAATGCCAGATAATATTTATTTAACATTTCTGTTTGATTTGTGAGGATGGGGTGGTAATTGGCTGAAGGAAATACTTATTTCTGCTTCATTCATTGTATGTTATCAAATCTGTTCCTGTGAGTGTTTCTCACATCTCTCAGCCTGCTTTTCTCTTTGCTGGCCAGCTGATGAAAGGCACACACTGGCTCAGTTTTAAGCCCAGCTTTTGACTTAATTCTTGCAGACAGGAGCTGAGGGTTTTGCTGTGAGCAGCTGCTCTGGTGGAGGCACAGCCACAAGCTGCCAGTAACTCACAGCTCCAGGAGCTGCTGGAAATCTTTGCTCTCCAGGAGCTGCTTTGCTGCTGTCCTGGGGAGCAGACACTGCCCTGTAAATACCCCAGGTCAGACCTGGCTGCTCTCGTGTCCTGCTCATGAATCCTCATCCCCTCAGGGCTCTGAGGACAGGAGGCTGTGCCATGGGACTGCAGAAATCCAGCAGGTTTTTCTGCCTGTGATCTTCCCAACACCTTCCCTGGCCTTGGCCTTGGATTTTTCCTCTGTCAATGATTTAACAAAACATGAACTTGGCTGTGTCAGGACTCTGGAAATGCCCCAGCAGCTCCCAGAGGCTGTGAACAGAGGGATTGTCCTGCCCTGGCAGTGACACTGCAGCCGTGTCCTGATGGTGACAGAGAGGATTGGAACAGGTGTCATTTCAGCACAGGGGCACCTGGCTTTCAGGCTCAGGCAATAAATTGGATTGGCAGCTGAGGGATTTGAGCCCACACGCTGCCATCAGATGATCCTTGGCAAAATAAACCTGGATATGTGAGTGTGAAGCTGGCTGGGGAACAGAGCTCCTGACACCTGGGGAATATCCCTCACATCAGTGGCCCTGTGCCAGTGGGGGCTGCATCCATGTGGATCCAGCTGGCTCTTCCTCAGTCTCATCTTGCTTTTATTCCTTGCAAGTAAATGGCATTTCATTTAAACATCCTTAATACTTGGAATTAAGCACTAATTGGGTGAGCTGGTCAGGTGTGTTCAGCACCAATCCCACTTGAAGGGAATGAGCACTCACTCACCTTCTGTCTGCTGACCTTATGCCATTGCTCTTAGAAGGAAATTTCTTCTAATAAATGGCTTTCAGGCAGAAAAAAAATGTTTATTGTGGTTTTGATAGTGTCTGTGGGCAGGAACATGCAGGAGGATGGGCAGCCAAGGTGATCCAGCCTCCCTGCTGAATCACTGCAGCCATCTTCTGAATGCTTAATTAAACCCCAGGAAAATGATTGAAAAAAATTAATCCCCTATTGTAGTTTAGATGACAGATTGTTGAAGATGTTTTGAAGAAGCCATAAATCTGGTGCTGATGATGAAACCTTTGAACCAGAGGGTTGGGTTACATCAATATTGATCCATGCCCAGCTGGATAAACCATAAACATCAAAAAGCCTCGGCCCTGGGAGGTGAAACTTCTGAGCAGCTCCTGAACTGTGTGTGCTGACATCAAATTCTGCCCAAAGCCTGAGGTTAGAGCCCTGCAAGCTGTGCCTGGCAGGGGCACTGTTCCCTCTCTGGGTCACATCTTGTCCTCCTGCTGCTGCCCCTGCTCCTCCCTGGGATCAGCCCTTCCCAGGCACAGCTCTTGACTTCTAAATCTGCTTTGTGCTGTGGGAGCAGCTCTGAGCAGGACCCTGTTTGCTGAAAGGAGAAGCCACAGTGTTATTGGTGTCTCAGGTGTGATTTTGGGCCAAGGCAGTGTGTGAGAAGGGCTCTTTTCCTGGTGCTTCTGAGAGGAGAGAACTTGTCTGCTTGCCCCTGTCTGTGAAANTATGATTCTCTGAAATATCTAAAGGTGATGAAGAAATCAGGCCCTGGCTATTGGAAGAAACCTTATTCAGTGTTGTGGGTTTGAGATCAGGAGAGCCCAAATGCAAAATGAAGATATGACTTCAAATGGTGCAGGGGGAAGGAGGTGTTTGCCAGCCTTTTGATTATGGTGCTGATGTGAACAGAAACACCCAAATCTATTTTGACACGATGATTGGAAACAAAGCTAACTCANCACAGCTCAGGAGCTGCTGGAAATCTGTGCTCTCCAGGAGCTGCTTTGCTGCTGTCCTTGGGGAGCAGACACTGCCCTGTAAATACACCCAGGTTAGACCTGGCTGCTCTCATGTCCTGCTCATGAATCCTCATCCCCTCAGGGCTCTGAGGACAGGAGGCTGTGCCATGGGACTGCAGAAATCCAGCAGGTTTTTCTGCCTGTGATCTTCCCAACACCTTCCCTGGCCTTGGCCTTGGATTTTTCCTCTGTCAATGATTTAACAAAACATGAACTTGGCTGTGTCAGGACTCTGGAAATGCCCCAGCAGCTCCCAGAGGCTGTGAACAGAGGGATTGTCCTGCCCTGGCAGTGACACTGCAGCCGTGTCCTGATGGTGACAGAGAGGATTGGAACAGGTGTCATTTCAGCACAGGGGCACCTGGCTTTCAGGCTCAGGCAATAAATTGGATTGGCAGCTGAGGGATTTGAGCCCACACGCTGCCATCAGATGATCCTTGGCAAAATAAACCTGGATATGTGAGTGTGAAGCTGGCTGGGGAACAGAGCTCCTGACACCTGGGGAATATCCCTCACATCAGTGGCCCTGTGCCAGTGGGGGCTGCATCCATGTGGATCCAGCTGGCTCTTCCTCAGTCTCATCTTGCTTTTATTCCTTGCAAGTAAATGGCATTTCATTTAAACATCCTTAATACTTGGAATTAAGCACTAATTGGGTGAGCTGGTCAGGTGTGTTCAGCACCAATCCCACTTGAAGGGAATGAGCACTCACTCACCTTCTGTCTGCTGACCTTATGCCATTGCTCTTAGAAGGAAATTTCTTCTAATAAATGGCTTTCAGGCAGAAAAAAAAGTGTTTATTGTGGTTTTGATAGTGTCAGTGGGCAGGAACATGCAGGAGGATGGGCAGCCAAGGTGATCCAGCCTCCCTGCTGAATCACTGCAGCCATCTTCTGAATGCTTAATTAAACCCCAGGAAAATGATTGAAAAAAATTAATCCCCTATTGTAGTTTAGATGACAGATTGTTGAAGATGTTTTGAAGAAGCCATAAATCTGGTGCTGATGATGAAACCTTTGAACCAGAGGGTTGGGTTACATCAATATTGATCCATGCCCAGCTGGATAAACCATAAACATCAAAAAGCCTCGGCCCTGGGAGGTGAAACTTCTGAGCAGCTCCTGAACTGTGTGTGCTGACATCAAATTCTGCCCAAAGCCTGAGGTTAGAGCCCTGCAAGCTGTGCCTGGCAGGGGCACTGTTCCCTCTCTGGGTCACATCTTGTCCTCCTGCTGCTGCCCCTGCTCCTCCCTGGGATCAGCCCTTCCCAGGCACAGCTCTTGACTTCTAAATCTGCTTTGTGCTGTGGGAGCAGCTCTGAGCAGGACCCTGTTTGCTGAAAGGAGAAGCCACAGTGTTATTGGTGTCTCAGGTGTGATTTTGGGCCAAGGCAGTGTGTGAGAAGGGCTCTTTTCCTGGTGCTTCTGAGAGGAGAGAACTTGTCTGCTTGCCCCTGTCTGTGAAACTCCACAGGGGATTTTACTGCTGAATGTGACAGCCTGGGAATCCATGGCATTAGTGCCAAAGCATCCTGGTGACCTTGGTGCACCTTCCCAGTCCCTGTCCAAGTGTCAGTGTGGGCATCACCAGCAGTGCTTCCATAGGCTCTGAGGGCTGGAAATGATTTCCTACAAGGAATCAGTTCGACCACTGCATGTTCTGTTGAGAGAGCACAGTGTTCTTTAATAAGAAACAGTTGTAAGGAAATACAGTATTTCAAAAGCTGTTTTGTCACATCTGAAATAATGTGACAAGTGTCCCAGGGAAGTGTTGGGAAGGAGTTGGAACAACATCAGCTTTCAAGTCCCTCCCAACCCAAACCAGTTACGATTCTCTGAAATGCTCTAAAGGTGATGAACAAATCAGGCCCTGGCTTTTGGAAGAAATCTTATTCAGTGTTGTGGATTTAAGATCAGGAGAGCCCCAATGCAAAATGAAGATATGACTTCAAATGGTGCAGGGGGAAGGAGATGTTTGCCAGCCTTTTGATTATGGTGCTGATGTGAACAGAAACACCCAAATCTATTTTGACACGATGATTGGAAACAAAGCTAACTCAATTTCCAGAAGTGCCAATCATACCCCAGGCAGATTTATTTCCCTCTGTCATAAAGCTGTACCACCCACTGAAATTAAGTCCTTTTTCCTTTGGTGTGTCAGGTAAGAGAGTTCTTGAGCTGAATTCCAAGTGGTCTGTGTCCCTTTCAGCATTCAGGCTGGATTTGGGTGGCATTAGGATGCTCTGGGAGTTTGGCAGTGACTCCTCATTAGAAATCTGTGCTCAGGAGCCCCAGTGAGCACAGCCAGGGTTGGTGCTTGCAGAGCAGATTTGTTTTCTGGCTTTTAACCTGCTCAGACTCAAATGAACCTCTGTTCTTCTCGCTGTTTAACTTGATTTCAAACAGTTGGAACAATCAGGCTGAAGGTCCCTGTTGTAACACAGAATGCAAACCATGGCTGGGATTTGCTGGAGGAAAACCCTGCTGGATGCTTGTCCTTTAAGGGCAAAACTTTTTAAAAGTGTCTAGAAGCTTGCTTTGATCTCAGGTTAGAGAATCCCAGCATCACTGAGGTTGGCAAAGCCCTCTCAGGCCATGGAGTCCAAGCTTGATCCCCAGCCCAGAGCACTGAGTGCCACATCCTTGGGCATCTCCAGGCATGGGCACTCCAAACCTCCCTGGGCAGCCCTTTCCAATGCCTGACCACCCTTTTCCTGGAGAAACTCCTCCTGATGTCCAACCTGACCCTCCCCTGACACAGCCTGAGGCCATTTCCTCTTGTTCCCTGGGACATCTGAGTTTTCCCCCAAATCCCAGAGTGATTTGGGTTGGAAGGGACCTTAAAGATCCTCTTATTCCACACCCTGCCATGGACAAGGACACCTTCCATGCCTGATGCTGTGTGCTCCCTTTGAACCTGCTGGGCTTTTGTTTGCTGAAGGGTTTTAGGCCCTGCTCAGCTCATGTTTAAGCTCGAGAGCCAGCCTAAGCCCTGACAGCCCAGGGATTGTGGTGACCATCAGTGGCTCAGCTGTGCATGAAGGAGGATTTCCAGGGACAGAAATCAGCCTGCCTGCTGAGGCTGTTCCTGCATGTCAGCCTAATGGAATCAGGAGACATGGCAGGGAAATAATTGCATTCTCTTTACTAATGAAAGAGCCCTTCAAGTCGCCGATGGTTTTACTGCCTTAATTACTCTGCAATGGCAACATTCAGTGCCTTTGATTTGAGTTTTGTAATAACAGTTACTTGCACTTATTAGTTCCTGTGTGAACCAGGCAATCTTTTATGCAATTACATTTGAAATGTGTTTAAGTACATAAGGAAAAGGAGAGGGGGAAAAAAGAGGGAGGGGAAGTAATTAGTGAGCAGGGTGGGTGTGCTGGGGGAGATCCCAAAGGAGCCCAGGGCTGGGGTTTCAGCTCCTGTGATTGTTCCTCTCATGGTTTCAGTCCCCTGGTGGCTTCAGCACCTTGAGGTCTTCTGAAAATACATCCATTTATTTAAATCCAAGTTGATGTAGGAATAGACTCCCACTGGGTGAATAGAGGAAAATTAAAGAGTAAAAAGTCACAACATTTTTAAACTTTGCTTTTTCAAACCCCTTTTGTTGGTTTCTGCAGTGTGATTTTGAACTGCTGTTCCTGTTCCATCACTGAACTCTCAGAAGTCAGTGCTAAGCCCGAGGTGTATGTTCAGCTGTCTCACTAGGCTCCATCTTCCTGCCTTGGCCAGCTTGTAATTACACATTCCCTCTGAGCCCATTTTCCCATGCATCAGGAAGGCTTTAATTCCACTGGATTTTGTGAAACTCAGTGCAGAACCCAGGAACAACTGTGGGCTGTGCATTT
>VWYE01007070.1:0-26881 GCA_013398995.1 Alaudala cheleensis
ATTATTTCAAATTCTTTTTAGCAAAAGCCACTACCTTTTCACTCAAACTTATCACAGCAGACAGCAGTAAGCAGGAGGTCACAAGCCAAAAGGTCCATTGCTTTCTAGTAGAGTTGTAAATAATTTGAAAAGTCTGTAATCAAGTAAATAATTTTGCATTCCTTGATACCTTTCCTGACACCTCTGTTTCCTTTGTCCGTTCTCCTCCTTTCTCTAGAATTTATGAAATTTAGATCTTACAGGTTGAAATCCTCAATGCTAGGCCCTGATGTTTTTTAATGCACGTTGTCTGGGGAAAGGGGAGAGAGAGGAAGATGTTTAAAGGTTTTTTTAATGGCTTTTTTTGTTGCCGTTGTTGACATAAAAATTTTGGTCATGGGCATAAATGGTTTTCTGCATGCTGTCCTTGAACTACCAACATCTGCTTCTGAAAGAAAAGCTGCCCCTCTTGGGGAAAACTCCAGTCTGAAGGAACCTACTGGCAGACATGAGATTCTCCTTTGGCCTGGAAGAAGGGATGGAGAGAAGCCGTAACTTCTGCACAATTTGATTCTCCAGGAAGAGCTCTTTCTGAAGGTATATTTACAAGGTGCTTTGCAGGCTGGTTTTGTTCAGACTCCAAGCTAATCCCAGTCAGGGGACAATTTATTGTGCTCACATCCATCTGAGCCTTAGCTCAATACCCTGCCCTCAGCAGAACTCATAGCCTCAGACTCAGTCCTGCACTTCTGGGGATGGCATGTGCTGGGACCCTTGTTCTGTATTCCAAGAGCTGGGCAGTGTCACACTTCATCCTGGAACAGGTTCAGAAAAAGTTGCATCTCCCTGCTATGAATAGCTGTGTTTCTTTCATGAATCTCTAATTATTCTGGCCTTGCTTTGTGGTGAAATACAGTCCTGTAACCTGACTGATTGTCATGTAAACATTTACAAATATTAATCCCTTGTCTTTACAACACCCTGAAACAAAATTGTACTTTTGTTTAATTATTTGTTTCACAAAACAAAATTGCTGAGGTATCTCCAAAGGGATTTTTAACCATAAAAGTCATCTATTTATTTCAGTGAAATTAGCCTACTGCAGATTAGGTTTCATCTTCAATAGCAAGCTAAAGCCCAGCTGTGCTTTGTCTCTGCTAAAATTGCATGTGAAAGTATGTCAATAGATGTAATAAAAACATACCTCTTCTGGCAGCAATACTGTGGCTGCTTTATACAGACAGAGCCAGAAAATTTAAAAAGGACTGAGTCTAGAATTGTTCTTCTGTTTTAGGGGCACTTTGGAAATCTGCTAGTTACATGTTTTGCATTTTTAAATACTGTAAAGCTCTGGCACACAGAAAATATGCCAATAGTAGCTGACTTGCTTGCTCTCCCCAGCCAGTATATTAGAGATCTTGTCAGAATACACAGCTATGCTCTGGAAATCTTTTCTAGATGTCATAGATTTCTGATAATATTCCTTCATAGTGCCTAGAACCTGGGTTCATAGGGTTTTAAGCCACTATAATCCTCCTGGAAGGCAGGGAGTCTGTCCTGTACAGTGTCACGGGTGGCATTCAGCACATCATCTCCTCCTGATCTAATGAAGGTGAGAAGGAAGGGGGAAGATAAAGAAAAAGGGAATTTTAAAAAATCTAATCTTGCTACCATTCTTCTAGGAGATGCTGCACAAATCCCAAAGCATTTCTTGATGCACAAGTAGAAGGCAGGTCCCAGCAGGGGTAAGGGGGCCTTGCCCTTTCTTGTTGTACTGGAACCACGTGCAGTGCTGGTGGGTGTGGGGAAATGCATGTGAGTGAAGCAAAGGCATCATGTTCTGCTCCTTGGCAATCCCAGATTAGCTCCAGCCCACACAAGGCAGATTTGCACAGGTGCATCCACACTTGAGAAGCATCCCAAGGACAGCCTGAAGTAAGCAGGGGACCTTTAAACTGTTTTCACTCATCTCTTCCATTTTAGGACTGGATATACAATAGAGTTGTTGAAAAATCTGAAGAACTTGGTCTCCAGGAGGTGATGATGTAGGGAAGGACACATGGAGCAATGCTAATTCAGCAAGGGTGTAATTTCAAATTCTGCCCAGCATGTGTTTTCCTTCCAGGTCACCTCCATAATCAAGCAGCAGCAGTAGCTGCTGTCTTGCAAGGTGAGGTCACAGAAGCCTTTTCTGGCTTCTATAGCTTCTCCTTGTAAACCCAAGCAACCAAACAGTACCGATGACCTTGGATCCACAGTTACAAGGAAATTGCCTTCTTTTACCCTGGGCCAGCACCTTGAGGTACGTTTGTACCTCAGGCCTTTTGCTGCCTCTCATTCTGCTCCTACTCTCAGACACCATGCCAGGGGCTCCTCTTTTTGGTGACTCCTCAGCTTTACCTTATCCCCCTAAATGGCTGCACCCTCCCCTGTGCTGTACCAGTCTCAAAACTCTGCTTGGAAGCACACATGATGCATTCTAGATCAGAATCTAGATCGGAATCTAGATCAGAATCTAGATCAGTATCTCTCTATAAAGTCATACACTGAATGTACTCTTCAAAACATTATTCGTTTCAGATCAAGCAGTAGGCTGTTAGGAAATGACTGAGTTAAGTCTGTCTATTCAAAATCATGTTACATACCACCTTAAATCTTACAGTTTCTTGTCTGGTTTCAGTAATTTGATTTTGGGTTTGAAGGCTGAGTTTCATGGGACTACACAGAGTGTCATAATTTTCTTCACAGAAAGATGAATTTGTGTTCATTAACATACGCTGTTTGAAAATCCAGCAGTATTTGTAAGATTTACCTGCAAAAATTTCTTTTAAGACAGCTGGATAACACTTTTAACAAAGGAACACTGGGTGAGAATCACATACAAATTCTCTGCTTATGAGATATGCTGCTCCACGAAACATCAAACAAAAGCTCCTTTGTGAGGAGGAATTCAAATTTTGTGAAGAGGTAGCAGCAGCGCTTGATCCATCTATCACACAATCTCCTCCCAGAGAAGTCTTCAGTCCTAGCACTGAGGCAGTGCTCTGTCCAACAAGCTCCTGGACTTTTCAGGAGTCTTGCTGGTTAAAACCATGTTTTGGTATGTAATGTACTCAGCTTTCAGCTGAATGAGCAGTAGACTTGTTTTTATTACATGATCAAGACAGAACTGATACAAACTTGCTGCAACAGGAACAGCTTTTGGAGTTACTCTTTCCTTTCAACTTCCTATATCTCATTCTAAAGTATTTCTGGATACTTTACAAATGACTGGAAAAGGTCATGTTTCTGGATTTTGATAGGAGTGGTGGGGTAAAACTAAGCTTTCAACTGAAAAGTTACAGCCTGGGTCACAGCGCTCAAAAGACCAGTTATATCCGTATTACCCCAGTTCAAATCATTTGAACCAACATTTAATCATGTATCCAGAAGGAACCTCTTTCAAATTTCCTCATCACCCACAGTAATGAAAAAGAATCACACCAGCAATGTTTTAGGCATACCCAGGTTTCACATCATCACCAAAACACTAGGAAAACAGTCCTTTGTTCTTTCCAACCTGTGAGATGTAAGAGAAAGGGTCTGTAGTTATGTTTTCCATTTTCCAAAACTGCCTTAGTGGCTCTTGGACCTAAAAATTATTTTTAGATGTGCCTTGGCTGCACAGTCTTCAGAAGTCTTCAAGTGCAGAGTAGTTATTAAATCAATTGAAGTCAGAGGAACTAATCTCCCTGAAAAGCTTGGCTGCAGGAGCATACATCTACTCTGACTTTGATTTGGAAGTACCTAAGTTGCTGTAAGGCTTAGCACTCAGGAAAATTTATTCTTAAACAGAAGTTCAAATGTGACAAAGACACTGAAGCAACTCCTCTGTAAAATGGAATTTAAGAGACACAATGGTGGGAAGAAGGAGGAACAGTCACCAGTCTGTCAAGCATAATAAAAAGCCAAAGCAAACCAGCATTTGAGGCCAAGACATCTCTTACCTACAATTACTAACACAGGATCAGTAAAAATATCACTTTTTCAGAAAAAAATAACACATTCCAAACTACAGATCTCTTGAAAGAAACCTATTATCTAGCCCGATATTTGAAGCATCTCCAAGTGCTGGGCTAGATAAACTCTGCGGTTTTCAATTTTAATTTCATGTCTTTTTGTCACTTCCAGGTAGACCTGTCTGACCATTACAGCAGGGAATGTCACACAGCATGTGTTACAAACATGGTGCAGTTTGATACCCAATTAGTCTTCAGATTTTTGGAAAAGAAAACTCTATCTGTTTTCAGCTGTGTTGTAGCAAAGCCCTAACCTGATTCAGAGCAGGGTTTTTTTGCTGCTTTCAACCTCCACATTGCACATGTCAAAGGATAAGCAATAAATTCTGCCAGCAAACACACAGCCCTCCAAGTCCCAGCTGGGCACCTCCACTCTCCCACCCCATCAAGAGCAGCACAGAGTCACAGGGTCTGTAAATTCCAGATGCCATCTTGTCCCATTATGAGCCCCCAGCTAACAGCTCCCACATACTTCCCCTCCATCCACTGTGCAGCTTGGGAGCAGAGCAGCTCAGCCAAGGGCAACCTTGGGAGATTAGGTAAGGCTGACCAGAACTATTCCTACAGATTTCCAGGCACTGAAGACACTTTAGCTGGTGGGTGTGGAAAAGGCCCAAATATTACTGTACAATAGGTAGTATTTCAAAGGAAATAGGTAGTACAATAGGTAGTATTTCAAATAGGTAGTATTTCAAAGGAAAGCCAGGGAAGTGCTGTAAGGATAACTCAGGTCTGTCCATGCAGCATCTGGTAACATGACTGAGAAAGACAAAATTCTGAGCTTCTAGGTCTAGACCTGGACCTCAGCCAGGTACACTGGCAGTAACCACAAAAGCTGCCTCTTCAGAAGACATGAAGCTGTTTCCAGCAAAAGCCTCTAGCAAATGTGTAACATATTAATCTACTTATGTGAATTTTAAATCATACCATTCTGAAGAATGCTTACATCTGTGGCTTTCTGAGTACTTTTCAGCACTGTGAAAAACTGAAAATGGAGAGATAACAGTACAAGACCATCATCTGCAACACAGGATGACCACAAATCATTCAGATCAGCATTACTAAAAGTAAAAAGCCAAAAATTCGTAGTATTTTCATAATACAAGTAGATTGGATTTAGTAGACAGAGGTCACAAAAGTTGTGGCTTTGTTGTGTTCTCAACTGTGCTTGGAACCAGGCTTTACCATAGCTAAAATAATGTTAGTTTTATGCTTGATGGCACTGAAGAAAGTTGTGTGCTAACAAAGACTTTCTTAAGCAACAAGATCCCAATTTAACCTATGTCAAGGCTAATGCTGCTGACCATGCTTTTTCCTGTTAATTAGACAAGCTGCAGATAAACAAATTAATAGGTGAAGCTTAAAAGACTGGCCTGTCTTTTAGTTTTTAAAAAGCACCCCCAACACAATTCAGTGATGATTCCAAAACTATTTTCATTGCACTAAGTATGTATATGAAAGAAAAAGAACAAAAACAAAACAAAAAACCCCACAACCACATGCTGTGCTCTTTGCTGGTAAATGCTCTGTGCATGCAGGTATCCATATAGGATATGCCTGGCTTAGTGGATTCTCTAGTTTTGGGGCTAGAACTTTAATTTAATGCTAACTAACCATCACCACTACCAGCTCTCCAGATGCTGCACAATGTAGACTAGAAGGATTATTTCCCCAGTATGTATTAGGTGATATGTGCAGGATAACTTTGTATTTCTTGCTGTGTTTTTGTGGCATTATCCTACCTTAAGCATTTTTACTTCTAATCCTTGTATAAAGCACAAAAAAAAAAATTCACAGGAGTTATGTCTTCTGCTTCAGGTTTTAAATTAAATTTTTACCCTCTACTAGTTTTCCCAGCAGAGCTAGTCAGGGGGAAAAAGCCTTATATTTTAGGCAGTAATTGTGGTCTCATGCATATCAAGTTGACTCTGGAGTAATTCAACTAAAATCAAAAGAATCATATTCATACAACTGCTGGATTTGAAGTAACAGTAAGGAAGACTGATGAAAACTGCCTGTTGGAATCTTCATCCCAAAATTGCTATTGGAAAAGGAAAAAAATCCAACCAACCAGTTTTAGTTTTCAAATTGTGAAGGGGTGAATCTCTAAATCATAAGCAACCTTCCCTCTCTTCCCATGTCTTAAATCGAGAGCTACACACGGCTAACATGAAATCAAAGCCCACAAAATACGAAATCTTAATACTCACTTCTTTTTAGAACAGAGACAAAAGCTTCTAAAAGCATTATTGTGAACAAAGATCCATCTTCACCCAGAAGCAAGGCAAAAGAGCTAACTCTACAAAGTATTCTGCAAAGAAAATATTTTAGGATAATATTTCTGGGTTAGGACAGTACTATGTTTATCATTAAATGTCAGGTATTCCCAATAGAACTTCCTTAAATATGGTGTGAACAAGATGAGACTTGCAAAAATTCTAGGGCATTTTTCAGTTGTAATTATCTGCTGAGCATGATATATACCAATGGAAACATCAGACCCCAGAGCTACCTTTGGTTACAGTTTTAGGATGAAACAGGAGAAGGAAGAGTTAAGTCCACAGAAAAACATGAAAATCCCAAAGACAGAACTGGGAACATTGCTGTTGCCTGGCAGGATTGTGAGGTGAGCATCTGCCTCTCACTGAGCAGAGAGATGCCCATGTTATATATAGAAAGACATGCTGAGCAGAAAGGTGAATTAACTTCCCATCTACTAGAGCTTCAAATTTCAGGAAGATTTCTGCACCAGTCTAACTGGGGTTCTTGAATTTAGGTTTGTGTGTCGGGCTTTTCACATACAATGAAGCTCCTTCTCTTGCCTTTTAGTGCTAGGGAGCTCTTGAGAAATCAGGGCTATATATTCACAAAAGAAGAGGATTTAAACCAGGGATTTAGACATGTGCCATAAATCACCAGCAAGCAAACATTTGGGTAAAAGGCTAAAGCACTATGATTTACTTCCTCAACGGGATTTCTGGCTAAGGTGCCCTGAAATGGTCATGAATATAAGATGCTTAAATGACTGTAAAATAATTACTTTTAAAATATGAAGAATGATTTAAAGATTAATTATTCACAATCCCCTTAATACCTGCAACCCATTTTTTAATCGGCCATTTTTCCTTTTCATCCTAAAAACCACACATATTCCAAGACCACTGCAGGTATTCCATGGTGCTGTCTTGTGTCTTCACAGCATTAAGAATAAGAAAAAAAGCACGCAGTGTGACAAATTTAACAAGTATTTACAACCAGTTATGCTAGCAACAAACAAACTGTAACTCCTAATCACAGAACTCACATAGCTGAAATGCTCCATGGATAAATATTACATTAACAAGTAGAGCTTAATGCAGTAAGAGAAGGGCTGAGAGCACAGTGTTAATTTACATGAACACTGCATTTTGATAATTGCTGTATCAGTGTAAAGGTGACACTACAAGTGAGGTCACTGAGCTGAGTTCTCACTTAACAGAAATACAAATATATTGAGGGATGGAAGTGCACAGATAAGGTAACCAGGCAATCTTGCAGTCATTTACTGAGCTGTAGCAATCGATGCAGGTCTAAGGCATTTTGAACTACTGGTTTCAGGCTGTAGGAAGTTACTCCCCTTCTGCTTGTGTCTTGTTTTCATAGTGTCACCAAAGTGCAAAGAAAAGGGCTGATGCAGATTTCAGGAGGCAGCCCTGGAAAGACAGCAGTGCCTGAAGATTGCCATGAGCCAACAGAAAACCTTGACAACAATCTCCATCCCACTGGTGGCATATCCCATGAAATGGAATTGTTGCACACAAGTTAGCCATATACGATTGCCTCAGTTGACCATATTTTGATAGAACAATTGTTTCTCTTCTCACTTCTGCACAAGCTGACCTGATCCTGCTGCAGCCCATAGAATCACAGCAACTAAACAGAAGAATTATCAGTAAAATAGTTCAATTACAGATAGTTTGTGGATAAGAGTAAATTCACTTTAATTTTGTAGGGAAAAAAGTCTGTGTTAATCCATCATCAAGACCACTTGAAACAAAGGGAAAAAATATTTAAAATTCCTTGGATGACGTCAATATTTAATTGACTTCAAGGACAAAATGAGACAATTTGTTTGTATGCTCTCAAAAAACACATTCTGGATTTCAACAGTTTGGGGAAGGAATACCTTATTCTCTGCTTTTTGTGTGAACTGGGCAACACAGAGCCCAGAGAGTACCTGAAAATACAGACCTACCAGGGTGAGCTGTGTAAGCACAGAGGTCATCTGAAAAAAGCTGGTAAACCATTCATCACCTGTGTCAGAAAACAGATTAGAAATACCCAGGCAGCTATATCAACATGCAAAATCTGCCAGCTCTTCCAAGGACAGGGATCTCATTTCCTAAGCCCTGCTCTGCTTTTCTGGGATCTGATCTCAGGCCAGTAAGCAGCCTCCCAAGGGGAGGAAGTCTCATCAATGCAAATCTGAATGAGTAACCTACCTGTGTGGCAAGGAGATCAAAACCATTCTGTCAACCCAAGCAGACACTGAGGGATACAACTCTTCTTTGCCTTGCAGCTGGCTCAGAGGAATGTCCATGGAAATATTTAAATCTTGTAACAGCCTAGCTGTTCTCCTTGATTCCCTGTTTTAAGCAAGCTTCCTGAACAGCTGCTGAAGGGAATCACTCACAATGTTTCTTTCAGGTAAGATTGCTGCACTGGCGTAGCAAAGCATATACAGAAACAAGTCCGCAGCCACAAAAAGATCTCATAAAACCCCATCTTTTTAAATTGTTGTACCTTTACCAGCATATTCCCTTTTCCTTTCCATTGCATAAAACTATAAACGAAGTTATAGAATTACTATGCCTTGCCAGAAAGTTTTTGCCTATGTTGAAATTGCCTTATTTAACAATTATTTATCTCGTTGCAGTTTAGAGCAATGAGATATTATCTTTCCATGTGCTTCTCTGGCCCACTAAAATGAGCAAGGAGCATGATCTGATGCATGGCTGTTACACTCTCTGTCCCACCTGACCTCATCTATGCAGTGTAATAAAAGCAGTACTGCAAATCTTTAACATGACTGTTAGTAATGCCAATATACACATCTTGCTCAAAACCAGTGTATACCTACACCTGTCTGGAGGGATCCATTTGTATACTTGAACTCTGTGCTGTCCAACTAGTTTCCTCTTCTTCTTCTGTCCCTGGCCAAGACATGTTGGAGAGAGCAGGATCCTGCCAGCCTCACTGACTCCCAGCTTCCCCCTCCTGGTAAGGCAGGTTTGATGGCAGAGACTGAGCTCCACTCCCAACCACATGGGATTTCTCCTAGTGCTAATTTCACATCTCCTGGGAGAGAAATATAACGAGAACTGGCTACGAAGCAGTCATTTCCATTTGTAAATGGGATAGCACAAAAGAAGAAATGAGAACAAATTTCCATATGTACAGTCTCTGCTAAACAATCATCTCTGCAAATCTCTCCCCAGCATGTGGTGCGTGCTGCCTTTATGGGATCAGGCGCACAACCAGAATCATTAATTAATCCAGGCACCATCACATCAGCTCAGAGGATCCACTGGAACAGAACTGCATCTGACGAGATCTCACACAGTTCATGGGCAATGGTGTGGCCACAAGGATTAGTCATTCTACAGTTAAATTTGGGCTAATTAATGAATGCTGCATCTCAAGCAGGCCCAGATTGCATACAAGTATCTTTGCTTGACAATCACTACATGTCAAAACAACACCTCTCCACATCCTCATTTTTAAACTAAGATACCAAGATGCCCAACCAAGAGAGCACAGTGGCTACAGAGGCTGACTGGGCATGGGCAAAGCCAGTGTGGAAGAGGCAGAGTGTCCATAATTTACCCTAACTAGCTGGAGAAGAACCAAAAGATTGCCTTTTTTTTTTTTTCCCGGAGGGGGGACAGGGGACAGAGTATATGACTCACCCTGCTGAAATAGGCGGTTTTTCTGAAGGCAGTATCACTCCTGATCTTGACAAGGAGAGTAATGCCAATTTCTTTGGCAATAATTAGCATACATAACAGAGAGGACAGAGGGTTCATTTTCTTCCCTTCTCCTTTATTTTCAGTTGGCTCTTCTACTGATTCTACATGAATTATTACTAAAAATCAATGCCTCATGCTGAAGTAAATATTCTGGATGAAATGGAAGAGCTTCTCAAATTTTATGCATGGTCACTGAATGCAGCTGATTTTTGCACAGGAAATGGACATTTAAAAAGAAAAGTAACAGTTTGTTTTACTGGTTCTTTTCCCTATTTGAAAATCTAAAATGCACAATCTGGTTGTCCAGCCACCATATATCATCTTACTGATTCCTTTAAAAAGATCTTTTTAACAGATACTGGTACATCCAGGATAGATCTTGAAAGTTCTGGTTCTTGTATCAAATTTTCCAACACAAATTTTAGCACTCTACACATCTGCTCACACTATATTCATCATCATATGGGTCAAAACTGCTCTCAATACGTATTTTTTTCCCCTTTCAAGAATTACTTATCATTGGGATTTGCCTCAGTGTTCACTTTTCTGCAGAACTGCAAGTTAACTATGGATAAAAGACCTTGTGTCCTTCAGTAAGTACTGGCCTCAAGTGAAGAGCTCAGCTGCAGTCAAAGTTTGTCGCAACAAAGAAGCCTGATTAAATAAGTGAATTTTACCATTTGGCAGAGTCCTTCAGCTGTTCATAAAAGTCAAAGACAATACTAAGTGTTTTGATCAGAAACTGTGCTTAAGTCTTTGACTTGCATCCTTGATGACCTTTCAATCACATTTGAATACATTTCAATTACCAAGGCAGAAAAATTACCCTGGCAGATGGACCGAGGTCATTACCAATTTACTAACATCTCTGTCTTCCCTTTTGCTGAAGTCCCTGTATCTTCTATGGCTTATATAATAAATATAATAATAAACTATTTTAATTCTGTGTTGGGTTTATGCAAAAGAGAGTGATGTAGTTTAACTTGTTTTAAATCCTAACCCAAACTACAACAGATGTTATAATTGTGGGTATAATATTTTAGAAGCTGTGGCATCATTTGTGTCTCCATTTTGATTTGCTACTGGAGGCCTTAAAACAATAAATGGAAGCACAAAGAAGGACAAGAGTGTAGCAATGTATTTGCACNCAATAAATGGAAGCACAAAGGACAAGAGCAGAAGGGTGACTCAAATGCATCGGCATCACTAGACAAAAAATACGAAAAACTAAACTGTTTAAGTGATCGAGTCAACCTCCAGTAAAAAGGAAGAGATGTCACAGGTGGACTGAGAACCCAACTGGGAAACACCAACAGAACAAAAAAAGCAAGAATCAAACTCACAAATCTGAAAAAAATTATCTCTTCACTAAAAAGGAAGATTTTAGTGAAGAGATACCTCAGCTCATCAACACTGATCTAACAGTCCACTTGGAATATGGGTAAGGAATGGGCACTAAATGCCACCTTAAATAACAAATTATCTAAATCAAGTACGTTATAAGAGACTAAAACATTCAAGTACTCTTGTTAAAAAAATACTTTTTTTTAGAAAAGTAGACTGTAAGAAAGATTCAATAACAATATATTTTTTCAAATNAAAAGCAGAAGGGTGACACAAATGCATTAGCATCACTAGACAAAAAATATGAAAAACTAAACTGTTTAAGTGATCAAGTCAACCTCCAGTAAAAAGGAAGAGATGTCACAGGTGGACTGAAAACCCAACTGGGAAACACCAACAGAACAAAAAAGCAAGAATCAAACTCACAAATCTGAAAAAAATTATCTCTTCACTAAAAAAGAAGACATAAGAGGCTTCCTCAGCTCATCAATACTGATCCAACAGTCCATTTGGAATATGGGCAAAGAATGGGCACTAAATGTCACCTTAAATGACAAATTATCTAAATCAAGTACATTATAAGAGACTAAAACATTCAAGTACTCTTGTTAAAAAAATACTTTTTTTTAGAAAAGTAGACTGTAAGAAAGATTCAATAACAATATATTTTTTCAAATCTGAATTGGCTCTTTTTATTCATAAAACTAAAGAAAGCGTGTGTGTCAACACAAGCAGTTGAGTGTGCCTCAGCAGGGACAACAGCCAACTCAGCTTGCCTTGTGCCTTTGATGCACACATGTAACCCTTATCTGCAAAACAGATAGCAAATGTCATGTGGCAAAAGAGACCCCCAAAAATGATCAGTGTGTAATATCAAGTTAGGACTAACTAGGGTGGCCCTTAACAGATAAAAACAGGTGCAGTCTTTTGAGCCTTCTTTCAGAGCTAATGATGCCAGTTTTGTCGCAGTCTGAAGACTTAAGATGGTCTACAGTGAGGAGCTGTAGGCTTGGCACAGGTTAACCAGCAGCCTAATTATAGCTGTCATCTCATTAATGCATAAAAATTTTATTGCTTTCCTCTTGGAGATATAAGTGGACTTAATCTTGTATCTCAATCAGTCTTAACAGACATTAAATACAAGTGCTGTCAGTAGCCAACTTCTTTGATGAAGGCAGCAGTACATAAAGCTGAATTGAATTAAAAATTAAATTACTGCTGCAGAACTCGCATAATGGTAGAAAAATTCTGTAAAAAGTCTTAAGTAAATGTTAACATTTTCAACAAAATAACCACTGTCTTTGATTAATGTAGATCAAATCAGACTATACATTAATTTGGAATAATCTATGAACTGTCATGGAAGTAATTTGTATCATCTCAAACCCAGTACAAATTTGTCAAAGTACTACATGTATTACAAGGTCTTGATGTAATTAACTTCAGTGATTAAAACTCATAAAACTCTCTGTGTGTCCTTGGCCAAGCACAGCACTGCCATAGTCTCTGTTTCAAGAGAGCTGATGGGTCAGCACTTACTCTTGTAACACAAGTACAGGAAGGTTACTGCAGGCAGACCTGTGCAGTTGGTTACACCACTGTGCCTGCACTGAGATAAAATCATACACACTTTATGTAACTCCACAGAAATTGGGAAGATACAGAAAGTGCAAGTGCAAGCAAGACAAAATAAATCCTAAATCACTCCTCAGTTTTTCAGAATCATGCTGAAGACGTAGCACTCTAAGATGTGACATCTGGCTCTATGGCAGGTCTTTCTTACTTTTTCACTTTGTTAGAAGCCATGCTCACTGTATCACCTGCATATCATGTTGCAGCAACAATGATTATTGCTTTTGATGGGATAGTAGTTATATTGGATTAGATTCCCAAAGGGAAACATGCTTTTCCCAGGAAGCTTCAGCTGGAGGCTCCCTCTGGAACTGCCCCCAATGCTGGGCTCAGCTCTTTGCCTCCTTTGGAAGCTGCTCCATGGCTCAATTACAGTCACTATATAAACACCCCTGCATTTTCTGTAACCTTACAGATTGCACACTCTCCTGTGGCAAAATGGAAGACAGAGGTCCTCACCCTGTTCCAGAGACTACATTTGGTTTCTATCCAAGGAATGCTTGAAGTGAATCAGACTTTCCAGTATGGCCCACAACCGGCAGAAACAACATCCTTACAGATGTTTCCAGATTGTCTTTAGCATTCTCCAGGAGGCATCAAGAGCCCAGACCATGGAAAGCATATCTCACTATTTCACATTACTTGAGTAGTGGGCAGTAAAGGTGAGGGCAGATTTTCAGAGGAACAAGAAAACCACACAAATAAAAACAAGAGCATCATAAAGGACCCCTAACCTATGCACAACAGACACACTAAGACAGATAATCCTGAGGGAAAAAAAGGGGAATGGAACCAAAAGAGCTATTTCACCTCACAAGATACATTTTGACAATTCTTCTAGACTGTCAAAGCAAGTAAATGCTGACTCTATCTCCTAGCTTCTCCTGTCCTCATCTCACAACCTTTCATCAGCAATACTGTTACTTAAAAAAGAAGTATGAGACAAATCTTGTGTGTTTGACTGCACTGCAGGAGACAGCTTGAGTGAGAGACAGAGCAGAAATGCTTATCCCAATGAAAAGGAGACACCTTCTCATTAGTGAGTGAGAAGGACTTTTTTAACAAGGACTTTTTTATCAAGTCCTTTTTAACAAGGACTTGACCTTTCTAAACCTGGCATAGGTCAAACAAATTAAGACATGACTAGTTCACTTTGATATACAATGCAGTAGATTTTTCATCTCCTGTTGCCACACAACACTCCTGGCAGCTCAAGAAGCACAAAAACCAATGCATGGATCTTCTAATACCATTTAGTTTCTGCTTCATGACCACTTCTTGCTCATCATTCTGTGCTTATTGAGCTCCATTCACAATCTCGAAAGATTTTGGTGTCACAGCAGGGCTGTGGAAAAGCACATCACAGGGAGGAATGAATGTGAATTACTAGTGACTGACATCAGGCACAAGAGCCAAAATTTACTCCCAGTTCCCCTACTGGTTTGCTACTTCTCCCTATCTCTTTGTTTCCCTTTGCTATTTGTAAAGCAACTGGAATCACAGAATTCTTCAAATGTTTTGGTCAAAAGTACAATACTGGGCAACAAGAGGATACAAACATCTATTGCCATATTTTGCTGCTCAGAAACCTGGCAATCTACTGTAACCTTAAAGAGACCAAAGCAGATTCAAATGAACTTAGGAGAAGAAACCATGCTCATTTGCTCTCTCCTCAGGAGTAGCAATTTTTGACAAACCAGGTTTATAAGGACAGGTGTTTTGGAACACTTTTGAGCAATTTTGTCTAACATGTTGCTAAGTGCAATAGAGATTTTACTAAAATAAAGACTGGAGCTACTTTTTTTTTTTTTCAGAAACAGCATCATGATGTAAAACTTGTAATATCAGGTTAATGCAAATTTAATGCTTAATGCCCATTAAATAGGTTAACTGACACAGTGATGTGCACAGACCTTCCTGATAGTGTCACCATCTGAGTCATTGAAACAACAGAATCATATTGCTGCTGCTAGGAAAGAGCTTTAACTGTGGTTGTTGTGATTTGGACAGCATTTATGTTCAGCATAAAAGTGAAAGATGGCCTCAAATGCCCTAGCAAGGCTCTGTGTCCCTTATGACTAAGCCGCACACAGGTTACAGTATAAAAAGGTTCAATCCCTGTTTTACACACTTGTGCTGGTAAAAGTTACAAGTGTATTTATTACATTATATGCTGTTTCAACCCAAGGAAGAGTTTTACTGAAAAGGTACAAGGCATGGATTTATGTGAGGTGTCCTGGTGGTACAGCCTGTGGGCATTCCTCTACTTGCAAAGGTGCCCTCTGCATAGGATGGCCCCAACCATACGAAGTGAGAACACAGAAGCAGCAGCTAGGTTCTGGCAGAAATCCCTTCATGGTTTTACCCTCTTTGAAAAGTGGTCCTTCAGAGGAATCCCAGACCAACTCCAAACATTCTTTAAGCAGCCATTAGTCCTTGAGAAATTTGGCATCTTCAGGTTACTTTGCATCACTCACGGATAACCTCTCCTAAATGCATAGACCAGAGCTTAATTACTTACATAATTAAGTACAATGTCTCTCCCTGTAACCAGGGCCTCTGTCCCTTACACCAAGAGCCACTGCACTGTCATGCTTCAAGTAAAAAATAACTTTGGGCTCCTTTAGATTTTTTTCTTTGTTGGCTTTGTTTTGCAGCATGACCCAGAATAAAAGGTTGGCACTGAACTGTTTATGGGATAAAAGACACAAATGCCACCACACACCTTGAAGCAGCTCAATAGCTGAAAAGAGCAACTTCCTGCAAAGAGTTGATGTGACAAAACTTGGACTCATTTTTGGACTCAGGCGATGGATCTTCAGGCCAGCACAGAGCAGCAAGTGTATTGAAAGCAGGCTGTGTAAAATTCAGCATGCAGATTACCCAAATTAGCTTTCTTTGAGACAGCCTCAGAGCTTGGAGAAGGTTTCTTAAAAACAACACCTTGATGGTTCTTTTTAAGGCTATGAAAGTGTCTGTGAAAGAAACAAGGCTGACTGCAGTAAATGGAAGGCTTAACATATCTAGGATAAGCTCCTACTTAAATTTTCATATGACATAATAAGGCTCAGATTTAAATCCTTTGGTCTTTGTAGAAAATGAGTTTACCTGACAAAAGAAGATTCAGACATTTAAATCTGGTACTGACAAAATAGTGGGGATTTTGCTACCAATTTTAAAGGATATATGTCTGGATTGCCAGGGTATGATGCTCTTTGTTGCACAGTGACAACCACACCCAGCAACTCAGCTGGGAGCTGAGCACTCAGTAATAGGAGGGACTTGGCTTGAAAGTAGGGGAAATACTGATGCCTACCTCATCTTGAAAATACACTATATCCTTGCAACAGTTATTCCAGGACTTCACATTTATGAATACACGACAGGACCTCCTCTCACAGTCCTCTCCTGCCCCACCCTGCAAACTATCCCCACACCATTCCACCTGAGAAAACAAGTACATTCAATATTTTAGTAAATAGCAGCATGAGTATTAAAATTATGTATCTCTCTAGTAAAAAAGCTGGAGTAGAGGACAGGAAAATAAACAACTTTTTGTCTACTTCAGTGAAAAAAAGATGACACAATTTTGCATCGATCAAAATACTTCTATCAAATTAATTTGTTTAACAAATAACTACCAGGCTTCTGGAAAGTGTTGGATTTCCTAACTTTCATGAAAAGCATTTAGAAAACAAAAGGTGACACTTGTGTCTGCTCTGAATCTATAAATTTCACTTGAAGCAATTTTTGCTGTAATTTTTCCATCTACTTGATTTTCTTGCTGCAGCATTTGGTTACCTTTCAGCTACAAACTTCCCTATATTCAGAATCATTCTGTGAATGGAAATTATCTCACCCTTTCACCAGCCCCCCGCTCTTCTCCAAAACCTGCCAAGCTCTGCTGCATGCTCTTTTACCATTAATTCTCACTCTCATGAACAAAGTGGACCACCAAGCACAGGATGTGAGCAGACCAGTAATATGTGTCTCCCAGGCAAAGATTTCTTCTTCCCCAAAACCGGAGGGAGAACAGGACAAATTCAGAGACACCTTTACAGTCCAGTTCAGCTCTCAGGGAAGTGCAGTGGTTTCTGCTCCAGGCTGCATCTCTGCCTAGGCCACAGGGCATGATCTGTAAGCACTAACAAGCAAGACAGAAGGATGCAAAGAAGTCACAGCATACACCAGCATTAAGATTTTGTCCTGCATCCTGACACAGTTTCTGATCAGACTCCGTAAATAATTTAAATAACATTTACATATCAAAAGAACACAACTGTCCTTGTTAACTTAAGCATGAATTTCTGAGTAAGAAAAGTGTGGTCAATTCCCACTCTTGACTAAAAGCCAAATGCTGACAGAGGCAATTGTTCTTCACCTCTGGAACACAAATCTGAAGTGCTCCCCATACTTCCCTTCTCCTTTTCCTCATCTCCAACTAAGTGTCAAATCTTGCCTCTAGCCTTTCAAAGAAACCTGCCAACCTGGCTGTATATACTTCAGCCCCACACTTGGAGATGCCTGAAGTGTTTTGTCTGAGTGGTTTCTTCTAGGAACTGGCCTGAGGGAAAGGAGAAATAAAAACTTTAAAAAAATTCCAAAAGCAAATAAACAATGAATGGTCTTGTAGCAAGAAATGTAAGGTGCTCCTAACTATACTAATACATCAATTCAATCTTCTTAAAGGATTATTATAATACAGAAATGGTAATGTTATTCCTCAGTTTTCTAATATCACTGTTGGAAAAAAAACTAAGAGTATGCAGTCTTAGTTCGGCATGAATAAGTACTTAGGGTTAAAATGTATAAAAATATTTNAAAAAAAAATTCCGAAAGCAAATAAACAATTTATGGTCTTGTAGCAAGAAATGTGAGGTGCTCCTAACCGTACTAATCAATTTAATTTTTTAAAGGATTATTATAATATAGAAATGTTAATGTTATTCTTCAGTTTTCTAATATCACTGTTGAAAAAAAACTAAGAGTATGCAGTCTTAGTTCGGCATGAATAAGTACTTAGGGTTAAAATGTATAAAAATATTTAGGCTAAACATATTCTTTCAAAGTTATTCACCCTCTCAGTTCTTATTCACTACCTGTCTTTAACTAGTAGGAGGGGAAAGTGCTCATAGTTCTCCTGGAGCTCATCCCAGTGGAGTAGATTTGATATACACTAGATTTCTGAAAGCTCTGGTAACTTTTCTTCATATGGCAAAAGGGAAGACTGTCCCAGGATGCCTAAGCAGGACTCACTGAGTCAGTGAGATGCGTTCAAAGTCTCACTCCTTGACTTTCCTGATCATTTAGGCATCAACTCACCTGTACATGGGGTTTTGACTTAATATGTTTCAGGTGCTTGAGGTGCTTCTGATTTGGAAAAGAAGTACCAAAAGTAATTCTCCAATAACCAGNCTGGAGTAGATTTGAAATACACCAGATTTCTGAAAGTTCTGGTAACTTTTCTTTATATGGCAAAAGGGAAGGCTTTCCCAAGACGCCTAAGCAGGACTCACTTAGTCAGTGAGATGTGTTCAAAGTCTCACTCCTTGACTTTCCTGGCCATTTAGGCATCAACTCACCTGTACATGGGGTTTTGACTTAATATGTTTCAGGTGCTTGAGGTGCTTCTGATTTGGAAAAGAAGTACCAAAAGTAATTCTCCAATAACCAGAATGTGCAGCCTCTTTGGAATTTTCTTTATTGCATGAATCAGTCACTGACTGGGAAATAGCAGTGGAGAAGACTGGACATCCTTGAAAATCCAACCTCACAGGGTATTGAAAACCCAGCTTTCCCTTCATTCGGTATGCAAAACACACAATCCAGCTAAAAACAACAGAGCACCTCAGATCTGCTTCTCCAGTGTGCTCTTGGAATTGCCATTAAAACCTCATTTTTAGCCTCTGATCTTTCCAATCTTCTTTCCACTTTAAAAGATCTCTGGAGGTGGCAGGAGCAATCACCATCAGACTCTCTTAAATGAGCAGCTCCAGGCTTTTGAGATTTTGCTGAACACAGAAATACATTGACACAAACAGCCCTGGAAACATAGAACTAAAAGATGGCTTATAGCAAAGGAAAAGGTTATTTTCAGGAATTATCCTGAAATTGTAGACAAAGGAACTTCTACCCAGTATTGTTTCCCATGAATTTACATGACAGTAATAATGTAACAGTCAAAATGGAAACTGTATTTTCTGTTTCTGAGAAAAAGAGGTACTTTCTGTTAGTTTTGTGAATTTGGGTATGCATTAGTTCAGCCCCCACCTTGGGAGGCAGAGTCCTCAGGCTGGCACATGGCATGCCAGGGCAGAGCAAGGAAGAGGAGTCATTCCAGTTTCACATCAGGAGGATTTTTTTCTTCCATGTGATTTTACATGGTAAATCCAGATTGTTCATCAATCACTGACCTTTCCAAAATCCTCTTTAATAGTTAATTCTGCATTTTATAATTTTAAGCAAAGTCTGTGCAGCAGGAGACCATGTGTGAACAAGATGAAAGAGAAAGCTTAACAAAAACCAGCCTCCCCATGTTCCACAGCTCTTAACCCAAAAGATCCAAGACAATAAATGCCCAGCACTTAAATACACCTCCAACATCAAAGCATTTTACAGACCCCACATACCCTGCAATAAAAGACTTGGGGAATATAAAATGGTCCTCTGTCAGGATACCCAGTCAGTAATTCCGGTGTAAGTACTCCCTGCCAGGAGATTTGTACCAGCTTCCCTGAGGGCCTGCTCCTTATCTCACCAATATCCCTGTAAAAATCTTTCAGACTCTGTACCTAACTGAGCAACTGTTGTGTCTGAAACTAAGCATCATGTGGATGTAGAAAAGGCATCCAAATGTACAATGAACATGTATAATATGTACATCCATTGCTGCAGAAAGCAGAGAATCTTACTGGAATTTGCTTCCATGATAGATGTGAAGGATCTTAGAAAGAAGAAAGAGGAGGTGCAGGCACAAAGTGTAACAGAGAGGAAGACTTTTATACAGAGCAGTGGAAGGAGACTCAGAGGAGGAAGAGTTCAGACTTAAGACTGGAGATGCCAATGGAGCAAAACAAGCGGACACCAGCACTTGTTGATGCAAATGCTGCAGCACAAGGAAGGGTTGGACTCGAGAGCTGGGGCACAGATGGCCAAAGGAAAGATACAGTCCAACATTCAAAGAACTATTCCTTTTAACAGTTGCATCCATGATTGCATAGAGATGAAGGAATTAATTTTGAATTAATTTTTTACCAGGTAAATGATATTTTAATCCTTTTTGCCCTTTAAACACATTGGTTTAAAATTTAATAAGAACCACTGGTGATCTTATTGAATTCCTGATTTTTTTTTGTAATCTGTCGCAGTAATTTTTATAAGAAATACTGGATTAGTGAATCATGCTGTAAAGTTTAATGAGTTAAAAGGTGATGATTTTATACAAATGTAGGAATGAAATAAGAGCTGTAGCTGTGGATGTCAATTCAAATTCTATAATAATGCAGTAAATAATGTGATAGAAGTATCTAAGTGAATTCATGCTCTGTGCAAAGTGTTTTTCTATCCGGAAATGCAAGTATTTTTAATTTTGATAATGAAAATGAAGTTTTTTCCTAACTAATTTTCAGTTTCTATTTTCTCAGAAAATATGCAGGAAGATGTTTTTCATAAGTAGCTATAAGTTAGAAATACAATGTGAATCTAAAATTGGTGTTCTTCCTCTTACCACTTACAAAGTGGCTACAATATAGGTACTGAAAGTAGAGCAGGTCTCATACAAGGAAAGGCTGGGAGAATTGGGGTTGTTCAGCCTGAAGAAGAGAGGGCTTTGGGGTGACCAATTGTGGCCTTCCAGTAGCTGAAGAGAGCCTACAAGAAAGGAGACTATTTACNATATCTAAGTGAATTCATGCCATGTGCAAAGTGTTTTTCTATCAGGAAATGCAAGTATTTTTTATTTTGATAATGAAAATTAAGAAGTTTTTTCCTAACTAATTTTCAGTTTCTATTTTCTCAGAAAATATGCAGGAAGATGTTTTTCANACAGATGAAGCTTTTTCACAAAATCATTTCAGAGAAGTTCTTTTCCAGTGATTATTTGTAAACATGACAAAATACAACCTGTTTATCCTATCCATCTTCTAGGAGGGGATCCTAGAAAAGGAGAAAAGTCNAGGGATGTCCCCATCCCTAGAGCTATTGAAGGCCAGGCTGGATGGAGCTCTGAGCAACCTGGTCTAGTGGGAGGAGTCCCTGCTTATGGCACAGGGGTTGAAAATACATAGTTTTTAAAGGTCCTTTCCAACCCAAACTATTCAATGATTCTTTGAAATTAAAGCTGGCAGAATTGTAAGAGCTCAGCACTAAAGGACTCAGTATGGGCCAGACTTTCTGAAGGTCTTAGCTTTCCAAAGGTATTGTCAAGCTCTTCTGTGCTAGTTGGAAATCCCCTTAAGTCATCTACTATCACACTTTACAACAACAACAATCATCATCATCATCATCTTCTACTTTTTGTGTGTTTGTGATTGCTCAATTTTTCTTACAGAAACAGATGAAGCTCTTTCACAAAATCATTTCAGAGTTCTTTTTCAGTGATGATTTGTAAATATGACAAAATACAACCTGTTTAACCTAGCCATCTTTTAGGAGCGGATCCTAGAAAAGGAGAAAAGTCCCGTTTAACTTGTTTAAATCCCATGATTATATTTTGATTAAACAGCCCAAGAACTGAAATATAGTGCTCAGACATCCATAACTTCTAAGAGCACAGCTTCAACATATTTTTAACCAAACCTAGTTAAGATTATTTGCTTCAATAGAGTGGATCTCTGCAATCAATGCTTACTGCATATGTTTCTTTGACGAAACTCATATAATTTAATGCATGTCTCTGCATAAAAACTTCCCTTTAAGAAAAGTTAATCTAAAAATCTGAATCGTAGCATTTAATTTCCAAAATTGTGATTTACCATGNTTCTTCTGCTTTTTTTGTGTGTGTGATTGCTCAATTTTTCTTACAGAAACAGATGAAGCTCTTTCACAAAATCATTTCAGAGTTCTTTTTCAGTGATGATTTGTAAATATGACAAAATACAACCTGTTTAACCTAGCCATCTTTTAGGAGCGGATCCTAGAAAAGGAGAAAAGTCCCGTTTAACTTGTTTAAATCCCATGATTATATTTTGATTAAACAGCCCAAGAACTGAAATATAGTGCTCAGACATCCATAACTTCTAAGAGCACAGCTTCAACATATTTTTAACTAAACCTAGTTAAGATGATTTGCTTCAATAGAGTGAATCTCTGCAATCAATGCTTACTGCATATGTTTCTTTGACTAAACTCATATAATTTAATGCATGTCTCTGCATGAAAACTGCCTTTTAAGGAAAGTTCAGCTAAAAATCTGAATCATAGCATTTACTTTCCAAAATTGTGATTTACCATGTCACACAAAGGCTGAAGCAAATCTGGAGATTTCTGTTTATAATAAATGGAACCAACCAATAAATATTACTGCAACTAGTCAATTCTGTGACTAGAATGTCAAACTTCATAGAACACTGGTAGTTAAATTGCCTCACTGAAGAGAAATTACATGGATTTGAAAGGATTATAAAAGGATGAAATATCCCAGCTGTTCTCATTCTCTTAAGGCACTTTTATTAAAATATTTGCTGGAGGCAGGGTTGTCCTGATGCTCAATTTTCACAGACACTTTAGAGCCATGTAGAGCTTTTATAGAATGGAAATTGTTAAGTATGGCAGCAAATACAGAAAATCAGTATTAGAATCTTTTTCTTTTTCAGGTATCAGATCAAAGAGTTACTTGTCTTGAAGCTGATTTTTAAAAAATCTATTGTGTAAATAGAATAATAGATTTTCCGTCTTGTTTGAGGAGAAAGGTACTGTACTGATCACTAGGTATTATGCACTTGCAATGTTAAGGATTTTATTAATTTAATTCATCTATTTAAACTGTGGCTTTCATTAACACCATTAGAAATTAACTACTGAAAAAACGGTGGGATCAAAAGCGAGAGGTGCATTCTCTAGGCAACACTGCATTGTGAATTTCAATCAGATAAAGGAACAGAAACAAAAAGAAGCAGCTGGATCAGAACTGTTCTCCCTTTTTTTCTCATGAGCTTGTGTGAAAGCTCATTACCAACTACCAGCTATTTTTGTAGGGAATAAGCCCGGGATGCTCTCCAGTTCTTAAAGGAAAAGTCTACCTAATACTAATCAGTATTACTGGAATGAGATCTCATCACAAACATCAGTTGAAAGAATAAAACAGAGCTGCTTTCTCATTAGTGGGCTCCAATTCAGACACTGCATCTAATCTGTGATAATACCAGATTCACTCAAGTGTGTGCACGTGTACACACACACCTGCAGGCAGAGATTTCCTTCTAAACCTGAACAGCTAAACACACTCTGTTATAAGAGAACATTTGACCATGTTTACTGATTTTTAAACATGCCCAGCAAACCTGAAGAGTGAAATAGCCTTGCTTTCTTACTCTTTCTATTTTAACAGAAGAACTGTAACAAATTTTTTGTGAATTCATTACTAGATTAAGGAAAAAAAATATTTTCAAGCACTCAACAGCAGGGTGGTGAGGTGAGAGACAGAATAAAAGAGATCTTTTTATTATATTAATCACATTCATTTCATATTCAAGGGGATTTTAATAGATGCCAATCCAGGAGAAATTACTTCAATTACTTTAATTACTTTTCCTTCAAAACTATGTATAAAAATGACAAACAAGAATTATGAAACTGATTTCCACATACTTGCCTCTTAGTCCTCAATGAGTGTTAGTTTTTCTCTCTCCATTTTCTTTTTCCTTTCAGTTTTATTTTCTTATTAAATCTGCAGCATGGGACATATTGCCCTGAAAAGGACTATCATTCTTCTACATCACTGTCAAGGATATTTTATTCTGGTAAAACCAACAGATTATACAGTGAACTGGCAACTCATTCTCCAGCTATGGAGAATGGCTCTTGTTCACCTGCTGGCTACTTAATGAATTAGNTCATTGTGCTGCTTTCTGGTAAAGGAAAACTGCACTTTGATGCCAGTTAGCACCATGATGCTGTTGAGTGTGATGATTCATCAGTGGGGCCTGGAGGGCAGCTGAGGGCTGCAGAACCATCAGACTCATTTTGTCTGCTGTATTCACTACTGAGTGATCACAGCTCCTCTGCTTTTAAAAGTCTGGCCAGCTTTGCAGCATCCCCAGGTTCTTTGTTTCTCTGACAGCCTGACTCCTCCATGAACATCCTGCTCTCCAGCAGGCACAGCTCTAGCTGCTGCTGCTGTGTGACCGGAGGCAGGCCGCAGCCAGCCACGCTGCCAAATGCACTGATAGACAGATGCTGTTAATGGTCTTTCCTTGCACAGGCACCAGATGCCAGCATGGACTTACTGACCAGGTCATTGCCTGGTTTTCGGTATTTTNGGCATTTTGAAGCTATTATTAAACTGACACGGCATTTGGAGACAGGGACAACAGCTGCCTCAGAGGAGCATTACCACTTCCTGTTTTACTTAAATATTTGTATGCAGACAGCAACAGAAGAACACATCTGTCTGCCAGACAATTAGCAAAGTGAGAATAGGAAGATGTAAGAATCAGAGAGAGTGCAGTGTGCTTCAGCCCTGCTGAAATTGTTCCCCCTCAGACAATTGTTTAATGCCTTAAGCAGGTAAGAATTCATTCAGCCATTTGAGTCAGATCTGGAGGCACAGAGTCAGAGTGGAAACACACACCAGCCACACACATCATTTCCAAACATGAGATACTAAGAAACCAATTATAAACAGATACATCTGTATTACACTATATACCAATAACTGGACCAATGTCTAATCTTATGTCGTCTGCAGAGCTTCTCAAAATTGGTACATTTTGGTACAGATTGAATATAACCAGAAGTAAACCACTGAATTGGTTGCCAATGGTTAAAAAAGGCAGAGATTGCTGACGAACTGGAACTGGAGGAGAACTGCAGGCCACCTGCTGTTTTGCAATCTAGTGTCTCCATCCAGGACTTCTAATTCCTTGCAATCCTTACTGAACTTCTTCTCTCCCTTTGAAGAATCTGATGATGAATGAAGCTACAGGATGAAACATTCAAATTTAATATGTGCAAATATGTTGCAGTACGAGATCACTGAAATGTCCTGGTATTCTACACAAGGTATTTAGT
Source organism: Alaudala cheleensis (assembly GCA_013398995.1). NCBI lineage: Eukaryota > Metazoa > Chordata > Aves > Passeriformes > Alaudidae > Alaudala > Alaudala cheleensis. The sequence goes on from VWYE01007070.1 coordinate 25,250, forward strand.
TACTAGCAATGAGCTGAGAAATTTCCTCACCCAAAATACACTCTCACTGAGGCTGCAACTCTAGACAGGGAGAGTCACATTTATACAAACCTTCTGTGTGTGGTCTCTCATTAAAAAAAATCCCAACAAATTAAAACCTTTTACCATGTCCTACATCAGGACAAAAGAGCAATCCCTGCCCACAAAAGTTTGTTTTGAAATGCAAGCTAAGATTTTATTTTTCAATTAAAAAATTCAAATCTAAATGAAATTTAAATCCAAGGTAAACTCACCTCCCTGGACCCTATCTGACAGGTCACAAAAACTAACTGCTTTTTGACTGGTTTCAATGCAAAAATCAAAAATTCAAAATTTTTTGGAGATTCAATACCTCCCTGAGACAAGAAAACCATTTTTTTTTGTCCTGCTCTGGTTTCCAAGAAAGAATGTGCTGGATTAGGACGAGTACAGCGCAGGACAGTGGCCAATAATTTCCATTTGAAATGAAAAGAGTGCCCAATGCCTCTCAGGAGGAANAAGAATTATGAAACTGATTTATTTATACTTGCCTCTTAGTCCTCAATGAGTGTGGGTTTTTCTCTCTCTCTCCATTTTCTTTTTCCTTTCAGTTTTATTTTCTTATTAAATCTGCAGCATGGGACATATTGCCCTGAAAAGGACTATCATTCTTCTACATCACTGTCAGGGATATTTTATTCTGGTAAAGCCAACAGATTATACAGTGAACTGGCAACTCATTCTCCAGCTATGGAGAATGGCTCTTGTTCACCTGATGGCTACTTAATGAATTAGCGAATATATACATTTTCTAGAGAATTCCTGTTTTTACCTTAGACATTTCTTAACATAAAAAAATCCAAGATCAAAGCAGGAAGACAGTGCTGAAGGATTTTTTCCCCTAACAGCTTTTTCTCTCTGCATCTTCATATTTTCAGTCTTTTCTGTGATTATTATACAAAACTTTTCCATACTTAAATAATCAAGTTTTGATTATAACTCAGAGAAATGGTTCTCATTATTAAAAAATTAAACCGTGTGGGTTTTTTTTTTAAATATCCTACTTCTGAATATCCTGCCTACATGCTTGTGGGATGAACAAGCCAAGGAAGCTGTTCAATAACCTTTGCCAATACATTCTAACAAGAAAGGCAGCAGTCAGCAAAGTGCTGTTGCCCTCACACAACAGAAGTGCTTCTGCTGCATCAAAAAAGAAAAAAAAATTGTGACAGCTTTCATTGTGCTGCTTTCTGGTAAAGGAAAACTGCACTTTGATGCCAGTTAGCACCATGATGCTGTTGAGTGTGATGATTCATCAGTGGGGCCTGGAGGGCAGCTGAGGGCTGCAGAACCATCAGACTCATTTTGTCTGCTGTATTCACTACTGAGTGATCACAGCTCCTCTGCTTTTAAAAGTCTGGCCAGCTTTGCAGCATCCCCAGGTTCTTTGTTTCTCTGACAGCCTGACTCCTCCATGGACATCCTGCTCTCCAGCAGGCACAGCTCTGGCTGCTGCTGCTGTGTGACCCAAGGCAGGCCGCAGCCAGCCACGCTGCCAAATGCACTGATGGACAGACACTGCTCCTGNAGACAGATGCTGTTAATGGTCTTTCCTTGCACAGGCACCAGATGCCA